>OY744519.1:97556895-97591895 GCA_963556195.1 Sepiola atlantica
AAAAATGTAAATCTCTCAATGTTATAGTGGATTTGAATCATTAAAGATCTCAAACTGATGTTTCAAAATATTTTGTCTACACAGTCTAGGTCGAGAATTGTTAATAACTAACGCCTCAATAAAATTGAGATGGTAGTTCGACCTGACACTGTGTAAAACAGAAAACCACCCATCGAAATACTTGTTAGAACAACTATTTGTACTAACCAGGTGATTACCGATGGCAGATTCATGTGCTTCAAAGTTCCGGATGATCTCGAAACCTTGTGTAAACGAATATCACGTGGTATGTGTTGGGATATTCTCATTTCTAATCTTTGGGATGTCTGTCCAACGTAGTCAGCTCCACATTGACACGGGAATTTATAAACAACAGAATTCATTTTAATGGCTGGCAAAACATCCTTACGAAAAGAAGAGAAAAAGGTTCGAGTCGTGTAAACTACTCTCAGCATGGTTGCTGGAAAACAACGTTGAGTAGAAGAAGAAATCCTTTTCACAATGTCATGGTCGTCACAACCTAACCATTGAAGTTTCAAATAAATAAGGCAACGTGACTGGCCAATAAATTTACCACCATTAAATATAGCAACTTTGCGTGCAATGGTGCTTTTTATGATATTGATGGGATACCGTATCGAGTCGTTTTGGTGAACAAATCATAAATGCTTGATGAGTGAGAGCACCAATAAGATTTATTTTTCTTGATTTTGGGGCGAAGGAAAACCAATTTAGATAAAGACCTGTAAGTGTTGGGTTTCTATACACAAAGGTTTCAAACGATAAACCAGTCTCATTGATTAAAAAATGTTTTTCCTGAAATACATATATATATATAAACATATATATATATATATATATAAACATATATATATTTAGATATATTTATATACCCACACACACACACATATATATATATATATATATATATATATATATATATATATATATATATATATATATATATATATATATATATATATATCTTCTATATAAAATGATCCTATTTTCCCAGATAATTCCAACTAGAGTATTGATTTACTCCTCTCCAGGAGTTAGGCACAAGGCGAGTTTTTATCTTACTCCCACAAGTAAGATGTGACCCAAGGTCGGGTCGGGTAAGTGGGGTTTAAAAATTGCCTGGGTAGCCCCGTCGGCATTCCCCGGTATGGGCGCCTCAGGCAGTAAGCAATAAACTTACTCCTCCCCAAAGAGGGGAGGCGAAGCCTGGGAGGGTGGACCTCCTAGAACTACACAGGACAGACCCATAGACCGGCGTAAATCAAGCCCCGAAGGCCAAGGCTATACCAGTCTATGGGGTGCAGTATCCATCGGAACAGATACTACACTTTGATCTTTTATTTATCTACCTCCCACAATGTTAGATGTGACACAAGGTCGGGAAAGTGGGATTAGATAAGCCAGCGCTCGAGAGGTGAGCACTCTGGCCATTTAAAAATTGCCTGGGCAGCCCCGTCGGCATTCACCGGTAGGGGCGCCTCAGACAGTAAGCAATAAACTTACTCCTCCTCAAAGAGGGGAGGCGAAGCCTGGGAGGGTGGACCTCCTAGAACTGCACAGGACAGACCCACAGACCGGCGCAAATCAAGCCCCGAAGGACAAGACAACACCAGCATGGGGTGCAGTATCCATCGGAACAGATACTACACTTTGATCTTAGTAGCCACAACAACAAACCAATCATACGCAACGACACTAATCACATCAATCGACACCTTCATTTGACCGTATTCCTAGACATTTCCCCCTATTTCCGCCATTTTCCTAAAAATACTTTTCATCCGCCGCATGACACTCTCCCTAACACGTAATCCACAAAGATGTGATTTCGCCACGGAGATAATTTGATGCTGTACACACACGCAGATGGTGGAGTCGTACCTTTATTAGTTCATGTGGCAGTAGAAATTTTGAAATGAGATTGCTCTGGGGAGTATTTTCTTTCAGATAGTTGAATTGTACCCAGTTTAAAAATTTCTTTCAAATATTTCATTAGCTGAATTATATCCAATGAAAAATTTTGTTTTAAATATTTCTTTTACGTATTTCTATATGTTTATATTTGATTTGATGTTAAAGTTATTTAAATAAATTTCCATATTTTAAACTTTTATGTGATGTTTAAGGTTCCAGGCTTTTTGTATTTTATCGTGCAACCATACCAACTTAGGGTTAATGGTAATGGTAAAAATAAACGTTATTGTTTGGACATTTTCCCAGTTTCATTTAGTCAGTTTCCAGGCTTTTCGTATTTTATCGTGCAACCATACGGACTTATGGTTAGTGGTAGTGGAAAAAATAAACGTTATTTTTTGACATTTTTCAGTTTCGTTTAGTCAGTTTCAAGGCTTTTCGTTTTCAGTTTCCAGGCTTTTCGTTATTTTTTAAAACTTTTTTTCCAGTTTCATTTAGTAAGTTTCCAGACTATTCGTATTTAATCGTGCAACCATACGAACTTAGGGTTAGTTGTAGTGGTAAATATAAACGTTTCCAGTGAGATAATATAAACCCACATATTAAATAAAACATAACAAATCAGAAATACAAAGTTAGTGTTATTGGTAGTCGTAAAAATATGCTTTACCTCAACAACAAATAACACAAAAATAAATGTATTAAGAGAATCGGACCAACCTACAAACACTTCAAAAAATCAATGCGCTTACCCCAACACACCAAAAGAATAATCATTCGAGTCAATTACATTAAAACATGATTCAGGTAAGTACATAAGGAACTTTCTTTAGATATGGTTCCATTTTGTTGGATATTGTTACAAAATAAAAATACCATCGCTAATTCCATATTCAAAGAAAACGCCATCACCAATTAAGATTTCATACAGAAAAATAAGTCTTGGATAAATTTATTAGACACCTCCCCACATTTACATTTAAAATATAACTAGATTGGACATAAAACATACACTCTCCCTAACCAACCTCTCAAATAATATTTTGGGGGTTTTCACGCGATTACCAATAACTATTTTACAAACGATTAGCAATAAACTTATCCATTCTGATACTGGGAGAGTGGACCTCCTACAGATGCACAAGAGCTGCACAAGACAATACCTCGGCTCAACAGGGTCAAGATCACCTATTCAATAAATGGACCACACTTTGCCGAATTCATTGTCGAGAACGTATCCACACCTTGTTATGAATGCACCCAGAAGTACTTCGCCTTCACTCGGTTGGTTATGGAATTTCTGGAGTTCATCTACTATCCCGGGCAACGCCGGGACACGGGTCCTGCTATATATATATATATATATATATATATATATATATATATATATATATATATATATATATATATATATATATATATATATATAATTTTATTTAAATACTATACATTATTGCGTCCGATGTGTTCGCCATAGCATCGACTTAGTTTCTGTAGCCCTGCGGGTTGAGTTTCAAGTGTATTCGTAAAACCGCAAGTATCGATGGACGATCAAACTTGTGTATAGATTTCTTTGAAATAATAATTATATAAATATATATATATATATATATATCGTATAACATATACTTATGACAAGTAAGTTATACAGAAACATTTATGTTTCTTTCCTGATTGAAATTACCAGGCTAAATTGTATTATATAAAGAGAGAGAAATATAGACATCACATTCTCCCTTCCTCCCTATCTCTCTCTCTCTCTCTCTCTCTCTCTCTCAACCTCTCTCGCTCTCTCTTTCTCTCTATTTCTCTCTCTCTCTCTCTCTATCTATCTATCTCTCTCTCTCTTTGCATATGTATATATGTATGTCTGTTTTTTTTACGTATCTGTATATACCATTATCAAAATATAGATATTTGGCGTGTGCAAGCATGCAAGGAGATAAAAAATGTAAAAATGTAATATATATTTGTTAATCGTATAAAACTTCCAACATATCTCCATATCATTTTCCTTCAATTAAGTCATTTTTGTTAGCTGGGAAACGGGATGGAAATGTTAAGCCTTACGGTGCCTTTGCCCATGCGAGTTACCACTAAGCCGAACAAGCATGTAACGAAAACTGCAAAAACTGAGTAAATAAGCATTCATGTTTCTTTCAAGTGATTGAGATCTTGTCGAATTACGTAGCAGGTTACATAACCACGGGCGTTCGAAAGAGAACGGGTGGAGGGCAACCGGGTGGATTGGCCGGTGAGGATTGGTGTGTTTGTCGGTTAGGTAAGGAGCAGGTTCGGGTAGCAGGTGCTGTTTTACGCTTCACTCGACAAAAGTTGGGGGAATCATCGAAGCACCTGCTTCATTCATTTTATATATATATATATATATATATATATATATATATATCAGACAGCCTGTTTCGCTGTATTACAGCTCTTCTGTGTGGTTAAACTAGTAAGCGCTTCAAGCCGGGATCGAAACTTGATTCAATCCCCGTTCGAAATTGGATTGTTTCTCCGCCAGTTGGCGCTTTTAACCGTTAGGCTATTGACAACGAACCACGATTAAGTGAAAGTAGCACCGAAGAGTGCTCAATTCGTTTTTTCTTTTACGGAGAGCTTTGCAGTAGCTACGATTTCATTGAACATAATGATCAATTCACGAGGAAGAAGTAGGCATATATAGTCATTCGAATTTAAGTAAAAATGACACAGGTAAAATTACACCGGTAAGAATGGCACCGGTAAAAATGGCACCGGTAAAAATGGCACCGGTAAAAATGGCAAAGTGGATAAATAGGTAAAATGGCACGGATGAAAAATCTAGATAAAAATCTCACGAGTTTGTCAAAATTTTGGATACGATACGTAAAGCGAAAACATTAATAAGTTTGTTTAATTAAAAAGAAATTATATTTTAAAAGTAGATGACTATCCTCAGCTAACGCCCCCCCCCCCAAAAAAAAAACAATGAGAATCTACTTTTTTTGGCAATTATGTGTTCACAACCCGAAAAAGAACCCAATTATTTTAGAATTTAAAGTGGAGGATATAAAATTTACGTAAAATTATCCCCCATTTCCAGATATCTTAAAAACAGAGTAAATACTTATATTAAAATCTTGATTTTAAAATATTGGGGGGAAGGGGCTTAGCTCGTATTTAAAACTAAATGGGAGAAAACCTTGCCCGCACCCTAACCGGCCCCTCTTAGACGATCCTTATTTTCCGTTGCCGCATTGTTCTTGCTCTTTGCCATTTTCTCCTATTTATTCACTTGTGCCATTTTTACCGGTGCCATTTTCACAATGACATTTTTACCTGTGCCATTTTTACCAAGCACGACAGTCATCCACACCGCACCTCTTGTGAACCGCATTGCCAGTAGCAAGAAGTCCAAGCCGACTGGAAAGGACGCCGGGATAAGACGCGAAAAACTGGTGTTATTTTGGATTAAAAACAAGTTGCCTTGATCAATGACAAACTAGCATACACACACACACACACACACATATACATATATATATATATATACATATATATATATATATATATATATATATATATATATATATATATATATATATATATATATATATATATATATATAAACAAAGGTTCACGTTATAGCTAAATAATGCAATACTAGAGCTCTTCAGTAATTTTAATGTTATATAAACGTTAGTTAATAAAGAGAGCAAATTTACATAAGGTCATCAAAAAGCAGTTTATTGGCATACAATTGTTTCTGCCCTATGCAAAATTATACAATGCCCAAAGAATGTCAATCATCCTGCTGGAAAGGCTACAGTATAGTTCAATATTCATTTTTTTTTCATATATATTTCCCAATTCATCAATCATATTATTTCAAAGGGGGGAGGGGTTGTTTGAGGGAAATTTTCTGTTTGTCCCTGATTTATCTGAATGTCCAAAATTGTCCGTAATCACGTGCGTCGAACGCAACATCGTGTTGAAAGTTTTATCCTTAAATATCGATAAGAAAAAGGTTTAAAATTCACATAAAGAAGTGAAAAACATAGAAGTTTTCGTTAGAATTCAAAAAATGTGGTGCGATTATGACATGAACAATTTTTTTTTTGTTCTTTTTCCGAACGAGCCATAATCGTAAGAAATCAGAATAGGTGATGTGTTTCTGAAATGCAATGAGTGCTTTATTATTTTTTTTTCTTATCGATATCATTTCATGCATTCCATTTCATAAACGTATCACACATTTTGAATTCTTATGGCCATGGTTCGTTCGAAAACAATTCTTTTCACGTCACAAATGCACAAAATATTTTCAAATATTGTTCTTCGATGTTATTTCTTCAAATCAATCATCCCGATAAAGTCTTGAAATAAAGACGAAACGTTGATGAACATATAAATAATCTTGTTTTTATTTTCATTTGCGATCACGTTGGAATATTATTTCCAAAATTTGAATCACACACACACATATATATATATATATATATATATATATATATATATATATATATATATATATATATATATATATATATGCACCTCACTCTCACATTGTTTGAGCACTGTGAATGAAAGCACTTTTAGACGAGTAATATTGTTTGCATAAAGATTTCCTTTCCTCGTGAATTGTGACGATGTCACAGTAGATAAAAGCTCGAACTGTCGATAAAATTGACCGGATTTCAATCCCTCAATCTCAATTGTAAGCTTGTAAGCTTGTCTAACGGGAGAAGCTGGAAAAAACAATTTTCAGTTTACCTGCAGTCTTTAGTCGAAAGAATGGCGAGAATCTGTGAAGTGTTGGTAGTGGCCAAAGCGGGCCATATCGATTAATCAAAAGTTTAAGATTCTTCTTCTTTTTCATCATCATCATCATCATCATCGTGATCGTCATCGTCATCGTCATCGTCATCGTCATCGTCATCGTCATCATCATCATCATCATTATTATTTCATTTGTATTTAATGTAGGACAAGTAGACATATATCTAGTATAATAAATAAAACCATTAAAAATAACACTCTAAGAATGAGAAATTAAAAAATTAACAGTCGCAAAATACATTTAACTGGTAATGTTTATATATATATATATATATATATATATATATATATATATATATATATATATATATATATGAAGCGTCGGAATTTGAGGTATAAACATGACTCGTATTCTAGGGGTTTCGAGTTCTGCGACCGGTATGAATCAGCATTTCTACACTGACGATTACCGAAATGATGAAACGTATACGTATGTAGATAAAAAAATATATATTTATAATTATTTGTCACCCCCACTCTAGGCCGGGTACTGCACTGAGTTGTATTAACACAGGTGTTATCGTAGCTTTAATGCATGTTCCTTCAGTAGTTGAACACTCTTGACGACAGCTGCCTATAATAGGTTTAATCTCTCTTTCATTTATCAGGTTGTGTATAGTGGCCGTGTGGGCGGAAGCGTCAGAATTTAGGTTATGAGCATAACTCATGTTCCGGGGTTTCGAGCCCTGCGACTGGTATGAATAGGCATCTCTACACTGCCGATTCCAGAAAGGATGAAACGTATGCGTATGTAGAGAAAGACAAATATTTATAACTATATATATATAGTAATCCAGGTAAAGTAAACATCCACATAATAAAAATCCAAAAGAATTTCAACTGAGCTTATAAAGAGTGATCAATATCAAATAGAGCTTCTATATATATGATTATTTTTATTTATTTTTTAGCCTTTTAAAGTACGTAAAAAGAAATCCTTTTTTGTTCTGTTAGGATACTGCCAAATATGACCTAAAGGAATGGTCGGATTTTCATTCTTCTTGATGAGATCTCAGTTTCTAACAGTTGTTGATCGATAACATCGACATGCCAGTGTCCCAGATTGCGTACATGTCTGTATAAATAAAAATAATCATATATATATATATATATATATATATATATATATATATATATATATATATATATATATATATACGATAGCTCCCTATTTAAATGCATTTTATTGCAACATGTCGCACCACCGCTAATCGACTCGACTTTGAAAAAAGCTCGAACCCACGACCACTGTGTCCTAACGAGATAGATAGATAGATAGATAGATAGATAGATAGATAGATAGATAGATAGATAAGTCAAAAGTTCTAATCTTAGGAGTATTTTAACGGTACAAAAAAGGATTCTTTTTACTTACTTATAAAGAGTTATAACATGTTAAAGTGTTCGGAGGGATGGGAGACGGGAGAGGACACTATTTATACACACACATACATATATATATATATATATATATATATATATATATATATATATATATAACGAGAAAAAGAGAGAGAGAGGGGTGCATGAAGTTGGTTCCTTAAAAAAGAGGCCCTTACACACAGACACACCGAAACCCTACAAACTTCCGTCAGTCTCAGAAGTTGGGGGGGGGGGCAATTCTGACTGCTGCTTGTAAAGTTACCAACTAAAAGAACTTGGTCCTGGTTGACGTGAAGAATAACAACACACACACGCCAATAAAAAGCAAAACTTTTTCTACTTTCTTCCATCGGTCTTGAGAATATCTTCTTTTTTCTTTATTCAACTTTGTTCTTCGACGTGGAAGGAAGGAAGACGAAAACGAACACAATATATATATTTATATATATTAGGGGCATCTCAAATCTTAAGGAAATGTGAAGCCAAGCGAAAGAGGGGTCTTAATTGGTCGGCTGGCTTTTTCGTAGCTCACAGTTCCGGCTCTATCGTTGTGGACGGGGGTGGTTGTATAAACAAAACAGAAGGATGGGTTCGAGCGACCCCCGTTAGACCTGCGAGTGACTCGTCCTGTTGTACGTAGCGAAGAAGAAGAAGAAGGAAGCGATCGGGCCAAGACGCCAGCCTCGCAGACAGGTCGGCAGGTAGATGGATAGATAGAGATGGTTGGGAAAGCACATGCTTAATGTTTTGGCCCCCACATGACAAATGGAATTTATTGGGGTTACCAGTGCTTGTATTAGAAGGCCACCCGACTGGAGCGGACACCTGTTTCAAAAACCCCGCCATCCTCGAGGAGAAGGCTCGTATCTTCATATCCACCCGCCTTGAAACATTCCTCATCCTTTGATATCTTTTCTATGTAAATATTGAACAGCGATTCTTCCATATTTCTATATGGAATAATAATGGTACATCGACTTTTATAACTTTCTCAATCAGTTGGCGCTTTTTCTTAAAAAGAAAACCTTTTTTTTTTCTTTTAATACTTCTTTCCTTAAGGAATTTTATTTTTGGGGATTACCATTGCTATACGAAATCGCCTTCGATCTTACAATGGAACCACGTTGGAATCAAACATGACGGAAATTGTAATATATTAAGTCCGTAAGTATCTTAAATATTTATTTATTTATTTCTGATTTATTTTAACAATTAATTTGGGTATATTGAATCATTTAGCTCCCAAAGAACCTGCCATATTTTTAGCAATTAGTTTTGTCTATTTTTCGCAGCGGTGACAGGGCATATTAGTCCACCTGGCAAATAATTAGTTGTTTTCTATTTTTTCTTTTGGAGGGTGGGGGGGCAAATTTTTTTATTTTTTTTCTAGTAATTACTCTTTCTTTCTCGATTCATTCGGAGTTTGTTTTTTTCTTTCATTTTTTTTTTTTGTACGGAGGGGCATCCAAACTTAGGGTTAGTGATAGAGTTAGGGGAGAAAAAATAATATGGTGCTTCTGCTGTTTCACAATGACATGTTAGGCCTTTCTTAAAGAAATATAGCCAAAGAAATGTATAAACTTTGTTATGTATTTACGTAGTAGCTGAAAATAAGACTGTGCACCAAATATTACACAAATTAATCCAGTATTTATTAAATTAAAAATTAAAAAAACTATTTTATCTAAATGTTGGCATTTTTCTTATATTTTTACTTTTTCAGAAACTTATCTCCCTTGCCTACTTACTTAGCTGAAATGTCTAGCGATACGGAAAATCGTTTTCTTTTTCTTATAATTTAATAAAAACTGGATAAATTTGCATAATTTTTTCTGTAGAATCTTATTTTCAACTCACACGTAAGGACATAACAAAGTTTATACATTTCTTTAAATATTTTAATGCCATTGTGAAACAGCAGAAGCACCAATAATGCTAATAAAATCAAGCAGTGTTTATTGAAATTGAAATATATTACGAATCAAACTTTTAATGGAATATTGCCGGATAAAATAATATTTTATACGACGGCGTCAGAGGAATTCAACCTAAAACAATTCAAAACAAATTAATATTTGCAAAATAATCCGCAAAAATCAGAAAACAAATTAATATTTACACAAGTTTGCATGGTGAACTAATTTGTCGCAGCTCTGGTAGCGGAACGGTACCAAATTGAAAGGTGAAACTACACAATCTTTGTTTAAAAACTGACAAGCGAAAAATAGCTTCAAATCCATGATCTACCTTTACTTTCTTCATCTACATTAATTATTGATTATAATTAATTTTTAAAAAGGCAACTTTTCTTTTTAATTTCTATTTACTTAAAATCAATGAGAGTGGAAAATAATTTTTGTATATTTATTATTTTGTTATTAATTAAGTTGAAGGCGATATATTATTACAATGAAAGAAAAAGGAAGACCGTGGGTTTGAAACCATTAAATTAATTAAAATAACAGTTAAATTCGACTGGACTTATCTTTTTTTAAGATTTGTGCATTGTAGTAATTAATATCTTTTCACTGTAATAATATAATCAGATTTAACTTTTAATTAAACTAAACAATAACTAAAAAAAATATTTTCCACTCTCGTTGATTTAAAATAAAATTAAAAAAGAAAAATTGTCTTTAAATTAATTATAATTAATAATAAATGTACATGAAGAAAAAAAGGTAGACCGTGAATTCGAGACTATTTTTCGATTATGTAGGTTTTAGCATCCAAAATTCATCTTTCAATTTGGTACCGTTCTGCTACTAGAGATCCAATGTGTCCTGTCACCGCTGCGAAAACAGACAAACCTAGTCGCTAAAATATGTCAGCTTCTTTTGGAGATAACCGTTAAAATATGGCCATGAATTTCCACCCTTACTTTACCCTTTTTAATGGTGGGTACCCGTGAAGTTTACGGGGCACGGAACAGATAATTTTATCGAAAAGGCGATATGCACTATCTTAAAAATTGTATGTTTTTTTAAGATTATGACAGGCTGAATGTATTGGAATTAAAATCGAGGTACTTCTGAAGTTTACGGACCGTGCTACTTTTTAGAAAGGATTTTCAAGTTAAATTCAATATTTACGGTATCTTCTGTTTATTAAGTTGTCAGGTGAAAGTACAGAATAGTTAACATAGCCCCCCTCCCCATGTTAAGAATGTGTTTCTAAATATTAATGTCATTATTTCAGCACAGTCCGTAAACTGTAGAAGTACTAAAATCAATTTTGTATTACGTATGAAGTAGGTAAAAAACACTTTTTAAATTAGTAAATAGGTTAGTATTATCGGCTTATTTCCAATATCGCAGCATGTTTTCTTGCCATAGACGGCAATCGATAAAAAAAAGTGGAATGGAAACGAGGTCCAACGAAAAGAAGTAAAGTCGTTTAGTGAATAATATAAAAATAGTTTATTTAAAACAATTGAAACATTTATTAAAATATATATTCTTCTGTTTTCGCAACACATTAAAAGAAAACAATGAACCCATTTTAAAGTTGGTAAACGCGAAGTGCCCGGCCAGATAAATGTATCGTAATTATCAAAATTCGATTCTCAGATGTTGAAATGTTGTGAAACAAATAAGAAATGTTTTAATTGCTTGTTTGTCTTTATTTGTGTTGCGAAAACACAAAAATAATCTTTTTAAACGAACACTTTTTATAAATATTTTAATAAATTATTTCATTTACTAATTAAAAAAAGTGTTGTGTTTTTCCTATTTCATACGTAATGCTGAATTGATTTTAATTCCAATACATGGATCATGTCATAATCTTCAAAAAAATATATAGATACAATTTTTGAGCTACTGAATATCGTCTTTCCGATCAAATTATCTGGCCCGGAAACTTCACGTTTACCTTATTGTAATATGATTTGTCTGTTTTACGGCATATCAACTCGTTTTAGATTATTTAATTCGAAACATAAATTTATTAAACGATTATTTATTCATTTATTTATTTTTGTATAGGGTTAAAAACACAAATTGCTATCTTACCGATGGGGGGGGGGTGCAAGTTAAAACTTTTCCCAACAATATCGTCCCCATAATTAATCAAACTTTGTTCCTTCCATTCATCATTTTCAATCCTCTCATCCTATTCTTCGTCATTCAACTGACAATCTACTCATCCCATTGACTCTTATCCTCGAGTGGCTTTTGCCTCGATAAGGCTTATTAAAAAAATGTCAATGCGTAAATAAACACAATGGATTCGATTGGGATTGAACTCGCCATAACCAGTTCCATAATCCACGGCGGTATTCATCAGGTCAATAAACCCACCTTGAAATAAAATTGTTCTAAACTTTCAAGTTTTGAGATATTGTTCCCTGACAACGTTGGTCTTCTCTGTTGGTAATGTGAATACGTATTCCTTTTATTAGTTTGATTTTTGTGTTTAATCTTGTGCGTATTGGACAGCGATGCTTCCATATTTTTATTAAGTAATTGGGTAATCTTTAAGAATACGCACCCATTCATGCAGACATTTTGTGAAATTGAGGTTATGTAAAACTTCGAAATGAGTTTTCCGCGAAACGAAAAAAAAAACAATTTTTTTCTTATTAAGTCTATATAGATTTGTTTGTTTTTAAAACACCAAAGTTAAATGGAGAAAAGAAAGGCGTTTTATTACAAAAAAAAATCACAGTGCGAAACAAAGTTACAATTTAAATTAAAACATTTATTTGAAGAATGCAGGACAGCGTAATTAAAATCTGGTACTTCTGCAGTTTACGGACCGTGCTATTTTTAGATAGGATTTTCAAGTTAAATTCAATTTTTACGATATCTTTTGTTGAATAAATTTTTAGGTGAAAGAACAGAATTGTTAACAAAGCCCTCCTCTCCATGTTAAGAATTGGTTTCTAAATAATAACGTAATTATTTCAGTACGGTCCGTAAACTTCACAAGTACCGAAGATTCAAAGTTCATCGTATTTACTATTTTTCATTTTTTAAATAGGACTTTAAAAAGTTTAGTTTTTTGTCCTTTTCAGCATTCCTTTGAATCCTGTCTTAAATGCCCCTGATAACACTCAACCTTTCCGGCATTTTCAGTTTATTCATTTCGAGGTTTTACACAACCCCAATATTACAAATATCCGCAAGAATATGTGCGTATTCGTAAAGATTCTCAGCATTTGTATATCGTCCTTTATAGGTTTGTGACGCAATTAAATCTAAAGCAATTTCTTTCAAAGAATAATCATCTTTTTTTTATTATTTTGTTAATCTTTTTATTTAATATTTCTGCCATTTCTTATAAATAACCGGGTTCCACCTTACAATGGTGGCTTTCTCGTCTTGTTGGAATCAAACATTCTGGATTCTTTTATCGGTAATAATATACACGTTCGCATTGCATTACAAAGATTTGTATATCAGTTCATTCACTCATTATTTATCTTATATATATATATATATATATATATATATATATATATATATATATATATATAAAATAAAAATAGCCAACCCAATTGCGTTGACTTAGATCGATTTCTTAACAAAAAGTTACATGATAAAATGTAAAATAAAAAAAAACAATTTCCACTCTCTATATATAATATCAAAACTTTTAAAAGCAAGATTTACAAAATGATCCAAAGTTATTGTTATCGGATTGACATCCTCTATTTTATCAATAACCGGTGTAAACAAAAAAAAAACAGAAACCAACCCAAATTCACTGCAACAACAAAAGCTCAAACTAGGGCCATAAAAATCAGCTCCCAGAGACAGTCTAACAAAAAGGCGCAAGAAGCTAAAAATGTTGATGACGTGTGGTGCCCTGAACTACGTCCGCCAAACCACTGTGAAACAATATAAAATCAGACCGCGCAACAAATTCTGCCTCTTTCTCTTTCTCTATTCTCTCTGTCCTCTTTCCTCTTTTACAGAGAATCCTTTTGGCTAAGATCAAAGTGTAGTATCTGTTCCGATGGATACTGCACGCCTGTCCTGTGCAGTTCTAGGAGGTCCACCCTCCCAGGCTTTGCCTCTCCTCTTTGGGGAGGAGTAAGTTTATTGCTTACTGTCTGAGGCGCCCCTATCGGGGAATGCCGACGGGGCTGCCCAGGCAATTTTTAAATGGCCAGAGTGCTCACCTCTCGAGCGCTGGCTTTTCAAACCCCACTTTCTCGACCCGATCTTGGGTCACATCTTACTTGTGGGAGTAAGATAAAACTGGCCTTGTGCCTAACTCCTGGGGAGGAGTAAATAAAACAAGCTCGGCTTTGGCCTTTTGGCTAAGATCAAAGTGTAGTATCTGTTCCGATAGATACTGCACCCCATAGACTGGTATTGGCTTGGCCTTCGGGGCTTGATTTATGCCGGTCTATGGGTCTGTCCTGTGCAGTTCTAGGAGGTCCACCCTCCCAGGCTTTGCCTCTCCTCTTTGGGGAGGAGTAAGTTTATTGCTTACTGTCTGAAGCTCCCCTACCGGGGAATGTCGACGGTGCTGCCCAGGCAATTTTTAAACCCCACTTTCCCGACCCGACCTTGGGTCACATCTTACTTGTGGGAGTAAGATAAAAACTAGCCTTGTGCCTAACTCCTGGAGAGGAGTAAATCAATACACCTCGCCTTTGGTGGCCTTTTGGCTAAGATCAAAGTGTAGTATCTGTTCCGATGGATACTGCACCCAATACTGGTGTTGTCTTGACCTTCGGGTCTTGATTTACGCCGGTCAATGGGTCTGTCCTGTGCAGTTCTGGGAGGTCGACCTTCCCAGGCTTTGCCTCCCCTCTTTGGGGAGAACTAAGTTTATTACTTACTGTCTGAGGCGTAAATCAATACACCTCGCCTTTGGGCGAGGGGTGCAAGAGCGTCGGCTGACTACTTAACACACACACATGCATAAAGGCTTACACTCCTATTATTCTTCAATGCATACTGCTGACAAAGACACACACACACATACAAATGCCTAAGCGAATTGTCAACTCTCACGCATACACATTCGTACAACCACGAACAAAAGGCGACACGCACATTCACACAATTCGACACGTGGTTACACTACGCACATACATACACATTAATAAATCACAGGCATTAACATTTATCGTTTCTCTAACTGGACTCGTAAAATGAACACTGTAATTTGTAAATATATAAATATGTTGTGTTACTTTTAAATTACGTTTCATTCTTCCTTCAACTTATGCATGCCTTATCTTTCATTCATTGTTTTATGGTTTATCCGTTTTCTCGGGGTTTTAAACATCTTTACCAATTAAATGGCCCTACAATGTAGAAGAAAAAACGTTTCTTTACAAAGTTCCCAAGGAAATAGTTTTGGTCTGGCTTATTTGTTTTACAGCATATCAGCCTTAATGTTGAAACACGCTGCTTGTCATTATTTGTGTTTTTCGGACTACTGTTCTCAGCTTGGATGTTATTTTCACAACGTTTCGGCTGATGTAACCTCTGTCCTTCTCCAGATGCGTCTTGTGGAATCTGTACATAATTAAAATAAACGTTCGAAATTCCACACAGATTCCCGAGTTCGACAAGACGCACCTGAAGTAGGTCGGAGGTTACATCGGCCGAAACGTTGTGATAGTAACACCCAAGATGAGAACAGTAGTCCGAATAATACAAATTATCAATCATCAGCTAGAAAATTTCGAAACCGTTTGCTTTGCATGTTTTTACGGAATATAGACCCTTTTTAGATTGTTTAATGCCAAATCACAATACACATTGTAACCGATTCACTGTAAACAATGAATTGAACACAAGTTGCTACGTTTTTATTCATAGTTGGGAGGGGCGCTCATACCTTTGCCAACAGCATTTATGCTTAAATTACCACCATGGATTCACCAAGATTTGAACTCTGCACAGTCGAATTCAATGTGGAAATTAATTTAAAAACAAGATTTTTTTAAATTGTCCTATTTTTATGAGAACAGAGTTCGGTTTAATCTTGTTTTTTTGTGTTTTACGTCACATCAACCCTTTAGATAACGCAATGTCCAAACAAAGAGTTCTTTTTAAACTAATCATCTAACAATAAATAATGATGAATACATGTTTTATTTATTTTTGTATTTAAAAATTGAAATCAGTTATGATTCTTATGTACGAAGTGAATACTTAATTTTATTCATGACTGGATAGAAATATCGAGGTTAATACCTTCCTCAAGAGTATTGATGCATAAGTGAACAGAATAGATCCGACCGAATTTTGAAAAAAAATTCCGATTCCGTAATCCGTGTTTTCAATCATTTGGTCCAACTGTTAAAACACAAATAAACTTATCCATGTAGGTCTAAGAGTAAATTAGCATGTCTTTTGCAACTTTTATTTGTTGCACATTTGTTTTATTTACCTCTTTTGTGTTCTGTTGACTTCAGTAAATAATAACCGAAAGACTTTATTGATATTCTTCAAGGTGATCTGCCAGTCAACTGATGTTTCCCTGTTGTAATGCGTTTGAAACATGTCCAATAAACAGGACAGTGTGACTCCCATAATGGCATTGTGTCAAATTTACTATTTACAACCATTTTAAAAGGTGCCCAATAGATTAGACCAGGAGACTGAAGGAGTTAATTGAGCTTTCAATTCAAATACATACTACAACACACGTAAAACACTTTCCAACACTTTTCTTTCGGAACTAAATTTTCTTCGTTATTTGATGGTCATTGTTTTCTTTTCTGTTCTTCGTTTGTCGTGTCTTAAACTATTGCAACAAGGACTGTGACAATGGCATAAACGTATAATTTAAATGCCTCGTTCTAATCTTTCTCACTTGTTTATTTGTGCAATGTTTTTCTTTTCTCTTGGTTCATTCTGTTTCTGCTTGCTTCTTATCGATACTCACTGTATGTGTGTGTTTCTAGCGGATTTACGGACGGCTGTCTTAGCGTCACTTATATAAATCTATATTTCATATTCTACGCCTCTATCTCTATTGTCACTGCTGGTTTATTATCTAGTGTCCAGGAGAAATGGATGGAAAACAAAAGGTTAGTTGAGTCATTCGTAACCGTAAAAGTATGATTTTTTAAATCAACGTGTATAGGGAATTTTTATTATTCGATTGTGCTAGTGTTCAAGAGAGACGAAGAACAAATATACATTATTTGGGTCATACCTAACTGTAAAAGTATTATATTCATGAGCAAAAATATGCCCCCTCCGGTCGCATATTTTTGCGTGTATATATAACGAGGAGGTAATGCCTGGGATGATGGCATCATGATGAACGAACATATACTACACACTTCTCACTCTAAGGGGTGAGTAATATTTGAGGAGGGCGGTGTCATGACAAGAGAAGTGCTACGCTTCCACCCCCAAGCAAAAGGAAATCTCTAGTAGGAAAGTATCATGACCACAGAACAGATACTACACTGCGCCTCCCCTCTGCATTGAGCATTGAAGGATAGTAATAGTATTGTTTCGGCTTCAGATATAGAAATAATAATATAGTTTCGGCTTCATACAGACAGATACCAAATCTCCATAACAGATAAATAAATGCGTGTACGGGTAATTATTTTTTTCAATTATTGTTACATTGTTTTCTCTCTTAATTTGGTGGAGAATCATCTTATTTCTAAGTGTAAAAAGTACTTGAGCTTCAAAAACCTAAAAAAAAAAAAGACAAACAAAAACGGTAGCAAACGTTAAGTGTTCTATTTCAGGGTTGGATTAATCATATTGCGTTACAGTATTCTTATCAGATCTGTTTAGATTCCAAATATTCTGTATATGAAGTAGATAGGCTGGGCGATTCTATTTTACATATGAGATATGTCATCCACAGACAGCTGTTTCGTCGTATAATTGTGGCTAGAAGAGCGAGTACTTCGAGTTGAGATTCGAAACTGTCAGCAGTCTTACCTCTTACCTCTACGCTATCGTCCTCGCTACGATATGAGGGAAAATTGTAATGCTTATGTGTTTACATCGATTGCCGAGAGTACTCGATTCTTTTACGAAGAGCTATGATTTATCCAAAGTCGCAGCTGTTTATTCCCTGGTCAGAGAACTCTCTCCACGAGTGGAATGAAACTATATGATATTTATTTGATAAAATGAACTTATAACCAATATTTTTCTTTAGAAGTGCTATATATATATATATATATATATATATATATATATATATATATATATATATATATATATATATATATATAAACTTTATAAATATATATTTATTATCCACATACAGGCTATACATGCAGAAAACCATGTTGCCCTAATCGTTATTACAAAAACACATGAAAGTTCATAAATTGTATTCCTACCTTGGTCACTGTACGCGCCCTTTGCGATCCTTTACGCCCTGAGTGGCGCCGCTTGCAAATAAGTTCTTTCATACCTCGAAAAGGAATAAGTCAAAGCAAAAGTCATAAAAGACAGGGGAGATTCATTCGACTTTATCTTCGTTCCAAGTCACTTACCAATGGGGTTAGGGGGAGACAGAGCGAGATCGATAATCAATGTTTAATCATATCTTATCAGTGCATTTTAAATTAACATGTTTACACGTGAAGTTCTTCCAATGAGCTGCAGACTTCTCTTCCTCGCTCTCCCTTTGAATCACGTGACGTCACATCTGTTTCTATCAATCCTCACAGTGTAGTAAAACCTAACTTCGAGTTTAACAAGTTTTCCCCGACGTAACTTTCATTTCCTGTTATTTTCAACTAACCAATTTATATACCAGTGGGTTTACTCACTCTATATTTAACACCCCATATTTCGGCTGGAAATCACTTCCGTTATATTAACTTTCATCCTCGAGTGGATCTTGGCCTTGTGACACGATAGTACAAAAGGAAAATGGCAACATAATGGCGCTCTTCACAAACGTTAGATTCTTTTATAAGCTTCTTTAGAGTAATCATACACACCTATGTACGCACGTGTGTTTAACAGAGATGCGTATGCCTGTGTATATTACTCTGAAAGAAACCTATACTACTGCAAAACGTTAATAAAGAGTAACATTCGCATAAGAATTGCATTAAATTCTTGTATTATTGTTTGAACTTTCCACAGTGTCGGATCTTGCATCCATTTCATTTCAAAGCATTTTATCTTCAGATGTAAAAATATACATCATGTTCTTTTTCTTTGAAAAATAACGTTAAACAAAAACATATTTAGACTGACCCACCCTAATTTTTTTTTCACTTAGAGAAAATCTAAAATTATATTAATAAAATAAAAGATACTTTTAAGTTGAGAACACGTGCCCGTACTTTTGCAATAATGGACTTCTTGTTTGTTACCTTCTTGCTGTCAGTATCAATATTTACCCAGTAAGAGTTTTCACACGAGTCATCATCAGTGATTTCTCACCGGCAATAACAAGTCATGTTCCTTTAAGTCCGAGTGGCAAGCCTCCCCTAGATTTCTAGAACTTTTCACCTCTTTTGATCACTGCTGCAAATGATTTTTCATTATCGCAACAGCCATTTACCATTGATTTCTCGCTGGCAAAGACTGCTGGGCGTCTCTGGAATTTGGGTGGCAATAATCATCTCCTAGGTTCCAGTATTCTCCGAATCTTTCCAGCGGAGATTTGGTTGGTGCTTTCCCTCTTCGGTTTTCTGACCTACTTGATCCTTCAAAACGATTATTATTATTTTTGTTCTTTTTTTTCTAATGACAACTCATGCAACGACATTCAGATGCGTTCAGAAATATTGATTCGCTTACTTTAGTTGAAAGTAAAAATCACACTTGAGCTGGAAGAAAAAACGATTAAGATTTTTTTAAAAGAAAAGATCGATGCTATAATTAAATATAGAAAAACGCGGTGTTTAATTTCAACTAATATTGGTTTGAAACATTTAAATTAATATCCTTATCTTTGTTGTTTTGATCGCGTTTGCAAAGCGAGAATGCATCGGTTAAAAATACATATATCACAAAGAATGATGGCTGTTTTGCGGCATATCAACTCCTTTTGGGTTATTTAATACTGAAACAACCTAAACAATCCATTGAACATCGGGATATAAGTGTGGTTCATACCTTTCCAGTTGTATAATTGCGTATATAAACGCAGTAGGTTCGAAAAGATTCGTACTCGGCATATCTGGTTCCCTAACTTGTGTTGGAATCCATTTGTCCAAATGTGCAGTACAATAGGAAAGGTGAAGAACAAAATACAAATAAATATTAAGGTGATTTACTGGGGATTGTGTATGTGTACGTATATGTATGTATATATATAGGTATATATGTGTATGTTAATTCGTCATGTGAATAACCACTCTGTTGGAAGCGGTAGTGACTATTGTTATTACGTATCGACTCTAGATTGGACAAAATCTAAAATCAGCAGTTTCTTTCGAACAATCACAGTGCAACAAATATTCAGTGCCGAAATCAAGCGCGTATAATAAAAATCAAGACCCACACCATTTTTACTCTTTATTCTGGTATTTTCTTCCATGCCCATTAACTTCTGTACGCCCAGCGAAGGACACACGCGCCGCTCACCAAACGCATTTGCACAGTTTGTACATATACTCTCTCACGAACAAAACAGCCACTCTAATACATATACAGTTGTCAATCAACATTCACGCTTACTTAGCTCTCCACTTTCCACTCGTGCATTCGACCTACAGCTGTCAGCTCACTAAGCCCGTACGATTGTCGTACTCTTTTCGCCTGTCGTACTCTTTCGCCTGATATTTTAAAACAAGGTCGATTGATGCTTCAATCCGGGGCATAAGGGGTGCAGTTCCTTAGTTTTCTCTTTGTCTTTGTAGTACGCTCCTCTTTTATTAGTAACGGGGGAGACATTTTAGTTGTCTTTTTTTAGTTACGTTTGGCCCAAGGCCGCACAAAAAGACGCCTTTGCTTGCCTTCTGCCACAAAAATATAGACTGATCACCTTTTGAATATCTACTTAAATAAATGATGACCGTAAAATATAAAGTGTCCTCAAGTTCATAGAGATTTCGCTTTCTCTAATTGATCTAACTACTTATGTATCTATCTCCCTTGATGTGTATCTCTCCCTTGATGTCTGTATACCGATCTCTCTTGATATCTATCTATTTATTTATCTATCTTCCTTCTGTAAATATAGATTTCTCAGGTTACCGATAGCCTGTCATAAAATGTATGTAAAAAAAGTAAATATAGTGTTATAATTTCTTCTAGTGTCAGTTTGTTGGCGCTAAGGCTTAGGCACTTGACTACTGATCACATTTGGATGTTACCAGCAGTTCGGATTTCGAATCTCGGCGTGGAGACACTTTCTACGTTTAACCATACTGATCAGTCATAGACTACGAAACAGCTGTCTGTGAATGACAATATATATATATATATATATATATATATATATATATATATATATATACTGATCAGTCATAGACTACGAAACAGCTGTCTGTGAATGACAATATATATATATATATATATATATATATATATATATATATATATCAACGTGATACCTATGGTAGGCCTGATAGCCATGCAGATGATATCCACAACTAGCAACAGGTGTCGTATTTAAACCTAAATGTCTACTAAATAACTACTGACAAGATTTATCCGGCCTCTTGTTCAAAGTGTAGTATCTGTTCTGAAGCTACACTTAGTATATGCTGTCCTCGGTTAGTGGAAGAGAAGTCTTTCTAAACTGAAGCAATTTTTATTTTTGTTTCAATCTTTCTCCGGAGTTGGATGTTTCCCACATTAAAAACCGACCTTGTGTCTAACTTTACCCTCTTTGAGATACAATTAAATAGGAACTACTAACAAGATTGTTAGCAAGAGACTTGTTAGTAACATCTAGTATTTAATTAGCAACTATAACTATTATTAGGTAGCGCCTAACAATTATCATAATACACCTTAATGTACCTTTTAGTTGTATTGGTTCATAGTATACTTATTAGAAAAATAAACCCTGTCGCATGACTTCCGTTTGTATATGTAATTATTAAATTGTTTTCAAGTATAATGTGTGGGCTTTGTTTCAACCGGTAAAATAAAGCCACCCCAAACCTCTTCCTCCCACGTCCCATAGTCTGGCAATAATTCCTCATCATCTTTTTTGGCAAATGATAAAACGCATATCTCTATAAGAAACGCAATGTTTCGTCAGGCCGAAAAGGTGTTGTCTCGTTGCCAACAAAACGTGATATGACGAAATGCTCGCGATTTGCGAAAAATGATTTTAGAATGTCATGGTCAGCAATTGATGTCTGTTGAGTCGTGAGTGAATGCCTAACCTATTTTTATCCTGATTCGCCCCGAAGTACACTACAGGCTCTGATATTAACTTCTATTTAGCGACGATATGTTTCCTCGTTTCATGAACATTTCAGTCAATTACATTTAGACACGAATCTCATAAGATAATTATATGGTTTCAGTTACATAATTTTGGCGAGATCGATGGACCCTCTTTGTTTGATCGTACAAAATACATAGTATACACCACCGTGGAATGCATCACGGAATGGTGGACAGCTATCTGTGTGAGTTCATGTGGAGACAGAAATATACCGGAAACGATCTTTTTATGCAAAACTAATTTGCATTATTATACCGAAAGAATGTGCAGTTCTAGCACAAGATAAAATATGAATTTTACTTGAAGGTAAGCACTGAACATTTAATTAGGAGCGACAGCTTTCGAAAAAGTGGAACAACAACTGTGTATATTAATCGATTTTTTTTACTTAAGCAAGTGAAAAGAATTATATAAAAACAGTAAACGGTAAATAAACAAAATGAGGGTTTGCGAATTCGTGCATCCGTGGAATTTATTTAATGTGAAGAAGTTCTATGTTTGCAAGTGCGCATGCTTCAGATCTCTTGCAGTTTTTAGATTCACCACGTCTCATTAATGACGTCCTTCTGTGACGTAACTGCTTGCGACACCCGTCTCGAGCTTCTGTTGTCATACAGTTGATCGATAATTGCGCGTGTGGATTTATGTGGAGACATGAATATAAGGGAAACAATCTTTTCATGCAAATATTTCGTGCGATGAATGGATTCCATCTTTTTGAGTAAATTAGTAAATTATAAAACGGTTTCTTGTTTTTTTTTTCCCCCACAATCCGCACTTTGCCTGTTCTTTTGGAGGTGGGTATTTTTTGGCGAATCTCTTCTACAAAACATCCAAAATAGTTTTCGTTCAGTAGTTTTGAATAAAATTTCTTTGAATAAGAAAAAGATTTCAATCAAATACCAATCCCATTCCATCGATTTAAATTGCATCGCAATTATCGCGAAATAATGGCGAGCGAAATTCTTCTGCCTCTCCGGTATAACTCGTCAGACACGACATGCCAAACATCACGCGATAATGTCTGCGCTAAAAGACTCATCACTCCAGTAGACTCCACAGCCAGTGCTTGAAAGAAAAATCGGTCGCTCAATGACGGGTACTTTTGGATCTTACGAGCCTCTGAGGTGTGTGCATCGGATTCAGAATGTGTAGTCGAAGAGACAAGAATTCCGTTTGCAAAGGTGTCGCGCCAAGTTGCATCCGAAATGAAGGATTTTCCTCCCTTCTCAAGAAAGGAAGGAGTAAACCGTTTGGGTGCTATCCGTCTTTACAGCTTGTGAAATCCGACCGAAGCAAGCTTGAGGTAAATAACCTCGTTTAAGGCCGGGTGTCTACACAAAAATGGGTGCATACCAAATGAATCAATAGGTCCGAACTGACCTTCTTGTTTTATTGATGTCACCACTTATCAAATCTAAGAGCCTCTCGAGGATAAGGGTGAATGACTTATGGGGACGGATCATGAAAAGTGTTTATTGATATTATATTTAAAGAGGATTGTGATGCAGACCTCAGAGAAGCAATGTTGTGGCAATGTGTTCCACAGATAAAGTTCTTTTTTGAAACCTCTATTCATGAAAATTCCGTTTCGTGTTAGGCACACGGAGAAAGCAAGGAAAGTTTTTGCCGTAGGGGTAGAACAGTTCTTGCTGTGAATGTCTTACAAGAAGGAACCATAGATTGAAGCTCAGTCGAGCACTTTCCATTAAAATAACGATAGAGCAGAGAAAGACTAGCAACGGTTTTTTCTATCGTTATTTTCATGTCAGGTGCTCGACTAAGCTTCAATCTATGGTTCCCTTCTGTAAAACATTTAGATCAAAAACTCGTCTAGCACGTGCTAAATATCATAGTATATAATTTTGAATAACTGGTTTAAGGAAAACATTATATTTCCTTGTCATTTTTTTGTTGTTGTTGGTGTAATGCTAAATAAAATGTATATATTCATGTATACCATTAATTCTTTGGATTATTCAGACTACTATCCTTACAACGTTTCGATCCATTCTTCGGGTGCGTCTTATCGAACGCGGGAACCTGTACGAAATTTCGAACGGAACCCTTTATTTAATCCACAGGGGTGGTTTGCTCTCGTTCTGTCTCGTAACTGGGAAGAAGTCTTAAGTAATGTGTAATTGTATCCGTAGTGTCGCCTGTAATGATGATTGAACTTCTAACTTCCAGAAAACGGTCACTTAGAACTGATTATAACTTAGCACATATATTGGTTGCGCCACGAAACCTGACCTAATGGAAACCTCTTAAAATATCAACCTTTTTCTCAGCCCATAATTTTAGTTATGTCAGCTCTATTTTTTAGTTTTCACCATCGCAGTCGATGATTTTGAGGTAAGTAACGTAGACTAAAGAATAGTTAACACTGTCATTTTGATACAAATATACAGAATACTGAACACTCGATAATTCGTAAACCAAAGAAAAAAACAACACATCATTTATATTAAACGCACTTTTTATTTCATACTTTTTCTTCTTTAAAATCTGTCCACTTAATGGCCGCCATTATTACAAACATATCCACCAGTAAAACAAAAGGTTAGAACCAAAAGTGCGGTTAACACATTTATTTACAGTTGACAATTATGAAAAACAAGCAACGTACATTATACAAAACAATAAAAAGGTATTTAGTTATTACTCTATCTTTAAGATAGGAACATTGATTATCGAAGGGACCTAGATTTTTAATTTTGTTAGAGTTCCACAGGAAAGGTCTGACAGCGGTGAATTACTAATACTCTCCGGTTCCTCTAGGGCAGAATCAAGGGGGAACAATTAGCGGTGATCAGAACTAGTGTACCACCAGAATCGCTTCCCTACAATACTTTCCCAAAACGGAAGTGAAATGGTCAAAGTAGTCCTAATTACGTTAAATTAATGTGGCAAAGTGACTCGATACTCCAAAACATTAAATGAGTTTTTTGTTGTTATAATTTACAACTGTGGTGAGTTATTGGTAGAATTCTGAAGAATTTTTAAATAAAAAGTTCAGTAATAAAAATTTGACACCTCCACTAATTTAAATAATTGAATGCAACTAAATGCAATTCTTGAATAATTTATCTTCACCAAACGAAATATTTTGTTTTTATTTATTTTTATTTTTTAAACATCTATTCCTCATTTTCACCTATCACTCACTCAACATGATAACAACATCGAAAATTGTTTGAAATCAGCGCCATTTTTTTTTTGTTACTTCCTATTACTTCCTGTTAATGGTTAAGTAAACTGCGTATGTGTGTGCATTTTCCCCACTGTGGGCGAATCTTGAATTAATTTGTGTCTGCTATCTGACATGTGCAGGACACATGTTTAAAACCGAAATTAATGTCTAACATCCTCCACCCCTCTAAGCGTGTGAGGAAGAAGGATGTAGGTAAGGCAGGGGAAGGGGATGTTTATTCTTCCAAATAATGTATCACTTGAGAACAAGTTTCAAGTGTTGAGGCAGTTTAAACAGGAAGAGAAAAAAAAGGAGAAATCGACAGGTTGTTGTTTTTAGAGGTGGGGCGAGGGGAGTGAAGACCGCTCCAATATGGATCTGCCCTTTTTTCTCTTGTCACAATTTCGCTAAACATTTACAGGGGAGGATACAAGTATCTCTCTCTTTCTCTCTCTTTTATATATATATATATATATATATATATATATATATATATATATATATATATATATGTGTGTGTGTGCGTGCGTGTGTGTGTGTGTCTATGAATTATATCAGTAATTCAACAATCTATATAATAATACGCTAAGTCACTTCATGTTGGTACTACGTGATTAACTTTCACACACATTTAAAAAATTAAAACGAAAGTGGAATCGTCTGATGTTGGTGATATAAAGAAAATAGACTTTACCTATTTTAAAATAATTAAAGTCCAAATTTTTTAATAATAATGATAATGATAATGATAATATTGATAATGATAATATTGATAATTATTAATATTAAAATAATACGCTAAGGCATTTCATGTTGGTACCTACGTTATCACATTTTACACATATTTTTAAAAAATGAGATTGTCCGATCAGCAAAGATGGTGATTGGTTATTTATCTCATGTCGCATTGTTAAACAATTCCGACGTACCCATTTTAAAATGAATTGTTCGAAAATCAAATTATTTCGTCCCGTCGACTAAAACAGTAAACTTTTGAAAAATACATTTCAAAAAGTTACATTCGCTTTTATTGATTTGAAGAATATTTGGATGACATTTATTTATCCCGTAAAAAAGCAGAATATTTATTGATTTTAAAGAGAATTAAATTGCTACAATTTTAAATAAAGAAAGAATAGACACATTTGTTTTATTTATTTAAAGAATATTTACAAGACAATGACAATTATTTTTACAGAAGAAAAGTTAATTTTCTTCTTAATAGTATTGACCCCTACAGACATGTATTATTCCAAAAAGAATATATTATTAACAGTAAATTATACAAATTGATACAGAAAGCACCATGGAATCTAGTTTAAATTCGCTTAGGAAAACTCGCTTTGAGTTATCTATTAGAATTTCAATTCATGTCCTGCAAAATAGAATGTAAGCTCAATAACTTATCATTTCATGATGTAGAGCTGTTGTGTAATTCTAGATGGATTTTCGTATTTAAATTAAGAAAGATTCGTATAAGATTCGTTTACGCATATGTTGGAGTATTTATTCAATGTTTATGAAAGGATAAAAAGTAATCAGTCTCATTACAGCATGTACACTCCTCATTAAAATGTTTTTAATTAAATAAGAAAATACAGTCATAGCTATTCATAGGTGAATAGTTGCTCAATCAAAAACACATGTGGATGAAAAAGTGACTTTATTTCCTTATTTTAGAATGTTAATATTCTACAGAATCGTTCGGTACAAAATTGCTGCCGATCATTGATCAATCCAATTTTACAGCCAATAACTTTTCTATTTTAATTTAATTCTTCTTGTTTTTGCTTTTATTAAATGCTATTTTTTCTGCATTGGGTTGTATGTTTAATTAATATTTGCCACGTGTTATCCATTTTATGGGCAGATAACTCTAATATTTTTCTCTTCCATCGAAAAATTTATATTTTTGTAATGTTTGTTAACTCATATTATTATTTGTTTTTATTGTAAATTGGAGTGGATGTTTAGTTTACTGAATTATGGGCTATTTTGTGAGTGTGTTGTAGATTATATTTGTATGATTGCATATGTGCTTTTTATTTTAATAATATATTCTAATCAAGGCTCAGACGACAAAGAAGATATTTAAATGATTACATTTAGCGATGTATTCGCGTTTATTGAGTAGCTTAGGTTTTGTTTAAAATTTGTGACGTTGTACTCTTTGGCTATTCATGTTGCAAGTTAGTGCGGATATTTCTATTTTTCTGCTTTTATGCATACTTTGACAAAGTTGTACTGTTTCTGTATGCTTTATTTCTCAGTGTCATCATATGGTAGGTGTATTTGATCTGGAAGAAGTTTTTTATAGAACTTATGTACATCTTTTTTTCATCGTTGATGTTGTGCGTAGTATTAGTTATCGGGCAGTTATTCACCAGGGGGCAGTTAACGCCGAATCTGCAATTGCATACATTATACGTATAGTATTATTGATGGTACTAGTGTTATCGGTTCTGTTGTAGTTATTGACATCGTTGAGGCTACTATTCACGTTGTTATTTATTATGTTTCTTCTGTTATTGCTTATACTGCCGTTTGATCCGTTATTACTGTTTAATATTTTTGTTTTGTTTAATGATGGCTTGCATATTATCCATGCAACATTAACTAATCTTAACATTGCTCATATTCATAATGTGAATAATTGCGCTGCTTATAAAGAAATCCCTATCGATTTATATAGATATAGATATATAGATATAGATATAGATATATAGTAAGCAATGAAAATATATCTGGCAATCAAGCTACACAGAGGCACCCGTGTTTCATCCCCGGGGGGAATCGTCAGGCTAAATGCAATTTAGCCTGACGATCCCCCCCGGGGATGAAAGACGGGTACCTCTGTGTAGCTTGATTGCCATATATATTTTCATTGCTTACTACCTAGCTCTACTTACGTATCGAGCACTGTTAAAGTAAATACTGAAAACTGACACATAAAAAATGATATCTCCTTATAATATTTTATGTGGATACATGAAGTACTAATATATAGATATATCTATCTATCTATATCTATATATATATGTAGATAGATATATATATAGAGATAGATAGATATATGTAGATATAGATATATATATAGATAGATATAGATAGATATATGTAGATATAGATATAGATATAGATATAGATAGATATAGATAGATATAGAGATATAGATAGATAGATATAGATATATATATATATATATATATATATATATATATATATATAGAGAGAGAGAGAGAGAGATACATAGATATAGATATATATATATATATATAGAGAGAGAGAGAGAGAGATACATAGATATAGATATATATATATATATATAGAGAGAGAGAGAGAGAGATATGGATACATATATATATATAGAGAGAGAGATAGATAGATATGGATATATATATATATATATAGAGAGAGAGAGAGAGATATGGATACATATATATATATATATATAGAGAGAGAGAGAGAGAGAGAGAGAGATGTATAGAGAGATAGATAGATAGTTTGTGTGTATTTGGGTAGCATTTTCTCATTTATGCAAACATTGTCAAAAATAACAGAATTCGTTTGTTTAATTATACCTATTTTTATTTTTTCAATTTTTCTGATGGTCTTTTTTGTATTAAAATCAAAAAATAAATAAATGCTCCATAGGTTTCACAAGTTTCACGAATGTTTCGATTAAGAAAAATAAAAAAGGTACAATCAAACAGACGAATTCTGTTATTTTTAACAATGTTTGCATATATATATATATATATATATATATATATATATATATATATATAATGTGTGTGTGAAATGTTTTTCTTCAAATCATTAATCCTTTTGAATATAATACTGAAAGGTGAATCTCTTCGATGGTTTCATATTTCAGTTCTTCCCTCAACATCTGATATATTACCTGCATTTCGTAAATTTGCTAAAACTCCCACATATAATCCACACCCACACAAACATTTCCAGAGTAATTCTCATCGTATTTATTTCTGATAAATTATTTCCTTTTTTCGAGAATTACTCGGATTTCAGAAAACTTCTTCGTTATCTAACACCACGTTTTTTTTTATTATCAAATACGCTGACGGGTAAATTTTTTCAAACCCTCCAAATTCTTAAGTTTGGTACACAGATTGGCTTTCTAGTTTCTGTTTGTCTGGATTAAGGAAGCCAACAGAAAATGAATAGACAATACAATCTCAGGTTTATACATACCCTCGTAAAACATCAACAGCAACTCTTTCTACTTACACTGCAAAAAAGAATTTTTTTTTCTTCCTCTATGTACCTAAAGCCAAACAGAACCTTCATGAACAGAGTTTTTTTGCATGAAGTTCCCACATATGAAACATGTTACCGTAGGACTGACTCCCTACAGACTACAACATGATAGTTTTCAAGTCCACAATAACTTCATCCATTTTGTCCATCGTTCACAATCCTCTCATAGTACTATTTCATCATCCAACCGACAATCTCATTAACCCTTATCCTCAAGTGGCTTTTGGCCTTTGTAAATAGTGACCAATTAGTATAAAAAAGACAAGATTTGCTGGAATGTTCGGTTGTAATAAATAATCTGTCAATAATTTATAACGAAATTTCGAAAGATGCCACAAATGTTTCAAACCTAAATAGCTTTACCATTTAAATCCTCTACTCTATAATAAAGACCAATGTGTATTTAATTAAAAATGTTTATATGAATAAATATCAGATATCTGTCATGTCATACAAAGGTAAGCGAAAAAAAGTGCCCTTTTCTTAGCTTCCGAACGAAACCATTTCAAGTAGCGAGGGGAAGCAAATAGCAAGTCCGACAACCTCCGCTGTTTGAAATGTATTCAGAAAGAAATTCTTCACTCTAAATAAAAAAAAGTCAATAGTAGGTGTGTTTTTTTCTTTAGGTCATCAGAAATGATAATAATAATTTATATATGTAAAATTAAATTACTGAAATAATTCTATGATGTTATATGAATATTAGTGCGAACACTGGCGGAGTATTTTTTTCGTCATTTTTGACGGAGTGTGTAGTCTAGTTTATGTAAGATTTACTGTTCAAGAGTTCCTTTTTTAGTAACTCACAGTAGGCTAATTGTTGTAATTCTGCTGTTCTTAAAGATTGACGCTTAAATGCTGATATATAAAAAATATATGATATATCTTTATTATCGGTGGTGGTGAACGGGTGGGGGTTAGTGAGAAAAGAGAACGTACGCACAGGAATTTGACAGGGTGGTTTTCTTTGGCCTAAAGCACCAATTGAATGGCGATATAACTGTTGAATTGAATTCTATAACAATTTGTCACATCACGCCTACACCTGCAAACACCCACTGTGTGACTTCGCTGTCAATTTAGCCATGCCCCAGAGCGTTTATTCAGCGACGGAGATTTCCTTCTACCGCTTGCAAGTGATTTCAATCAGCAATTATATTATTTCTGACAATCTTCCGTGTCTGTTTTTCCCGACTAGGTGGCTCTACGTCAATCAACGATTATTTTATTTTCGACAATCAATCATGTTATGTTGTTTTTTTTTTCTCGGCCAGGTGCGTATCTATTTCAAGTGCGCCTACTCCTGCCAGATGACCTTTACGATACACCCGGTCTCGATATTTAACATAATACATTTTAATAACTTTGAGTGTTTTGGTAAAAATATATGTGATTAAGCAATCGATTCACGACAACGACCGTAAAAATTTTCAGAATTCTCAAATCAAATTAAATCAAATTTATTTGACAAAAAATAGCATAGTGCAACAAGCCATTTAAATAGACAGGTATTTACATCCACATAGTCTGAATGTTTGTCAAAGGCCGCTTTAAACCTGGATATGATAGTCATCGTCACAACCTCCTCTGGCAGGTTGTTCTATGAACAGGACACGTGGACAGAGTGTACTGCCTTTCTTCTATTGAAGCGAAAGCAACACTGGTATATCTTTTACGGGGGTCCCGCGTAAACCACGACTTGATGCTGGGATGAAAAACTCCTCAAAAGGTAGACTTAAATCCACGTTGATTATGCTGTACGCCAGAATCAAGTCTCCTCGAATCCTTCGCTGCTAAAATGAGAATAGATTTAGTTTTTGGAGCCGCTCTTTGTAGGTAAGACAGTCCTGTCAACATTCTGGTTGCCTACTGTTGAACACTCTCCGGGGTGTACGATATTTTATTGTATATAAGGATTTGTTGCTTGGATGGCATACTCAAAAATGAGCTGTACCAGAATTATGTATAAAGGGCGAAAAATGTCTGCTGTTAGGTTGAAAAAGAATATCCGGATTAAGTCGAGAACCCGCCTGGCTTTGTTCGTATCTCTATACAATGGCGTAAAATGTGACGTAGTTTCGGTTACAGACACGCCTAAAAATGTCAATTCTATAATTTTGTTCTATTTTTTTCAAACATTGTGCGCCATCTAATAAAAAAAAACCTTGTATATAATATCACATATGTGTTCTTACTTGGCACAGTTTGAGCAGGTCTTGTTGGTACCAATGGAGGAGACGTCCGCGGCAATCAGTCCGACAGCGGCTTCGTTTCTGTCAATGCTAGGAGGTCCACCCTGACCAGCTTTATCTTCTCTTTTTGATAAGGGTAATATTTATTGCTAATCGCCTGAAGTGCACATACCGGAGAATGCTGACGGGGCTGTTCAGACATTTTTTGTTGGCGAGAGTAGACTTCATCTAGTGCGCTGGCTTTCCAAAACCGCACCTGATCTCGTGTTTGGCCTCCTGCATAGAAGGTAAATAAACATACGTGCTCGTTTTGATCAGTTAGGTTGTGAAAACAGTTTTGATTTTGGTAGACATGAACATTCTGATCCCTATTCCCAGGGGGGGGGGGGGCACAGCAGAAATCATTAATTAAGTCTAATTGAATTATGTACGGAAATGTTTAGTGATTTGTTATGGAAATCGATCCAGACAAGGCATGAAGCCATTTGATGTAAGGAGCTAACAAGAACGAAAGATGATTATCGGAAAGATAGAAGATGCCTATTGACCTTAGTCTTGAAAAGAGCTAGGCTTTAGGTAGGACGAAAACAGTCAGCAGGAAGAGAGTTCCACAAGCCTACAGTTCTTGGAAAGAATAGGAAGCTGTATTACAATGGCTATTAAAAAAGCGAATTGATGAAACCCACTAGACCAATGAGTCAAACGAGCTGGGACAAAGGAAGCAGGGAATAGAGCAGACAATTCTGAAGAACACATGCAATAATAGTACTTATAGAAAAGACTGATGATTTGATTAATTGAATACAATTGTTTGAAATTATGATGTACTTTTAAAAATTTCTTAAACAAAAACTTACGTTCACGCGAAAAGACATTTATATTTCGGAATGGTTTAGGTCAGGTTTGATCATTTCGATTATTCAGACTACTGTTAAAATTATTCTGACAATATATAATGTATAATATAGCTTCTTTATGTGTTTCTTGTCTAATTCGGAAATCTTTACGTCGAACTCGGCCCGTGGCGTAACGGATAAAGTGATAAAGTAATAATCACTTTAAACTGAGTCTTCTGGAAGTTTAAGGTTCAATCCTCAGCACGGGCGAGACTAAGAATACAATTACGAATTCTAAAAGCTTCTAGCTGTTCATGGCCGACGAAACAAGAGCAAGGTAACACCGTGGATTAAATTTTTTTTTTAATTCCGTACAGATTCCCAAAGTTTGACAAGATGCACCTGAAGAAGATCGGAGATTACATCGGCCGTTTCGTTCTGAGAATAACATCCAAGTCTGAGTAAGCCAAACAAGACAGGATATTTATAGTTGATCAAACTAACGTTTCCACCGCTTAATTTAATTCAGTTATTGTACAATTTAAATTGTTTCAAAATAAATATTCTTTTCCTTTCTTACCGTGAAAAAATGGTAACTTAAATATTCTTTAAATAAGTCTTCGGCAATTGGGCGATCCCATCTTTTAAAAGGAGGTGGCAGGTGATAACGTACGTAGAAAATGAAATTGTCTTAGCGTATTATTATATAGGTACTAGCTGGAATACAGCAGACTTGGCCAAATCTTGTACGAGGTCTGTCTAAAAAGTATCCGACCTTAGGCCAGAAAAAAATATTTTAAATACCTGACGGGGTTGGGACCCTAATCCCCTTCAAAGTAGACGCCGTGTACTTGCACACACTTAGCCCACCGATCCATCCACTGCCGGAAACACCTCTGGAAGTCTTCTTTTGGAATGGTGTTCATCACCGCTGTCGTGTTCCGCATTATCTCTCTCTAGTCTCAAAACGGGAACCTTTCAGTGGCGTCTTCAATTTTCCAAATAACCAGAAGTCGAAAAGAGTCATGTCTGGAGAGTAGAGAGGTTGGCGAACGACTGGAATTCCATGTTTGGCCAAGAAATTTTGGATCAATTGGAGTGAACGTGCGGGGGAGTTGTCGTGATGCATTTGCCAGTTTTCCGCCGTCCACATGTCTGGTATTTTGCGCCGAACTGCGTCACGGAGACGCCGGATAACATATTGATAGTATTCCTTTGTCATTATTTGTCCTTCTGGTGCGTATTCGTGATGCACAATTCCACGGATATCAAAGAAGACAGTCAGCATCACCTTGATTTTGATTCGCACCTGTCGCGCTTTTTTTAACCTTAGAGACTCGGGATACTTCTATTGCGACGACTGTCTTTTTGTTTTTGGGTCGTATCCGTACACCCATGACTCATCTCCAGTTATCACGGTGTTGGCGGTTTCCAGAAGGTCATGTGCAACTTGAAAACGGGGGAACTTTTTTTCCTGCGACAACAACTTGGGAACACATTTCGCAGCTACTCTGTGCATGTTTACTTAAAATACGCTCTTAGCCTTTTGGCTAAGATCAAAGTGTAGTATCTGTTCCGATGGATACTGCACCCCATAGACTGGTGTTGTCTTGGCCTTCGGGTCTTGATTTACGCCGGTCAATAGGTCTGTCCTGTGCAGTTCTGGGAGGTCCACCTTCCCAGGCTTTGCCTCCCCTCTTTGGGGAGGAGTAAGTTGCTTACTGGCGCCTCTACCGGGGAATGCCGACGGGGCTGCCCAGGCAATTTTTAAACCCCACTTTCCCGACCCGACCTTGGGTCACATCTTACTTGTGGGAGTAAGATAAAAACTGGCCTTGTGCCTAACTCCTGGAGAGGAGTAAATCAATACTCTGTGCATGTTCAAATCATCACACAAAATGGCATGTGCGGAATCTTTACTCACTCCGATCTATTGGGCGATCTCCCGCACGATTGAACGACGATCTTCTACCACCAAATTTCGCACCCTCTCAACAACAGCTGCACTCCGAGTAATTTGGAGCCTGCCAGAACGCT
>OY744519.1:97601895-97604395 GCA_963556195.1 Sepiola atlantica
CGTTTATGGCGGTGTGGGGGCAAATGCATGGCCAAAGCGCGTACGTTCATTCGTTTATCGGTGACATTTAATTTTTATTTATAAAATAAAAACTACTTGATTAATTTACGTGATTTTTGGTATAGGATATATTCGGCTCGTGACAGGCACGTACATCAAACAGATATTCCTCAGTTTGTTTGTTGTTGGGGGTGTTTGTTTTCGAACGTCCTCCTTATTCTGGGTCAGCATTGCAATTTTAATGCATTTCTTTTATTAAAATGGTCCTTATCTTACAAAGAATGAGAATATCAACTAAAAAGTACGGATCATTACGTTACAATTTGCGATCCTTAGATTTGAATAATTCAAAACATCTGACGCTATCAATTGTGGGAATCATAACTCTTCGAATAAATAGCCATTCTGGTTTTAAAATAGCACCTACGGGCGTTGTTTTGATCAAAAAAGGATAAGAATAAACTATAAGAAAAAATAACGCACATATTTTCAAATCATTCTCTCCGTTTTATAAGCAGAACTGATTATAAAAATTGGCCTAATATATTTATTCATATTTTTATATTTCTTCAAAATAATGGAACGATGATAAGGAGATGTAGTTTGCTTGAAACATTGCGTGTAATATGTACATAAATAAGTATTAGAAGGCTATCACAATGCAAAAATGAAAGTAAAAAAATTACTTGGCAACGCCGAGTAGGTAAAACTTGTAATGATATTTTTTTCAATAGATCAAGATTTTAAGAAAACAATTCGGAATTCATTAATAGATCTAAAGTTAACATTTTTGAGATATCATCTTCAAGCTATGTATGCCATTAAAAAAAATCTCTTATTTTTCTTATTACCATAATGGAGATCATGTGTGTGTATATTTGTAATAAAAAACTCGACATTTTATTTTAAAAGAAGCATGATATTAAATGACTCCGCTCACCATAATTAAATACTAGCAAAAATATGCGACCGGAAGGAACATATCTTTGCTAGTATACATGACGAACCGAACGAACATATACTACACTGCCACCCAAGAAGGATATAATGCCTGGGAGAATGGTCTCATGACAACAATACAATACTACACTACCTCACCTGAAAGTAGCATTGAAATATAGTAATAGTATAGTTTCCGCTTCAGATAGATATGCCATCTACATGAGTAATAGATAATATTCGGATTGAGGATTGAACATTTTTATTATTTGGATTATTCAAACTAATGTTCTCATCTTGGATGTTATTCTCAAAACGTTTCGGCCGATGTAACCTCCGATCTTCTTAACGTGTATCTTCTCGAACTCAAAAATCTTTCTGTAGTACTCGGGAATCTGTACGGAATTTCGAACGGACCCCTTTATTTAATCCACGTTGGTAATTTGCTTTCGTTCTGTTAGCCAAGTCTTAAGTAATTTGTAATTGTATTCTTAATATCGCCCACACGGAGGATTGAACCCTCAACCTTCAGAAGACTGTCACTTAGATTGCTATGTAAAAATCAGTTCTATCTGTTGCACCACGGATTCTTGCGGACGAAAAATTCTCGATTTCGAAAAGAATTTGAATTTTTTCAAACGTGTTTAAAATCAGTGTTACATTTTATTTCAATAAATTTCTATTTTTTCTTCTTCTGTTTCATTTCTAGTTTTATCTTACTTACCCTTAATGTCAATTGCTTATAGAAACTAGGTTAGAATCACTTCTGGTTTCAAGATGGCTTACTTTTTTTAATAAATAATCCTAAGTGTAAATAATCAAGTGTAAAAAAAAACAACCCACAAAACCAGATGACGCCGACCAATCATAGGTAAACAGAAATAGAAGGAATACACAGAAGTAGAAACAAAGAAAGACAATTACACAAAACCAAGAGAACTGAAACATCCAGGGTGGATGAAGAATAGAAAATAAACGCGGGGTGCGGTATAAGTTAGTGCAACGGTAAATGGTTGTGAAAGGGCACGGAGAGCATTGGTATCTTAAGGAGGCTTATTACAACTGGAATCCCAGAGAAAGTCAAAGGCTGTTATCGGGGAGAAATCAATGGTAAACTGCTGTTGCGTAAAAAAAAGTGATGTGAAATGGTTATCGAAAGAAGTAGCGAATACTGGAAGTCTGGAGAGACTTGCTGTCATTCAGACTCTAGAGAACATCACCTGTTCTTGCCATTTAGCAGTCAGTGATTATGACACTGAACTCCTGGTGAGTAAATCTATTAATAATGGAGTTTATGTATCTGTCTGTCTGTCTGAAGCCGAAACTCCAGTATGACTATTTTACTGAAACTAATCTTTTTGAAATTCTTTATATACTGTCATCAAAAGTCGTTCAGACACCAAATGGGTGTTACCATTAACATAAGTCATTCCTTTAAACCTTCAATTAAATTCATATTTACAAATATACACTTATAACTGCTATTATTAAATTTACATATGTATTTACAATATTTTCCGATAAGGTTATATTAATACACATTATTCATACAATTAATTAA
>OY744519.1:97609395-97634395 GCA_963556195.1 Sepiola atlantica
AGAAAGTGTTGTCTTCATTCAAAAGATAGAAATGAATACTAGCAACCTAAATTATTTTCAAATGAAAGTGGGAATTAGTTTTAAAAATTATTTTTGTATTTTATCACGAATCTCAAATACGTTTTTTTCTTTTTGTTGTCAGTTGTAACTATTAATTAAAAAAATTGTGAATGTTATATTCAACATTTTTGAAATTAGCATAGAAAAAAATCCCAGATTTCACCCGAGATGAAGTTGAAAGAAAAACAGCATTGATAGGGTATAAACCCCACGTACAAATAGAAGATTATAATAGAATTCTGTAGAGCTAGCAAGTAGCTACCTTATTTTACGAACTTTATGTTATTATTACTGTGTTTACTATGCTTTATGTGCTTTACTATGCTGATGTTGTTATTTACATGTACCTACCGAAATACACAACAATATATTTAGATTATATAAAAGAAATTGAAATTTTGTATCTACTTATTTATATTTATATATCAGTACACACACACACTGAACCAAAACGTCACCCATATTAGAATATCAATATTAGTTTTGCCCCCCCCCCTAAAAATGCCTTGCCCCCCCCCCTAAAAATGTATTGCCTTCCCTAAGTTAGAAGTCTGGCTACGTGCCTGGCTAAGGGGTCATATTTTTCTTAACGATGCATAATTTAACACGATAGATCCGATGGGATTTTAATTTGAAAAAAAAAACAATTTTTAATAGCACATAAAAGTAATACGTTTAGCTCCAGGTTGAATCTCGGCTCCTCAATTTCGTATTGATAATATTTTTTTTTATGATAAAAACAGAAACCACCACTTTATCAAGGCCGAGGCCACTCGTGGACAAGTGTTAATGTGATTTCTATTTTATCCCCCCTCCAGGAGATTAGACACAAGTGTCATGTGGGTTTGATGGAAGCGTTTTCAGTGGAATGACTTGGATTTGAACTTGGCACACCCAGGTTCTCAGCCCGCGTCGATACCAACTGTGCCATCCCCATATTGACAATATCGTATGTCTCATGTATGAATAAGGTGTGTCACTACTGACACCAGAGTTCAAACTTGAATCCTTAGATAATGCAATGGACTATGGCCATTTACTATAAATAGATACATCGTGCTCTATGTGTGTTCGTTACGGTGTTCACTGTTGTATTAATCGGCTATTAAAGTCGAGAGCCACCTGTTCCAGGACGATTCAGTACAATTAGTACTTCTTAGTAATGCTATGCACATCTATGTTTATTAACTGATAAGTAACCAATAATTGTTTGACTTTTACTTTTTATTCATATAATGTATTTTAATGGCATTTTGTAATTAAATATTTATTATTATTCTATGTTGGCGTTCTTTTAATTATTTGTATCATGGCAGTGTAATTTCGCAAAAGCACGTTTTTCAATTGGTTGTGAAAAGTTCAGCATTTGAATATATTTTCTCAAATCTACGATCACATAGCAATAGAAATAAAACAATTATTTAAGAAAATAAATGTAAATTTGAATCGTGTCTGTAAAGAAATCTTTAGAAAGCCGTTCATGGTTGACTGAACTTGATCTGTAAAACAAGACGGAGCCATATTCGTCACATACGTCCATTCAATCTGCGCGTTTATCGACGATAATGCTAATTTCATTGTGACCTGACGTCACTTTATAGAGATCCTATTTCAAAGTAAAAGGGGGGGCAGGCTGTTGAACATGTTATTACAAACTTAAACGTGGTAGACCGACTGCCATAGCTGAGAGCACCCTTCCCGAGAGTCCGACGTTTAAACTACTCCACCTAACATTCACGGCAACATGTACTGGCATAAATACATAGAAGATACTGCTAAGTCTACTGCAAATAAAATGGGCTCTCTTTACCGGGCTTGAAAGTCCGGTAAAGGGAGCCCATTTTATTTCTTCCACCTCCCCGGACCGCTTGCCTTTGGACCCCCCCCCCCCTGCTCCATTTCCTCGACTATACCAACATGCAGAAATTTAAATGTAATGTGAACAAACATCTTGCCTCACAACTTAGTATGCCCTCTTTAAATCTGACCCCTAATCATAGTAGCCCCTTACGTCTTAGTGGCAATATGCCTTGTTTCGGATTAACAAAAGTGTTTGTTTTTTTAAGGACACGTGGACGCATCTAATAATACTATTTTAGACTTACGAAAATTCGATTTCAACCTTAGCGTGACAGACTGACGAAATTCGATGTCTAACTTAGCATGACAGACTGACGAAATTCGATGTTTAACTTAGCATGACAGACTGACGAAATTCGATTTCAACCTTAGCGTGACAGACTGACAAAAATTCGATTTCAACCTTAGCGTGACAGACTGACGAAATTCGATGTCTAACTTAGCATGACAGACTGACGAAATTCGATGTTTAACTTAGCATGACAGGCTGACGAAATTCGATTTCTAACTTAGCGTGACAGACTTACGAAATTCGATTTCTAAACTTAAGCGTAGCAGACCGATAGTCCGATAGACGTGTAAAAAAACTCACAATTTCAATTTTTGACACAAATCCAAAATAAATTAAGTTTAATGTTTCATTTGTAGCGTTAAACACGTATATTTAATGGACGCAACTTAAGAATATCGTGTTTTTTTTCTGAACTACAATATCCAACGGAATACGTGCGACTTTACTGGAGACTGGTTTACACCCTGACGGAAAAAAATATGCTTCATTAGTGTTTGCACTAATGAAGCATATTCATATAAAATAACATCCCAGTCGGAAAGAAACGTCTCAAACTGGAAAGTTTAAAAAACGAAAAAGAAAAAACACATATGAACCAGTATAGAAAGAAGAAATGAAAAAAAAAAGAAAACGTCTCATTAAGGAAATAGTGAAATATTTCTTTTCGAATTAATTTAAGATGGCTATTTGCATTCTCTCTTCTCCTAAATACTTTAAACGTCTGGAAGTTTTTAATCGCTACATTTTGCGTGACGGGACAAAGATATATATATATATATATATATATATATATATATATATATATATATATATAATACACATTGGTCTTTATTATATATATATATATATATATATATAATACACATTGGTCTTTATTATATATATATATATATATATATATATATATATATATATATATATATATATATATATATATATAATACACATTGGTCTTAATTATATAGTTGAAGATGTCCGTGTGAACAGAGATAACAGAAATTGGTATGTGTGATGGGTCTACATTGAATGAATGAAGAAAGCGTGAAAATCTGGATAGACAAACGGAATATTGTTGACTTGTATATAGAGAGATAATAACTTATCATTTTGTCACTTAGATATGGGATTTATTTAATGGTTTCTTCAAGAAGAGTAAAACATATGGTGTAACTTTCTGCGGGGGGGGGGGTTGTAGCTCTGTCTTCCTGTCAATGATTGCTTTTTTTAAGTATTCATAGTTCAATGACATTAGTTTGAAACTGGAATGGCCCCGATTACAGCTTATCTGGTAAATCAGGAAAGATTTGTATAGGAAGGGATTTGGATATTGTGGAAATGAGAGGTGGTGATATGAAAAGCAAATATGATATCATTTGGATGAATTGGTTCATGATATCCTGTAACACGGAATGAAAATAATTTCTCCATGGATAATTTCTGCAAGATCTTTATTGCCTTTGCCAAAGAAGTTATGATTTACTCGGATTTTTCTTATTAAGGAGGAGGGGGGGGTATTTTGTCACTCTTGGCTGTTGGTTTTGTTGCGGGGGCTGCAGCACAAATGACGATAATTACGTTTCGCCCTGGCGTGACGAAATATAGGAAGTATTATCTTAGTAGCTGGCTCCTGCTTGAGAAGGTTCGAACCGATGCGACGAAACTTAGGAAGATATTATTTCCTCAACGGAGATCCTAGCTAAGATCAGCGCAAGTCCGTTAGCGGAAAACCCATGGTTTTCTTTGACAAGGAAACATGGTGTCTCGTGGTCTTGTCGATGGCGTTCTGCTTGCTTAATACGATTATAGACATTTTAGAGACGTTCAGATCGAACGATCTCGGATAGTTGTCTTTTCGCGCTGAACACGCTCATTGGCTACTTGTGTAGGCGTTTTATTGGCTCTTACGCATTGTCAATGTGTGTTTTGTAGTTGGGCTGATGTCAAATGCTGTCCCGACAGTGTGTGGGTTCGAAATTTGGTAGAACATTGAGATTTGGTCAACAATGGACGCCATTGAATTTATGTACAGATTCAGCATTTTATTTCCATTTTTTAATCTTCTGATATACAGTAAACGACATTAGAGTGGGGATGATATATCGAAAAAAGTTCTGATCTGTCGAAGAATATCAGGTGAGGTAAGAGAGACGTTACTTTTGAAATAGTTATTCGGTAAAGTTGCACGATAGCTAAGTGGTTAACGACGCGAACTGAGGACCTGGGTGTCCCGGGTTCGAATCTAGTTCATTCCACAGAAACACTTTCATCAAAACCCACATCTGACCTGGAGAGGAGGTAAATGTTAATACAATTGGTGAGAGGCAAAACTAGCCAACAAACGAACGTTTTTCCTATTATGGTCACCTGTAAATGAAAACGAACAATGTAAAATCCGAGGAAATTATGAAGCAACCAACTGGCCGGTGTTTGTAGTTTAATTAATAAAATAACATTTTAAATATTCTTTGTCGTTGGTGGTCAATAATTCATCCATGCAGTTTAGCCACTACTATTAATGAAATCAAAGACAATGATAATCCAGATTTTACACAGCCAGTTAAAAATATTTAGTTTAACCAACAGTTTATATTGAAATCAATTGTTTATGAATTTGATATTGAATTGGATATGATGAAATTTCAAAAACTGCATGTTTAATGGATGTATGCGTTCAATCAAGTGTCATTTTAGCTACTCGTATACCTTATTTATAAAGTAAAGTGAGATTTTCTCCTATTTTTATTGGATGATATAGCTTCATATACAAAAGCTGCATGAATCTTCTTAGTTTCGTATTATGATAGAAAGTAGTTTTATTTCCAATCGATTTCTTTCTTTTGTATATTTAATCCGACCAATAGTTTTTTTACAAACTAGTCACGACTTATCAAGGCTCACTCGATGGTAAGGGGTATTGAGTTTGACGGGTAAAGTGACCATTTAAGAGGACGGCTAAACAATAATTTGTTTACATTGGACTTGAAAATGGCAATTCTATAGTCAACCGGGAAGCAGCCCCGAGGTACTGTGTTCCACAGACAGGCAATTTTAAGAAAGAAACTTTGCTAATTAAAGTTCCGCTTAGTTCAAGGCACACATAGTAGGGATGGGAATTTATTGACAGTGCTTGTAGCTAGACGAGTTATTGTTGTATATGTTTTACAGGGGCTAGTAATGCCATAGAGATAGTCGGAAGAGATATTCCTCTGTCAGTCCTCTGACCGCAATTCGAATAGCCAGATTCAAATATTTCGTTGAATTAATTTCTCTGCACCAATAAATCCACTAGTTTATGCAAGAATCTGGGAGTACAACGATCCAGGTTATTTTCTCAGTTTCGCATCTAAACACATTTGTTTGATACAAATGGAGTTTCGATGTTGAATCGCCCAGGGCAGTTTTTTAATGACCTTAACCCTCTATTACCTCATTCACTGGTGAGAGTACTACATACGTAAGGTATTGATTCTGACCCCTCGGTTTAATGGGGGCATGCTGGGTCTGCCAGACATGTAATTAGCTTTGTCTGAATATCGATAGTATATATCCCCACAAGAGCAATTGGTGACACAATAGCTTATTTAAGGTCGGTCTGCCAAGTGTTGTTACTACAGAAAGTGGAGATTTTAAAAGGTAAAATCCTTCTTCTCAATCTGAACTTCTCCACAAATAGAGACGCCATAAAAGGTCAAGCCGGTTTTTAACGATTCTCGGAGTGATGACTTCTCGTGGTAAGTTCATCAGTCCGATCAGTGGTCATTACTGAGAGCCTTAGAACCATGGGCACCCTTGTGATGCTCAATAATGGCCACTTCCATATTGAGCTCACATTTGAGTCACATTCAGTCTCTTGTTTGTGGTGGTAGGGGGTTGATAAACAAGAGCTGGTTCTCTTTTCATACAACGATAGAGGTGCAGCCCTAGAGGAGCCACCCCCTGGAAGTGAATTTGAAATTAATATCTCTTTAAACTTCATCAAGGTTGGTAGGGGTTCTCCAATCCATGAGTCAGATTGAAAAAAAGTGTTTAAAAGCTGGGGTTTTTCGTAAAGTGTAATAGTACTCTCCACTGGTTGTTTCCCGTTCAGGAAATGTTGTACTTTTACATACACACATTCATTAAAGTTCCACTGAATGCAGATCACATATAATCACATTTGCCTTTAAAACTCTATAGGCTCTTTCAAGCTGTCTGGCTAGAACCAAATATAGTATATGTTCTGTTCGCGGTCAGAATAGGAGAGATCTTTCTAAAATTAGACAACTTATATTATTGCCCTAATCCATAGTGTCCTTTTTGGGGGTTGGAGTTGGATTTTTTCCCACATTAAATACTGACCTTGTGTCGAACTTTGCGATCGTGAGAATTAATTTATTTACAAAGATTAATTTACGGATGACCTAGAATACACTAGAATTCATTTCAGTTTCTTATAAAACAAAAACAAATCGGCCATTTTACGGATTAATCGTACAATAAAACAACCCACTTACAAATGTGTTTTATTGATTAACTTATATCCACGAGTATGCTTATCAAACAAGTCAGCCAGTTTAATTAACTACTTCGTGAAATTCTATTTTTCCTGGATTTACATTAGTTTGTTCTTCCTCGTGTATTATTAAAATTACATTGACTTAATTCCCGGGTTATGCCTGGAAGGGACAATTGATTTAAAATAATTAGAATTTGGAAAGTTCTTTGAAGCAGTTTGTTTTTTTTATTTTAAATTTGAAAATCAAGCAAAAAAACTGTTGAAAGCCACAGATCAAATACAAAATATTTTTCCTTTTATTTTACTTGTCTTAAATTTTTCGGGTATAAAATCTTTCTTACAAGACGAATGGGGTGTCATGTTAGTAAAAAAAAAGACCTTCTTTTAAGTAAAGTCTGTTAACACACGATGTTGCCGTGCCACGCGCTGAAGTTCACTGTGTCAAGTGAACACACAACCACATAGATTGTAGTCGGAGGTGTTGCCGCTGAACTACGAAGTCTTGCTTGATTATGTGTCGTTTTATTGTTTACAAATTTTTAGTTATTTTTGTTGTTGTTTTTATTGCGATAATGACAGCTTATGAACACAATCTACGGTGATTCACTTAAATTCTTGAGAAAGAGTTCCTTCCCTTACATGCATAACGCCGCCCCAATATTTTAAGGATGTATGTATTTATTTATAGATAAAATATAGTTATCCACGTATTTTAATCATATAAATGTATATATAGATATATACATATATAAAGGTATAAAGGTGTGTATATATAGATGTGTATATAGATGTATATATATATACATATATATACATATATATATGGATGTATAGATGTGTATATAAATGTATAGATGTGTGTATATATATATATATATATATATATATATATATATATATAAATGTGTGTATATAGAGATGGATGCATAGATGTGTATATATATATATAGATGTATATATAAATGTATACATATATATATATATGGATGTATAGATGTGTATATATATAGATGTATATATAAATGTATACATATATATATATGGATGTATAGATGTGTATATATATAGATGTATATATAAATATATACATATATATATATATGGATGTTAGAGATGGGCGATTTTACCGAAAAACCGCGGTTTTTCGGTTTCGTCTCCATACCGAATCGGTTTTTTTTTTTAACCGTAACCGTTCGGTATTGTGTTTTTACTACAGTAAGCCACCATATACAAGGAAACAAGGTTGAAAAGATTTTCCGATTTGAATCAAATGGAATATTACCAAAAAATGTTATATTAGTAAGAGGACAGATTGAACAAATATATGATAAAAACATTTGACACAAGTCAAATGTTTTTATCATATATTTGTTCAATCTGTCCTCTTACTAATATAACATTTTTTGGTAATATTCCATTTGATTCAAATCGGAAAATCTTTTCAACCTTGTTTCCTTGTATATGGTGGAAATCTTTGTTTACAGTTTGTTTATAATTAACATTTTGAATTTTCAAATGAAAAAAAGAGAAATACGACAGACAACATGACATTGTATTTTTAGCATTTTCAAATGAAAAAGAAAACATCAAACGCGTTCCGTATAGTGTCGAAAATCTATTTGATTCACAATATTTCATTTTCATCATCATTTTTGCTTAATTTTATTTGTAAAATTATTTTGTTTGTTTAAATAAATTTTCGTTTTTTAATTTCTTGCATTTCTGAGTTATATTTTAGCTTCTGATGGGTTAAAGAATTAGATAGAATGTATATTCAAACTCAGTTTTATTCTTCAGAAATCTTTCATGAATCTTTGGTCACTGTTTTAACGAGTTAACTGTTTAAAAGGTATCATAACTTTGATTACAACAGTCAACACCTTAAAACTTACGAATAGGCTATATTGCCGGTCCCGGCAAAATAACGATTCCTGCGTTATTTTGCCGGTTCATGTATATTTAACTAAATTGTTAAACATACAGTGACGCCCGGCACAATAATGAGTCTTACGTTATTTTGCCGGCTCGTGTTTATTTAACTATAAATTACTTTTTTTTTATTATTTAAATTAATTTTTTTGTATTATTTAAAACTTTATCAAACGAAATTGTATTTATAATTTAAAACTTTGCCTGATTGTTTTTTTTTGTTTTTTTTAATTTAAAACTTTGCCTGATTGATTTTTTTTTGTTTGTTTTTTATTAAACTTTGCCTGATTGATTTTAAGCGACAATATATTTTAAAATAACGATAAAATTAATTTTTACTTCCGGTTGATTCGATTAGGAGTGAACTCTTCAAAATTACGACTTATTTTATGATTTCATTGAAAGAACATTTTAAAATAGAAACTGTTTAAATCCAGTGATTTTCTGTATATTTTAACATTATCGAAGTTTTTCTTCATAAAGAAAATCAGAATTTTACATTAAAATCTTTCTTTTGTAAAGAACATTTTTAACAAGTTAATTCAACAACTTAATAACTTCATTATTTTTAAAAGTTTGGCTTTGGTTCAAGGATTACGAAGCACATTAAAGCACATTTTTAACAAGTTAATTCAACAAGTAAATGTTACCAAAGGCAACATAAATTCTTCTTCTACCTACCTGTATAAGTTTATTTGTTTATTTTATTATTTATTTTTATTTAAAAAAATCATTTATCAAAATAAATAATAAAATAAACAAATAAACTTATACAGGTAGGTAGAAGAATAATTTATGTTGCCTTTGGTAACATTTATTTGTTGCTTATTTTTTTCTTTATATATGACTTTCCTTAATTTCAATTACTTAAATCGAGAGCAGACTTAGTAATGTTGCGAAAATTCATCAACATTAATTATATTATGAAAAGTAACTAAATAAAAATAAACCGAAAAGAAAAATAGTATTTTTTTTAATAATAAAGTTAAAATATCTATTTTAAAATGATTGCGATTGTTTGGTTCATTTGAGCCACGCCTACTGGTGCCCGTGGTATCTCCGGCTCCCGTGGCGGGTATAAAAAGTGCTGCCGTATAAAAAAATGTTTGTTTGTAAAACAATTCAACCTTGGATTAAAATGTGTAGCAGTTGAAAATAAAAATTAATTGAATGAACGAAAATATTAGAGACAATTAGATTCTTTAGCCGGATTTCAGATGCTTGTGTACGAATGGGGTCCCAATATTTTCGTCTGCAAACAGCAATTCGTAAAGAAATTACATCAGATACGCTTTACAGCAAATGAAATCCGACTAAATAATCTAATTGTCTCTAATATTTCCGTTCATTTAATTATTTTACTTTTAATGTTTTTTGTATTAAAAGCAGATATTTCTTTAACCGACACAATAGGGCAGGTCGATTTTATTTTATTTCTTTAACCGACACAACTGATGTTGAAAACAAATTGTTTTTAAATATTTGCCCTTATTTATTTCATAACCTTTTCTTTCGCAAGGCCATAACAATTAGGTTTTAAAAAAAAAATGAACCGGCATAATAACGATCCCTTTACATTAGTAAATAATTATTGTGCCGGGCGTCACTGTATGTTTAACAATTTAGTTAAATATACATGAACCGGCAAAATAACGCAGGAATCGTTATGATTCATATCATGGAGAATGATTCAGTCACAAAATTATCGAAACAGTGGCATAATTCAACTAAACGTTGTATAATAACTAATCATCACACAAGAGAATGAATAGCTTCCATAGTAAAAAAATTTTTTTTTTTTAAACCGAAAAACCGAACCGTAAACCGAGGTTTTAAGGGAAAAAACCGAAACCGTTACCGAAACCAAAATTTCAAAACCGCCCAACTCTAATGGATGTATAGATGTGTATATATAGATGTATATATAAATGTATACATATATATATATGGATGTATAGATGTGTGTATATATATATATATATGGATGGATCGATGTGTATATATATATATGGATGTATAGATGTATATATATATTAGCACATAAAAATATTTTTTTAAGTAATATTATGCTGTGGACAAGCATTAGAAGAATAGAATTTTTTATTCAATCCCGAGGAACACTGGGTCTTCCTGCTCGTATATATATATATATATATATATATATATATATATATATATATATATATATATATATATATATATATATATATATATATTCAAAGTGTGTGTATAAAATGCCCGTAGCTTCCTCCAAATATTTAATCTTCAACTATTACCTGTTTCATGCAAGTAAGTAAAAGAGAATTTGTTCTTTCATTTCTCAAAATTACTGCCAAACGACGCCGCCTCTGGCTTGAGTCTGAAATTTGGGAGGCCAGCCAGAGAACATTATTCCTTTTTTCATTTCTGTAGATGATAACGTCATATAGACATTCATTTTCTAACGTAAATCGTATATATTAACATCCGCAGACACGTGTTTCGTCTCATGAAGACTCATCAGTATGGATTTATCAAATCAACGCACCAACCTCGAGGCTCGAACCTCAGGCCTTCAGTTATCATTGACTGTGAAAGTATAACGTTCTAGCTCTCTCGGCCGGCTTTCCAGGCCATAATGTAGGAGAAATTGTTACCGTATTTAATTATGGTAATCAGGTTCAGCAGAGGATTCAGTTCTGTATCGAGTATTAGCTAAGGTAGAAAGTATCTATCTATACTATTTGTACTCACTAGGAGTTCTCACACAGGTCATCATCAGAGATTACTCACTGATTAAAACCGGTGATGTTCCCTAGAGTCTGGATGACAACAAGTCTCCCCAGATTTTCAGTACTCTCCACCTCTTTCGATAACTCTTGCATATGACTTTGTGTTATTGATTTCTCGCTGGGAACGACCATTAATATTCACTGGTATTTGGGTGGCAATAAGTCTCCCCAATGTCCCAGTACTCTTCGCACTCATTTAGTGGAGATTTGATTAGCGCTCTCCCTCTCTCCTCGGTCGTTTCACCCTCTTTGACCCTTCACGCAATTTTGTGTGGTGTCAGTCGAGGCTGATGCCATTTTAGGGAAGGGGGGACATTTTATATACGATTTCTTGCAATCTCAGTTCTCTTTTTGCTCTACTTCTGCTACAGTTTCCACGTGGCTGGTTAGTATTTCTAGTTTATGTGGGTTGGTTTCTGCATTCGAGGATTTTCCTTAAGATTTCAGCTGTTTTCATCATCATCATCATCATATTATTATTATTATTATTATTATTATTATTATTATTATTATTATTATTATTATTATTATTATTATTATTATTATTATTTAATAAACATTATTTATACCCACAGCTATATACAGCTAACTCTCACATTTAACTTCATTTTGTAAAATATATAAGCTCCAATATGGCGGTATCACACTGGTGAAAGTTACAATGATTTCAAACTAACATTAAGGTGCATGCCTTTCCGTAAAATACTTGAATTAGTTCAATTATCCGTATCGCAAATGAAATAAAATATATAAATAAATAAAGGACAGCATTTGTGAGTGCGAACATTTCCCCCATTACTAGTGGAATTCGTAGCTCAGTGGTAGAGTGTCGAACTCGGTCACTGAGATCCCGGTTTCGAATCTCGCTAGGTCTTTTTATAGACCTTTAAGCTTTGATAATCTACGATTTCTTCTGTCTGCCCTTTACACTTTCATATTTAAGAATGGAGCAAAAGTCTTAATCCTTAAGGGTCATATGACTAATTTCAAATTATCGTCTTTGAACATGCAAACCGTAGCGTTTTCTATAATCAGATGTCAACCGATTCAAAAAGAAACATTTTATTTGAGATCTTAAACTTCTAAAATGGATCAGCCATTTATATAAAATAAAATAAGAAAAATATTTTTAAAAATATCTAATCGGTTTACGTCTGATACAAATATTTATTGTTTTGCATGAAACAAAATAGATTTTTCTACGGTTGTTAAAATGAATATTGTTAAATATGTATTTATTGTTTTCAATCAAAAAAATAGCACAAAAAATAAGCAAATATCAATCATCATATCAAAAGTGGCGTAAGATCCCATTCTACTATTACTACTACTAATAATAATAATAACCACAGCACAAACGTGACAAAGAAATATTCGTAAAGCTTACCAGACTGTAAACATTTGCTTTGTTAATTAAAAAACTAAGTAATTAAATGAGGAAAAGTAAGAAATGAGTTTAGAAAAAGTCCTAGCAGACATTTTTTTGTTTTGCGAATGTTAACCGTTCGAAAAGGATTACGAAACCGTTATTCTTATATTCCATAAAACTGGAAGCAGCAATTATGTCGATTGAAAATGTACAGTGGATAACAAAAAATATTATTGCGAAAACTGAAACAGAAACGTTGCTAATGTTACTATGCCATGAACAATTAGGAGCCGATGTTTCGGGTAGAGGGATAAGTAGATAGTATGAAGCGAGTGAAAATGGCAGCCACCTTACTTTTTAATTTTTTTATTAGAATCGGGTAATCCGGAAGCAATGGAATAAATATTGAAAGAAAGTCTATATCATCGGCCTGAGTTCTCAGCATTTGAATGACTGCACCCTTTGTTGAGAAGAGTAGGTACATTCCACAGTCGGCCTTCGCCGCAGTTTGCTTAACCTGTGTTCGTATATAGACTATCTTGGATGTGGCGTAGTAGCTCAGTGGCAGAGTACTCGCCTCTCATGCAATTGACTCGGGTTTCGAATCCTGAGTTCGGATATGTTCTACTGATGAGCCCAAAGGAGGGCGAAACTCCAGTCTATGACTTCCGGTTAGTGGCTTTCATGGTTTGGGTTGACTTCGGCGCTGTCTGATTATGGAAATAATTATATATATATATATATATATATATATATATATATATATATATATATATATATATATATATATATATATATATATATATATAATTATATATATATAATTATTTTCATAATCAGACAATGCCGCAACCCACACAAACCATGAAAGCCACTAACCGGAAGTCCTAGACTCGAGTTTCGCCCTCCTTAGTATTTGTTATATATATATATATATATAACAAATACTAATCTAACGGGCCACGGGTAGTCTAGTATATAAAGAAAATTTATAGACAACTTTTAGCGATCGCGTTTTTTGTCCACTATCTGTTTTGCATAATCTAACCGCTTGTCTTCAATTTTTAGATAAACAATACAATAAATATCCAGAATTCAAAATTGTGCTGATTTATTATTTGAATCCAAACATTTTCCTCCTCCCCTTAAGCCATCATCAGTAAAATTCTCATTTTTCTTTTCTAATTTTATTATATACGAGCAGGAAGAGCCAACGTTGCTCGGGAGTGAATGAGGATCACTACAATGTACTTTTTCACTACGCGCATAACATCATATTAATTTCTTTGTTTTTACTGCCCACTCCTTCCGTTTCGTCCCCTAATATAGTCGGAAGAAACTGAAATGTTAGAAAATTCAGAAGTAGAGTTTTATATATATGGTTTAAATTTCATTAAAATAGTATTTACGTATTTGAAGTATTAAGGGGTTTTGTCTGCATGGGTCACTGAGCAGTGGGGATACGTAGATATTCGTCACATAGAGGGTAAATAAAAAATTTCATAAAAATAGGATATATTTGAAGTTTTAAAGAAGGCTCAGCCTCCATAGCTCCCTTAGGTTAGGATGGCACTTACAAATCCGGGACCACTTCCATTGGCTTCCTCAGAAAAATGTATAGATATTATTTAATTCCATAAAAATAAGATGTATTTCAAGTTTCAAGTAGGTTAGGTCATCATAACCGCCTTAGCGTTGCACTTAAAGATTAGGGGTGATTTGTCTTCTCCGGTAAATTTTATATAAGAATACACTTTTGGATTTTATGTAGATTCTCCAACCTTTCTTGTGATAGGGAACACAGACATACACACATACATACAAACATTGAGTTTTATATATAGAGAGAATAAGATGATTTTCCATTTCAAATAAATGATTTATAGAGGACCGCATATGGCTGTCACCTTTTTAACACAGGAAAACCTATTTTATTTTATTCCACACGTTCAATGGTGCTGAACTGATTATGATCCAGATGTTCCGAAGAGTTATGTCCCTTTATTTGGAAACAATTTAGGTGCCACGTGTTGTTGTTGAATGCGTTTGAGAAACATATGTGATCATCAAAGAAATGAAACTTTTAAAAACGCACGCAGAAAAACCGTGTTGTTTTTGTTTTTTTGGTTTGTTTTGTCACGTTTTATTTTTTGTTTGTTCGTTTACTTTTTTTTTTTTTTTTTTCAAAAATTCAGTCCTCACTAAAAAATTATTATACCTCCATCCTCTGCTTGTTTAGACGCAATGAACTCTCGTTCATTTGTGTGTGTGCATGCGTGTGTGTCAGTGTTGGAAACTAGAAAATAACAGTTGAATTTCCCAATGATCCTCTTTTGGGCAAAATATTTCCGAACGTCTCATAAAAATCAAACGTTCCTTAATTTTGAACAGTTTTTCATTTTTCTGTATGTCTGCGGTTGTTTTTTTTTGTTAGTTTTTTTCTTCTTTAATGTATTTGCTTGGTTCCTTCAATCAAGAACACATCCGCTTCCTTCTCTTTCCTTGTCTCTCCCTCTCTCCCCCTCTCTCCCCCTCTCTCTCTCTCTCTCTCTACAAGAAGACACCATTCAATTATTTCACCAATGACGCCGCCGCCAAGGTCAATCTATCGTTTGTCAATGTCTTTTAGAGACTCAAGAATTCACTTTGGCGACAAATTGTCACTAGGTCATCAATCTTTTCCCCCCGGGCAACAATTTTTCCCCCTTCCATCTCACTTGTTCCTACTCACTCACACGTGGATTAGGAAGGAATGCAAATCATTGCCAAGAATCACCCAAAAATCTGCCATATGGCCCTAATTGAAGACCCTTGTCATCAACTTTCAATCTCTTTGCCGTTTATATCTGTCATTTAACTCGCTCTTTGCTGACAGCAAGGTCAGCTCTATGGAATATAACAAAATGTCTCATAATAAACCTTCCTTATATATATATATATATATATATATATATAAGTTAGCCATGCTGATGACGGCTGTGAGCCAGAAACACGTGTCCATGGATTACTTTTATGTACGTATAAAATAAAAAATAAATATATATATGCATATATATGTATATATATATCTATATATATATGTATGTATGTATGGATGTATGTATGTATATATATATGTGTGTGTATATATATATATATATGGGTGTGTATATATATGTGTGTGTATATGTATATATATATATGTGTGTGTGTATATATATATATATATATATATATATATATATATATATATATATATATAAACGACACATTTTGAGTGTCACCGTGTATCATTGAATATATATGCTGTCTTAGACCTACGTACGTTCAATCAACGATATTGAGCACTATTCTCTTACAAATATAGCAACTAATTAAATCATTATTGTGTATGTGTCTTTATATTGTATGTGTGTGAGTTTATATATTTTTGTATATGTGTGTGTTTATATGCATATGTTATATATAGGAGCTAATCTGAACATTAACTGTAAGACTAACTCTTATAATATTCTATAACAAAAGTGTCATCAAATGAAAGGAAATCAAATCCCTCTTATAAACAACAACGATGTGTATTTATTTAGGTGGCCTACACCGTTGAAAACTGAAAATGTTAATTTTACAGTGAAGGCTAAAACCTCAAACAAGTCATGAAGGGGGTAGGAGGGTTAGATAACTTTTGTTTAATTAAAAAAATGACTTCTTGTCTCCTTACCTTCCTCTATTCGCACTCGGTGTCTTTCTATTCATTTTGACTTTCTTAGTTGAAACTGATTGGAGTCGTTTAGTATAAATCATGTTGTTTTTCGTGCTGCCTTCTCTCCACGAACACATGGAGCCCTGACCCCATCATTGGGAAATTCATTCTGAGTTCAGCTTTTTTTTTGCCATTGGCTACTTACATCGTTGATATAAATTTCTGTCATTTTATTTTCCATTTCTGAACCTACCCCACATGACGATAACCCCATACATTCATTTACATCCTAATACCATTGGGAACGTCTCTCCCCAATTAAGAGTAAAAAAACAGCTTGTGTTCACTTATGCGTTTTCAAAAGGTATTGTTTCGTCATTCGAATAACACCGATAAATAGTGATATGCCGTAAAACAAGTGGAAAGGTGTTGTAAACAAAAACATAAAACACTCATCAGTGAATAATTTACAATATATATATATATATATATATATATATATATATATATATATATATATATATATATATATATACAAACATTATTGGTTACATATGTCCATACATGTTTCGGTTGTACTCTTCACAGAGTCAACCTCTTCAGACCAAAAAAGACAAGGCACTTCTTTGGTCTGAAGAGGTTGACTCTCTGTGAAGAGTACAACCGAAACATGTATGCACATATGTAACCAATAATGTTTGTATAAATAAAAAATTATACTTATAAACAGCTCTACTTGTTATTGAGCACTTTTTATAAACACTGGAGTTTCAATGGATGCACATCTAAAGAAACTAATACAATACGTGTACTATATATATATATAAGTTTCAGTCGATATGCTGTACAACTGACAACGGCCGTTTGACAAAATTAACATTTTAATTAAGCAAACAAAAATGATAGAAAAATAGACCGAATATAAATAAATCGGCTTTAGAGTAAATCAGGTGATTGTTTTATCTTATAGATTTTTTTATTCAATCATACATTCCTTTTTATATAATTTAGGAATGAACTGCAAAGAATACGCGTAAATATATTCAGATAAAATAAACAAAAATAAATAGGTTCTGAAGTTCTATCAAAGGATGAAACATAAGCAAGTAGAGCAATATATTAAATTACCTTGGGGTTACTCAAAGCCAAACAGAAGAATACATGGTCATGGGAGGTTGGAGGTTACGGAAGGTCGGTACGCGGAATAAGACAGAAAATCAATGACGAATCTTTATTTACAGGTATATGAATAGTTTAAGCGTAAGAAACTTCATTTTATTGGGGTTGACGTCTGCAGATAGTAGTTAATAAAAGGGGGTAAAAATAGTAGTTAATAAAAGGGGGTAAGAAATAGTAGTTAATAAAAGGGGGTAAGAAATAGTAGTGCTGTCGCGAAATACAGGCGTATAACAGTTCTCACCATTGAATTCAATAAAACTTTTAGACAACCAAATCTCGCTGCTCTGTTTGAAATCACGTCTGAAGAACCTTCATAGTTGACAACGATAACGAATTGAGAGGGGGTGCTTTGTTGCGGGACTTGTCTAACAACGAATAAAGAAACCATTGTAGCTTGTCTAAGGCTGTGTTGAATGTGTTCTTTCTTGCCGAATAACCTGGCTATGTAACGTTAATATTTCGGGTGAAAGAAAGGTGATACTTACTCCTGTCTGAGTTGCATACTCCCTATTTTCTTCTATTACTTTTGTACATATGTTTATCAAATTAAAACGCACGCTTATTCTGCGCGCAAATTAAAAAATACTGATTATTTCGATAAACTTTTTTAAGAGAAATAACTAATTAAATTTTAGACAAGAAATATCGCAACAAAAATTGCTTTATCCACCATCATCATCATCATCATCATCGATTGTATTGTCTTATTTCCCTTGGTCAAGGGTTCTGATGTTTTCTGACAGCTTGCAATCTCTGTTAACAAATTTGGTAGTTTTTAGCATTGATTCCGTCCAAATTCAACTGTCTAAGATCATTGTTGATGGTAAGCATCCAAGTTTTATTGATTTCTCCAACATTCCTCTGGTCTTCCACCTCAAGATCTCTGCATTTTCTTCTCCAATAGTCGTTACTTTCAACGTGACAAAACCAAATTAGCTGACTAATTGTCAGTTCATTAAGCTTTGGTATATTTTTCAGCTTTGTCAACAGAGTATCAGAGCTGATATGTCGACTCTGATCCGACCTGACATTGTATATCTATCTGATCATAGCTCTGTCATTACGCTGAAGATGGGTATGGGGCCAGAACTCACCCTCATACAGCAGCACGCACCTCTGCTATATATTCCCCTCCCCATTGTAGTGAGCGGGGTAGCTCACGATGTCAGAAGTGGCAAAAGTGCTTTATTCCATTAAATAAAACTCGTGGACTTTTTCGACCTATAATTTAATAAAATTTAGCGATTTTTTTTTTAAATAGTTCACAATTAAAAATAAAAGAAAGATCATCTTGACTTTTCGCAAATTAAAATGGCTCCGTATCTCAAATTTACTTAACAAATTCTGCTGTAGATATGACACAAGTGTCTTCCGTTTGTAAGTACATATGTCCTTCTCTCGTCTATCACTAGCGGAATTCGGTGCTGCCATGACAGCGCATGTTGCCGAGAAGATCAGCCATCAACAGACATGCTCTGCCACGGCAACAACGCACATGGTCAAGCTGAACTGTGTTTGACGCGTTCGAAACGTACTGCTTTTGTAGGGATATTTTGTATTATTTATAATGAACTATTCCAATTCTCTGTTTTATGGTTTGCTTTATTACCTTTTGACTGCTAATGACTTTTGATAAACAGAGAGAGAAAGAGAGAATGACGGAAGCGAAACTTATAGAAATTGTATAAAATAAGAGTGTAATGTCAAACAAGCTACAGTGAAAGAGAGTGCGAATAATAGACACCCAGTTAGTAAGAGATAGGTCACTTGGCCAGTTATTCTTAAATTAAGGCTAATTAGAACAAGTAAAATTGAAATGTTTTTCAGACATAACTCAATCCCAAAACCAAGGAATATATTAGTATGTATTTTGTGTAATTAGAATATATATATATATATATATATAATTGCACCCAGTGCTACCCCTTTCACCTATTCCGATACCACGCATTTTTATTCTCACTCCTACCATCACATCACTGTGTATATATATATATATATATATATATATATATATATATATATATATATATATATATATATATATATATATATATATATATATATATATATATATATGCGGGAGTAAATATGCAATGAGTTTCAGACAAAATGTGAAATTTGTTAAGGAAATGTGGAAAAGCGGAGTAACGTACTAGCAAAAATAAAAACAAACACGTCATTGTAGTTAGGCCAAGATATTTCGGTCGCTGGATGCGACCATATTCGTTTGGAAAAGAGCTTTATTGGCAAAAATCAGCAATTTATACAAAATTGTGAAGAAAAAAAAGGAAAAAAGAAAAAGAGGAAGAAGCAAGGGATGGGAGGAGACAGGAGTGGGTATAAGAAAGTAGACTACATGTGAGGCACGAGAAATAGGGTGAGTGGATATAAGCAGTGAGTAAATAAAAATGTGTAACTCATGGTGTCATGAAACAAAGAGTAAAGAACAAAAGAAATGGAGGGAAAACAGGGCGCGTACAAGGAAATATGCGACTACATGTGGGAGGAACGACAAAGGATGGGGGGTAGGTAGTGTAGTGGGTAAGGAAGGAAAATGTTAGTGAAGGATGAGATAGGGATGAAAATATGTAATGTCGGGAGAATTAGGAGAACCTGGAAAGAAATTATGGTGGGAAACAGATAAAATGAATTAGACTAAAGTGAAACAAAGAAAATAAGACATTACAATAGATGACAATAGAAATTGAAAGCAAGAAATAAAAATAAATAAAAATAGGGAGAAATGGGGAAACGAGAAAAGGATGGGACTTTAGGGGAGGATTTAGTAAATTATTCATTGTCGTATTTACTTCAGTTGTGTTTAGAAAGGATGGTTTTAGTTATGGTGTTGAAAAGGTTGTAGAAACGCGGTCTTTGTACGATGTGATTGCTGCATCGTAGAATTAAACTGGATTCAATTAGGCGACGCAATTTAACATCGTAGGTGTGTTTTATTGTGTTTGTCTTAGGCATGTTTATGTGATGATTATTGGAAATCATATAGGTGACCAACGCATTTAAGGTGTCGGCACGCTTGATTGCTCGGTTATGTGTTAACATCATCTTTCTTAAATGGCGCTGTGTCTCGCCAAAATAGACTTTCTTGCAGTCGTTGCAGGGTATGGTATATATTCCTGCGTGTGGGATATATATGTTCTTTGTTATTGTGTCTTTTTTAAATGTTTTTATTGTGAGAGTGGTCGATTGGATGGTTCTAAAACCATGTGGGGCAAGAGTAACGGACTGATATATATATATATATATATATATATATATATATATATATATATATATAGGGTGGGCAAAAATAAGGGTCCTATTTTTTAAAATTCATAACTTTTTTATTTATTGATTTATAAAAAATTTTTTTTTTAGAATAAGTAAAGGACCCCTTCCGAAGCAAGCATGAGCCGTATTAGCCCTAAGGAACGTACCCTCATTTAGAAAACATTATTTTTGCTTAAAAAACTCAAAACAGTGTAAAAAACAATACTTTAGTTTTTGTAAGTTTTAAGAAGTGTTTTTCGGCTAAAATTTGTTTTGTTTATTTCAAAAAATCTCGGAAGGGTCAGTCTACACACACATAAAGTTTGGTGAGTTTAACTTTTATTTTGTGGAAGTTATTCAAATTCAAGTTATTCAAATTTAAAGATAGGACCCTTATTTTGGCCCACCCTGTATTACTCTTTTATGTATTCTTGATAAAGCCTGTCCTCAGCGAAATATCGATTAAAATCATCACTGTTAAATTCTTTTTGTGTCGATTAGTCTGTTTCTTTCTTGTTTTCTTATTCTTCATTTTCATGTGTGTTAACTATACATTTTGTCCAATTATTATCCTATAAATACACACACACGCACGGATGCATGCATCACACATGCATACACGTGTGTATGCGCTGCATGCATATAATTTGTTTTTGTCTACGCCCACAATCGCTAAAAAAAAACAAATAATTTTCAAGTACTTTATCGGCTTTTGTGACTAATTCTCTATCCGCCCACTTTCAAGTCGGATTGTTTTCTCAAGCAAACGGGACATGGGGAAGGACTGTGACTTATGGTTCTTGCTCAACGTCTATCATATAAACAGGAAAATAAAATTGAAAAAAAAAATTACTTTTCATCTCATTGTTTACCGCTTAACAAATAAACAAACTCACATTATTTTACATGTCTTCTTTTCTCTGAGATATAATAATTAAAAATATATATTTGAAGCAGTTTGTGTTGTTATTACATATGCAGTTTTTTTACATGCTATTTTGGAAGGTCATACGAGACTGAAGTGTGCTTGGTGTTATATAATTATATTTTTTATTTCTATATTAATATGCGGTATCGCTGTCATCTGTACATTAATACTTACATAACTTTCGTCTTCGTACGTGCGTAAAAGCTACATCATCACGTTCAGCGTCCAACCCGGCTAACAGAGCTCTGGTGAATATCCGTCGGGACTGCTCAGGCATTTTTGTAGGCCAGAGTGCGCTGGCTTCTCAAAACCAGACCTAACCTTGTGCCTAACCTCCTGGCATAGAGGTAAATAATAAATTATTACTTATAACTGAAATAGTGTTTTGAGATTTTCCGTACACCTGTGTGTGTGTGTGTCTCTCTCTCTTTCTCTCTCTCTCCCTCTCCCTCCCTCTCTTATATATATATATATATATATATATATATATATATATATATATATATATATATATATATATATATATGAAAGAGAGAGACAAATGTGTGTGTGTGTTATAAAGCCAATTCACTGGAAGGCACAATGTTTAGATTTTGGTCTGATGCAGTTGTCTGGTTATCACGTCCAATCAGAAAGAAATTTATTATTATTTTATTATTATTATTTTGTTTTTCCTCTTTTTTTTTCAATCTACCGACGAGAATGGTTCCAATCTTTCCGGTTATTTTTGTCTCGAGAACAAAAACAAAACAAACCCCCAAAGCATTTCCTTCTATTTCTTTTTCTTTTTTGTGCTGCAGAATTGATTTCCTCCTTTACCGCCCCCCCCCCCCCGCATTTTACTGGCACTGGGGGGGGGGGGTAGATTGACCGGAGACGAGGTGGAAGAGTGTGGCGTCGAGTCCGGCGCTTCAGTAATTTGGAGAAGCATTCGAAGCAGCAGCCCAAATACAATGGCCAAAAAACCGTCTGGCCGGTCTGACATTGCCACTGCTCGCCGAATCCTACCATTCCTAAACACCTTCAGCTCTATCTCCTTCCCCTCTCTCTTTCTTTCTCCCTCTTTTCCCCCTCTCCCTCTTTTTCTTTCTCTCCCTCTCCCTCTCTTTGTCTCCTCTCTTTGCCTCTCTTTGCCCATTCTCGCTATCTCCTTTCTCTCTTTCCTCCCCTCTCATCTCTCTCTCTCTCTCTCTCTCTCTCTCTCTCTCTGATGCTTAGCTTAGTTTTGTAATACGTGAACACATCATTGAGAATAATCCGTATGGTCTCTCTCTCTCTCATTTTTAGATAAGCATTATGCCTAATAGTATTGCCCTTTTCAAATAAACACTAAGCTCAATCGCATTATCATATATGTGTTTAGAGAAAAGTCTCATTCAAACTAATTTGATTAACCAAAATATATAACTTAACTTTTTGTTCCTTTGATTTACTTTGTTAATTTTTCTCATATCTCTCTCTGAATATCAGGGTTAAAATTGCTGACAATAAACCCAAAATCATTTACACATCGAGTACATCACGTCATCAAGAATATTTCAGAAAAAAAAAATATATATATATAGTGCTGATGAAGAGACTTAATAAAATTTGTCTAAAAAACGTACGTACACTAAAACTTTGTCGAATGTTGGGAACTTTTATACTTAATGATGAATATGTCATAAGTTTGTATCTTTCTAAGTTGTTATATAAAAGCTCTGATTGACCCAAAGTCCTAACCATTGAGCTGATTTAATACCTGCAGTATCCATTGGTATCTTACGGATGTTGATTTACTTCACCTTCTGATCCCTTTGATGTAGATGTTGTGTTCGACATACTGAAGTTCTGGCGTTGCGAACATTACCTTATTTTTCTCCAGATTGATGGTGAGTCCAAAAGTGGTGAACGCTCAAGAGAATGGGTTCATTATCACCTACATATTCTCCTATGTTCAGGCAACGGAGTCCACATCATCGGCGTAGAGGAGCTCATGCACAAAAGTTTAGAAGGTTTGGGATTTTGCACTAAATCGAGCGAGGTTGAAGATCATTCCGGTGATTAGGAAATGTATGGGAACACCGATATTAGAATCCTGAAAAGCAGAGGAGAGTCATTCGATAGTATATAGAAAACAACGTTGGTGTAAGAAGTAACCCTGTTTAAAACCCCGCTATCGATAGCTATTGGTTCACAGAGTGCACCACCGAATGGAAGGGTGCATTCATGTCCTGGTAGGTATCCTATTTTACCAAGAATTATCCATAGTGCTGCTTACAAGCTTTCGTCAGGTCCACAAAAACCTGATAGTGCTACCCGTTGTTCGATGCACTTTTCTTTGGGTTTTCGCGCAAAGAATCATCATATCCGATGTGCTAAAATCGTTCTGGCATTCCGGAATAGCCGAAGGACACACCTACTTAGTGAGCCGGTTAAGCAAAAGCTTTAATCCTAGTGTTTGGGCAGCTTAGGATCTCCATACAAATTGCTCAGGCTTGCGCCATGGAGAGGAACCTTTAGTGTCGCTGTTTACAGCGTCAGAAACAAGCGAATAAAAGCTTTAAAACAGCATTTCCCACCGCTCCAAGAAAGTTTTACCTTGATAATTGCCACAGGCAAACCGTTATCCTTTTCCGTTGTAGAGAAAGAGATCAAAATCGTGTCCATGCAGTCCTAAGATACAGGGGCACCTTCCATCCATACATCATATATCAGATGGTGGACTTCTGCAGTTATCTTGTGACTTCCAAAACTGAGAACTCTAACAGGGATGCCATAAAACTTAGGTGGTTTACCGATATTCATTACCTTAATTGTACTAAGAATCGCAGTGACTGTCTGTCGTCACATGGAAGACTGTTCATGACATCTTCATAAACCACTGAGGAGAGATCCGTGAAATGCTCAGTCCACTGTTTCATAATATCCTAATAGGAATTATGGACAAGAGACCTATCTTTGAAGCTAAGTGGTACCATAGATGAGTATTGAAGCCCGAAGACCTACTGAATCAAGTGATATATTGTTTTGGCATATTTCCCATTGTAGACCTTCTGCGTTCTCTCGGTAATATCCAGCAACCATTGGTTCTTTATTTTATGTATGCTGCGCCGCTGGAGTGACAACTTTGCATTCTTGAAAGCCTGCTACAAAGATTCACAGTATTTTTCGGGTTCGCTGAGGTAT
>OY744519.1:97639395-97654395 GCA_963556195.1 Sepiola atlantica
TATATATATAATATATATTTTTATATATATATATATATATATATATACAATATATATTTTTATATATATATATATATATATATATATAATATATATTTTTATATATATATATATATACAATATATATTTTTATATATATATATATGTATATATACAATATATATTTTTATATATATATATATACAATATATATTTATATATATATACAATATATATTTATATATATATATATATATATACAATATATATTTATATATATATATATATATATACAATATATATTTATATATATATATATATATATATATATACAATATATATATATATATATATATATATATATATATATATATATATATATATATTGTATTTTTATGTAATGTTATGTAATTGTTTTTATTGGTTATTGCAGCGTTCGTTGATTTTTTTGATTTTTTTTTTTGCTTATTACTATGTCGATTGTTTCACTTCCTAAGTGATTAACATGCAGAAAGCTGCATTATTAGTCACCCTTAACTTTATATGACATATTTTTATTAATTTTCTACGTACATAAAAGTAAAAGTAATCCATGTATATATATATATATATATATATATATATATATATATATATATATATATAAATCAAAATGAAAAATCTGTTTACATTTTTAATGTCCTTATTTTTCTCTTTTTAGATAAAATGTCCAAACCAAAACTGAAGCTGTGGCTCGTCATTTTTCTCTCCTGCTTCCTACTGTACGGTTTCATGACCTCCGACCTTATGCGGCAGTACTATATCCAGCCGCAATCAAGTGTCAAGCAGCGGCCGCTCGTTCAATGGATAGCTTCTTTCTCCAACACTAAATTCTATAGATTTCCAGAGAATCGCTCCATGGAGTCTTCCAGAAATCTCCGACGGACTGTGATGTTTTTTAACGAACCACTAAACAGTGGGAATTTAGCGTCGAGACCTCAGGTGAACGGTGACAATTTTTCTCTCCAACGCCAACAAATAAAAAACCGTCCCATATTTAATTACATCCACACAGCAGATAACTGCTCTGACGATGTGGAGATCTTCATTGCTGTGTGTTCGGCGGGTCAGAACAAGGACCAACGACAAACCATTCGCAACACATGGGGCAGAGATGCCACCAACAAATCTTCCATCAAGCTCGTCTTCTTCGAGGGGCGATCGTTGAATCCAAGCGTCCAGGAGAACCTCGACAGGGAGAGTCGTGTATACAATGATATCGTGCAGGAGGACTTCATTGATCGCTACCAAAACCTATCGCTCAAGTCGATTTCTTATTTACGCTGGGTGAGCACTCGCTGTGCGAACGTAAAGTTTGTCCTAAAGACTGACGATGATATGTACGTCAATATTCCGGTGTTGGTCGAGACGCTGGCTCAAGAAAAACATTCCAAGTTCATCATGGGTTATGTTTTCGAACATGCTCCTCCGATTAGGTCCAAAAAATCAAAGTGGTTCACTTCCGTAGATGCGTTTCCCGGTAAAGAGTACCCTCCCTATGTGTCGGGGACGTCGTATGTTGTTTCTGGGGATTTAATCCCGGAGCTGTACCGAGAATCATTCTATCAAAAGCTCTTCTGGCTGGAAGATATCTTTGTGACTGGATTTTTGGCGCGAGCAGTCAACGCCACTAAGATCCACAGCAACAAATTCTCCTTCGGTCAACGTCCGAAAAAGGGCTGTTATTACAAAAACTCAATTTCTGGTCATCACGTTTCACCTCGAAACATGAGAAAAATTTATAGGGAATTGAAAAACCCTAAACTGACTTGTGTTTTCTTGGCACAAAAAGATAAATTATAGTTTCTCTGTGATGCACGATGTAGAGCACGACTTTAGTCTGCTGGGGTTCCTTGATGATGAGGATCTAAAAGAAATTGAACCACCCATTTCCGCGAAGCTGCACTTCCACTGTTGAATCAAAGAGTGCCAGGTTCAATAAATGATGTCCAAATTAAATGATGTTTAATAGAGTTAGCACCGAAGGAGCTTGAATAGTTTTTTTTCCCTCTGCACTCATCGTGTATACAAGATCTTGAGCCATATTTTCTCCATGACGCAAATATGGTGCCAGCATGGGTACCAAGGTTGTACAAATGCCTAATGGTCCTTTGTGTCATGCCTAGTGATGGTCCAAGTATAGAATGATTCCTACCTGATTCTCATGTCTAGTTAAGCAATCTTTTTGATTTAATAATATTTAAAAGGGTATGGTAGACATATAATAATAAGTGTATATATATATATATATATATATATATATATATATAAAATATAATAACACGAAATCACATAATTGTCGATGCAATAATTTATTTCAACCGTTCGGTTTTTTCAAGCATCACTCAGACAATTACATTTTTGAGACTGATAGAAAATTGAATTTCCCTACTACAGTTCCAATACAATCATAGATGGTGGTAGTAGCAACAAATTTGATACATCTTTTATAGAGAGGGGGAAAATTTAAAACTTATATTTAACTATGGCGGGCGAAGGGGAGGGATCTTTAAGTTAATCAACTAAAAACTGCCATGTCAAAATTATGACACATACGACTTGGCGATATCAACCATATAGGCAATTTTACTCACGCGCATACACAAAACTAAATACGCAGACATCATATGCGCACTCACATACATAATCTCACTCGCACATTATCATAATCACATACGCAACTTTTATTCATCTCTAGCCAGAATGCGTCCGGCGAAACTCGTGTTCTCAAAATCGGTTAGAGAAAAGAAAGAAAAAAGAGAAAGAAAGAAACAATTAACAGGCATAGAGAAGATATAGACAGACCGCGTGTCATAAATTCTCAGTCTGGGTTCCAAGAAAGGGAATCTAATTGAAATAAGATTACACGCACATACATATATGTATACATACAAATCCATACGCACATACACACACATATATACACATACACACCCACACATATACATATCTATACACATATACATATACACACATATATACATATATATATATATATATACATATATATACATACATGAATACACCTATATATATCTCTGAATCTATTTGAAATATTGACTAAATGCATACGCATGTAGTTGTTCACACATGTAAACATACATACACATACATACATACACACATATATACATATACGCACATATACACACATATACATACGCACACATACATATATATCCACACACCTACACACAATATTTACATAACACTCTATATTCTTACTGATGTAATATGAGTTCTAAAAATTAGTCTTACCTTATTTATATTTTAGATTAATTTGATAATCTATTATTATAAATATCATGCGGGGGGGGGGGGTTATCGTACCTAATGTTATTCAATTTGGTATCTTCACCGTTGTAATTCTAGAGGCCCATCGGATTACTAATTCAAGTCTAATAATGTCTATTGGTAATATTTGACATTTATACTTATATTAATTCAAAAACTAGTGTATTACCTGCAGAAAAAATTTTCATACCACTATCTTATTTTAAGTAAATAATAAATATCCGCGTACACACAAATACTATATATCACCAAGTCAGTAAATCTGTGTCTGTTGCTCTGTTTACTACATTGAGCTCTCATACCCGGATTTCCTCCTGGAATTATTCCACTATAACACAAATATATATATATATATATATATATATATATATATATAATAAGGCTGTAAGCAATGTGGAAAACAAACGAATTGTGAAAGTGGAGATTAACAAAAACAAATAATTGAAGACAATATATGTGATGTTTTTTTCTGCAAAAACTCATCTATTTATTTTTCAGCAAATCTTTCACATATTGTTACTAAAATCCGGAATGGCGGAAAATATTTTGATATTTTGGAAGAAATATATATTTTTTTATTATATAGCTATCAGGCAACTTTCGTTTTAGTATTTTATTAATGATTCCTTCCCTACCTACCAAACTCCAAAATCTTCCCCTTCAACGATTTTACTCCCGGAATTCCAACCCTGATCCTAGAATTTAGAATTGGTCTTAGTATTTCTTATTACCTTTGGACTTCAGTATTTGCTTAGGTAGGAATCATTTGAGAAAGACGGGATCCTACGTCACTTGAAGCTGGCCACTAGTAATTGTACTCTGTCGATAAATGCATTCATGTCAACAAAGTTTCTTTTTCAACAAGTATACGAAACCTGTTTTTTGAGGAGGGCAATTTAAAAAAAACAAAAAAAACAATACCATATTTTGCAATATTCTTGGCGCACGTTATAATGAAATATATTAAAAGAGATTGATTGTAATCAAGGGCACACATTCAAGCATTAAAAGGCAAACCGCAGAATCGGGGAGATCTTTATAGAAATATTTTGTATTTAAAACTCAACTTTGTCTGAACTTCTTATTTAAACTTTCAGGCTGATTGAAGTCAGATTTTGGTGAAAGCAAATTATAATAATAAAAAACTAAGTGTTTCAAGGTACAACATATGAAATACTTTATTCATCATATTATTATTATTTATTTTTTCTTCTTTTGAATAAATAAATGTGTTCTAGGGTTAATAATATTAAGAACAAAAATGTATCTTTCTTCTTCCGTCATTGTCAGCTGAATATTCTTTTTAAAAAACGTATGTATCTATTTATTTATGTAAAATTGTAATAGTATATTCCTATTAGTCAGTTACAACTTTGTTTACCAGTTTGGTTCAATTGTAGGCATTCTTGCTAACATTTCTAAGTGGAAGTGATGCCATGGAACCGACTGGATTCGAACTTGACACACCCAGTTCGTAAGTCCATGTCGTTATCCACTTAACCACCTGTACTAACTTGAATCTTTTTAAAACAAGAAACATTATTCTTCTTACCGTAAAAAATTGTCAGCTAAATATTCTTTGAATAAATAAAACGAATGTCACTAAAATAAATGTTTTACAATAAAAAAAAAATAGTACATTTTTAAAACTGTATAAGTTGATGACGGCAGCAAATTACGTCATATTCGATTAGGGAACAATTCCTTTTAAAATGGGTAACGTCTAAATTTCCGGCTGCCGGCGACATCAACAAATCAGTAATGTTATCTTTGACGATCGAACGATCTCAATTCTTTTAAATAAATGTGAACGGAGATAACGTACATACAAATGAAAGTGCACACGTATTATTGTCTAGATTAATTTTTGATGGAATTGTTTTTCAGGACTAAATAACTAAGAAGTGACAGATATGTCATACAATATACAAACTAAAACTGAAATCTATTACTACAATTATTATGACTACTATTAGTTAAAACATTACTATCTTATGGTTATTACTATTGTCATTGTCATCATTAGTATTATTATCTTTTATCTTGTATAAAGTTACGTATGTTTATATATTTCTATGTACAAGATAATCTCCTAAACTAATAAACATATTATGAATTTTGGAATATGTATTCTATGAAAACACGGCGAGTAACATGGGCACATGACTTTTTTTGTAAACTTTAACATTTATAAAGTTAGGTATGTATATATATATATATATATATATGCTGTGTTTTCTCTTTAAGACAAATATCGTTGAATATGACAGAAAACTTATGTCTGGATTTCTTTGTGAGGATTCTTTTCCATGAGCCGAATCCGGGTTTTTGTTTCGGTTGGGTCGATGAATTTGCCATAATCGTTGGTGTCCCAACTTTCGAACCCATCCGGGTCCATCTTCAGGGTAATCAGGTAAAGACCATGGTGTCAATGATCATAAGTACTTTTTAAATGATATTAATACGAAACTAAAGTTAGCATTATAAACATTTTAGAATGTATCGATATCATTCTAAAATGTGTATAATGCTAACTTTAGTTCCGTATTAATAATATAATTTCAAAACTACCTATTAATATTAACACCATGGTCCTTACCTGATTTCTCTGAAGATGAATCCGGATGGGTTCGCAAGTACTTGGGACACCAACGCTCATAGCAAATTCATCGGCTAATTCCCCACCGAAACAATGACCCAGATTCGGCTAATAGAAAGGATCCTCACAAAGATGTCATATTCAACGATATTTATTATAAGTTTGGTGTGCAATCCGTGAAAATATTACTGCATTATTGCTATTTTCATTGTCGTCATCAACTTTATGATTATTAGTATTCTTATCTTTATATTATATATATGATAATACGCTTGTATGATATACCTACCTATGTGTGTCACACTCTGTATCTATGATACAACTGAAGCTACAGATAAACTGTTCCACATTTTCTGATGTCCACAATTTAGAATACTACAAAATACAAATGAATTTTCTCTTTTGCGTGTAATTCCCTATCATTGGGAACGTTTGTAAATGGCGGAAGAGAGGTAGGAGAGGGTTATATTTTCAAAATAACACCGTTTTGGAAAATATATTTGAATTGCTAGTGATCGCTAATAATAAAAGTGCGTCTTGTAAAATATCTTACAAAATGAGCGACGCGGGAGAGAAGTTGGTATGCACTTGTTGGTCGTCAACTCATTACAGCAGTTGCGATCCTGGAATTTAACGATTAAAAATGTATTTCAAAACAATGTCTTCTATTACAAATCGTTGTTACCAGCAGCTTTACTTGGGAAAGATGTAAATCTGAAATGTAAAACTGAAATGTAAATCTGAAATGTTTGCCGTATCTGCAAAACCCCAAGAGTTGATATGAAATCTTCCCTCTCAAAGTTCCGGCTATATCGATGAGATTGGGTCCAAGTTGCTTTATCGACCTTTTCTGTTCGTGGCTTAATCATCACAGTGTTTGTCATCTTTTTGTTTAATTGTCTGTAACGTGACAATCAATTTGCATTTCTCAAGAGAATGACAAAGAAAACTTTAGCCACTCTGTAAATAAATTGTATATAGTAAAACTGTTTTTGATGCGAATTATTTGTTTAAAAAAAAAATCAACTTCATTAAATTGTAAAAAAAATGTTCCGTGTTTTGTGTTGATTTTCGTGTTTTTGATGCGAATTATTTGTTTAAAAAAAAAATCAACTTCATTAAATTGTAAAAAAAATGTTCCGTGTTTTGTGTTGATTTTCGTGTTTTTGTTTCTGGTGATGGAACTTCCTTTTTATTAAAAGAAAAACCTTCTTTTTTTTTAATTTTGACACGATTTTTTAAAAACTATTTATTTATTGGAATCTTCCTGAATGGTCTGTAAATATTAAGGAACGAATTGAAGCAAATGTTTCAGTCTTCATCTTTTTTTAAAAAGGTGTTGAATGGCAACTATTTTTCATTGTAGCCGATTTATGAAATAAGATAATACCATAACATGCGTTAAAAGGAAGCTAACATTCAGGTCTAACATGTTGTTATTCTCCGGATAGTAACCACATCAATCCTGTTTAAATATTATTGCTGGACCGATTTTCGTTGGCTGATATTGAGCGTCTATACCCCATATAGTCTGTATTTTTCTGTCAGCCTATCATCATCATCATAATCCTGTTTTGTGTGTCCCGGACTCGGGGGTGGACAACTCCAGGCAACGTCTTACACTTTATCTACAATTGGTCCAATCCATAGGGTTGAATACTAGTCATGTTGCAAGCAGTTAAGTCACTTCATACACATTCAAGCCAGGTTTTCCTTGGTCTTCCACGCACCCTCGTCCCTGAGATATCCATGCATATTATTGAGTTCATGCAGGGTGGTACACTGTACATAGCCAAACCACCTCAGACGCTGAGCACGTAAAGCATCCCAAATCCCACCAATGCCAAGCTTCTAGTAAGGCATGGCTGAAAAGATTCACTCCTCAAGTTTGCTGCCGCACATCAACCTGATCATGCCATGAAGCCATTTACTTTGCAATGTTTATGTGGTACAGAGCGTGGCGTCGCATTCGAGAAGAAAGCATTTTTCTTTTGAGAAATGCATTGGTTGCTGGTGGAGCGAGTCTGATGATTTAAAACCTCGGATCATCTACAAGATCTATTTTATAATTGATCATACAAAGATTCATCTGCTTGCTCCATGTAACGTATACAGATCTTAACAGTTGTAGTTCCGGACATTTCAGCGGTTGCCATACGGGAATTTAACAGTTATAAATGTATCTCAAAACAATGTCTTCTATTACAAATCGTTGTTACCAGCAGCTTTACTTGAGAAAGATGTAAATCTAAAATGTTTGTCGTATCTGCAAAAAAACTCAAGAGTTGACGTGAAATCTTCCCTTTTAAACTTCCGGCTGTATTGCCGAGGTTGGATCCAAGTTACTGTATCGACCTTTTCTTCTCGTGGCTTAACATTTTTCTCAAAAAGCTCTTTTCCATTACCTATTCCAATAAACCAATTGACATCACAGCTTAACAATGGAATTTCGCCCAGTCTATGTCCATAACTGTCAGCAGAAGATGAGTGGCCAAAATGTACATGACTTGTTGCAATACGAACTTTTGTTTACACCAAATTCAAACTTATTCAACCAACCAATTACACCACAATTGCAGACACTAACAAAATCATTACAGTGCTTGTCATTTCTTTTTAAATTGTCTGTACGTGACAATCAATTTGCATTTCTCACATTCACACTGGTCAAGGTTACGTCCTCGGTAATCTGTTCAACGGAGGGTGAACCACTGTGGTATTAGCTGCCCTTGCTCCGTTGTAGTGAGTTATGGTTCTGTTAAGTCCTAGGTGGTGCACCCTCCCAGGGTTTATCTTCTCTCTTTGAAAGCGGTTGATTTATTGTCAATCGAATGATGCGCTCCTGCCGGGAAATCACGATGGGGCTGCTCAGACTATTTTGAGGGGCCAGAGCACACCACTCTGCCGATGGCTTTTCCTATCTCCCACTTTCCCAGCCTTGTGCCACATCTTTCTGTGGTGAGAAGGAAGTAAATACTATCGCAGACATACACAGAATCACGTGCACAAAAAAAATCCTCAACATATTGCCACACAACTAACAATGTTTATTCGTGCTTACAGATAACTTGAAACTGTTATGAGTTAAATGTATTTGTTACCACTTAATTATTATTATTTTCATTTTTTGTCTTCTTGTCTCATGCTTGTAGTTAGACGTTTCGTGAATGACTTTCAACTTTTCCTGTCTGTTGCCATTTCACTTGTGCCGCCCGCCATGATCAGGTCGTCATCAACTCATCAAATATAATTGAAATAAATATGGGAGTTGAAGAAAAACAATTTCGTTGGGGATTTTTCATGAAATTATTTATTTTTTACTTGTTGTATTCTTGCGATAATTTTTTACTATTTTTATTGTTTTTATTTCGTTTTGTTTTTTACTGATAAGTCACCACTTATCAAGGACAAAAGTCACTCGAGGATAAGGGTCAATGGTGAAGAGTATTATGAGAGGATTGAAAATGATTAATGGAATGAGCAAAGCTTGATTTCTTTATGGGCACGGTTTATGACGAGTATTTGTTGACATTGGATTTGAAGACGATTATGTTTTAGTCTGCGGGGAATCAGTCACGTGGTAATGTGTTTCACAGACAGGAGGTTCTTGGAAATAAACTCTGTTTTATGAAAATTCTGTCTGACACTAGGCACACAAAGGAAGAAAGGAAAGTTCATTTTGATTGTGGTAATAAGACGTGTCCTTGCTATTAATATTTTACACAGACGAACCGGGAATTGGAGCTCAGTCGAACATCTTCCATTGAAATAACGATAGATTCAAGAATAACTAGCAACTTCTCTTCTGTGAGAAAGTGGCTGTAAAGAAGGAAATAGGTTATTTTTGTTACAATTATAAATCACCATTTTTTTTTTTCATTTTTTTTTTTCTTTAGCAACTTCGGTCTATCTCAAATTAAAATAGCAACAGCCAGATTAAAGATATATTAAAATCACTGAAAACATGTTTGAATTCGAAACAACCGATTCGGCGTTTTGCCTTTTAGATATCATCATCATCATCATATTCATTCTAACGTTCGTTTACATACTAGCATGCGTTGGGCAGCTTTAAGAAATTGACTCCAACAGTAACCTATCTCTGGCCAGGTGTTTATTTATCCTTCAGGTCCATTTTTCATATCACTTCCTCCCACGTTTTTCATTGGCCTTCCCCGGTGAATTTAACCTGCTATCTCACCTAATAACCCAAGAACTCTCATCCATTCTTTCAATGTGACCATACCATCGGAGTCTTCTCTTCTGCAAACATCTCCATATACTGTCCAGATTTAATCTTCCTCCGAGGTGATCAGATCTAAGCCTGTCTGTAAGACGAGCATTACACATCCATTGTAACATTCTCATATCATTTCTCTCCATGCAATGCATGTCTTCAACCCTCATTGACCAGGTTTCACTTTCATACATCATCACACATGCCTGATAGACTCTTCTCTTTGTTTTGATTTGATAGATTTAAGTCATTTATCTTATTGTTTCTTAAATAGTGGTCATTGAAATGGTACTTTACTACCGAGGGGGGGGAGAGAAATAAGCGAACAACTTAGAGCTGCCAATGAGAAATGTTGCAATAACAGCCAATCTTCAAGAAATCTCATCATAATATAAATTTGTATGAATCAGTATGGTACGACTTTTTTGATCGGTTCAATTCTGTTTGTTGTAATTGATTTCCCCAGTTCTTTCTAGGATCGGTTACTTAGTAGAGGGACCACCTGAAGGTTGCTAACATCCATAGTGAAAGTGATGCTATGGAACCCGACAGAAGTCGAACTTGGCACACCGCCCAGGTCGTCAGTCCGCGTCGGTATCCACTTCATTATCATCGTACTGGTACAGCTTTTGAACAACAAAAAAGGCTTTTCGTTCGGTTTTTCCGACTGTTTACGTAAACAGCCGGAAGATGCCGAAGCGCTTATCCAATCAGAAGACGAGAAAAACAGACCAGTTAAATTGTAAATTGATTAAATCGTAAATTTGCGATTGTAAAGTATTTTCAACAGAGAAAAAAAGGGTAGAAAAAAATAGTCAACAAATAACTGTTAACAAAGGCAATAAAGTAGGTTAGGGTTAGTTTAGAGTTAAGGTTAGGGTTATTTTAGAGTTAAGGTAAAAAAGTTTAGGGTTAAGGTAAAAAAAACGGACCAGTACGAAAAGAAATTGCTTAAATTTAACTTTCTCGTGAAAAAAAATTATAAAAGTTTTTCATTCATTTTTTCATAAAAATAGACGTACGGTAAGTATTTTTCTTGCTTTAAATGTTGTTTTTATTCTTTATTATTGGAACGCCGCCTCGTTTTGATTTTGACGCCGGTTCGTTTTGATTCGGCTTTTTCCGGCTGTTTACGTCATTCTGCATCGGAAAAAGTCGGTTTTGTCTGATTCAAAAGCTGTACCAGTACCAATATCATAATAGTTTTATCCTAGGCTCATTCTTGTCGCAGCTGCCATGTACAACACACCACGATAACAACAAAAAGCGGTATTATTCACTCGACCATAAATACCCATCACGTGTGTACATTTGCTCTCCTATAATTTTGTTCCCTAATTAATCCGTAACGATGAAATTTGAAATCATAATAATACCAGACATACCCATGACCCGTTGAGTCACAACCATTACCACTTTTAAAATATAGAAGTAGAAAGACTTACTATTTCTCATTCCAATTTACATACGTGTATACGAACACACTAATTGCTTTATTTTGTCATCTAATTTACATAGTGTGTTCGTACACACGTATGTAAAATAGATAGCAAAATGAATCAATTCTTCTTCATTGCTTTATTTTTTCGATCCTGCAAAAGAGACACACTTTTTCTAAATGCTCATATAGACATTACAAATATATGAGAATGGTTTAAGCAACATAGTATGAGAGAGAGTGAGAGAAATGCATAGATGGCAAACTCAGAAATGGGGGACATGTTCAGTTAATTACAAATTACGGATAATTAAAAAAAATCAAAATGGAATTTTTTTTCGAACATAACTCAATCCCGAAACTAAGAAATATATTAGCATGTATTTTGTGTGGTTAAAATGCATAGGGAATAAAAAGCCTTTAGGATACAAACGTTGATTCATTCAGCTTTCATATCATAATAGATTATAATAAAATTACCTGAAGACATCACGAATTCATTGTTTATAATTTGCATTTCATAATCTTAATTAAAAATAATTAAGTTGTTATTTTACACAAACAGTCCTCGTATTCATCATCATCATCATCATCATCATCATTCCAAAAAAGTATGGATGGTCAAAGGGAAGAAGATTATTCTTTAAAAAGAAAATGGTCGCTCATAATCATTAACTTTTGGGGTTTTAGAAAATTCGATTCTTGCAACGAAACTTTTCTTCCTTCTGTTGAGATTTTCTATTAAATTCACACGAAGAACAAAAAAAAATGTCCTCATTAAAAAAGTCTTTGACATCTTTCTTTCCTGTTTTATTTTTTAGTTTTTAAATTCCTTAACGACGATGTGAATTGCAGACAGATTGCAATATTGAAGCAGTCGGGTTGCTGGGATGTTATTTTTGGTTTCATTTTTATTTTTATTGTTTATCCATTTATTTTACGTCTTTTGACATTTTCTCTCCAAGGCAAAATGTCGACTTGAGTTTTTTTTTTTTTGTTTCTTTGTTTCTTTTTTTTTACTTTTTTCTGAGCGAATCTAAAGGAGTTTTTTTCATCGTCTCGTTTAATCTCCAATAAATGCTTCTGTTAATCTCACGTCAGAAGCAATCAAGGATATATATATATATATATATATATATATATATATATTTATATATATATATATATATATTAGTATAAATTTAGTACAGAATTTTATTTATACAAACATTTTGGCTACATATGTGCAGACATGTTTCGTCTCTAGCCTTATTTTGGCGTAGCTTCGTCAGGAAAACTTGACCTGACAAGGCTAAGCCAAAATAAGGTTATAGCCGAAACATGTCTGCACATATGTAGCCAAAATGTTTGTATAAATAAAAATCTATACTAAATTTATAGCTCTATTTCTGATCGAGCACTATAATATAAACACAGTGAGGTTTCACAAGATTAACTCCTATGAACAAAAAACTTACGAGGAGTATTATTATATATATATATATATATATATATATATATATATATAAAGTAAGAAACTAAAAGTAAACTTTTAGTAGAAAGAACCTATAGTGAAATGGTAAAAGCTCACTATACGAGATAGAGCAATTATAAAGAAAGATTGTCGAAGAGTGATAAACATGCACGGATGTCCAAATTTATTTCAAACTTCAAATGTTCAATGCAAGGTATATTCTGTAATAAAATTATGTTTATACGTGTATAGCTCTTTCCTTAAGCCAAGGCTTTTCAAAGATCGAAATCTTATCATCAGAGGAATTTTACAGATAGATAAGTTTGCAATAGAAAAGCCAAAGTTCAACATTTGAAAAAATATTAAGAAAAAAGCCTTGGCTTAAGGAAAGAGCTATAAACGTATACACATAATTTTATTACAGAATATACCTTGCATTGAACATTTGAAGTTTGAAATAAATTTAGACATCCGTGCATGTTTATCACTCTTCGACAATCTTTCTGTATATATATATATATATATATATATATATATATATATATATATATATATATATATATATATAATCACAATGGTGTCTGTCTCTTCCAGAGATACAATTGAAAACAAAACCCTATATCAAGATCAACCAACTGTTCTGTAATAAAATGTTATAATATGCAGTTTAGGACTGAGAGCAGGAGTACATAAAGATCCTCCTGTATTCCCTGGCGACGCCGGTGATGCCTACTAGTATATGATTATATTGCTTCGTTTTCCATTGTTTGTATGTGTGTTACATCCTATCGACCCCTCGGTAAATAATGGATTATTCCATTTTGTCATTATTTTAATGTGGAAAATGGTTAACTGCGTTGTAAGCACAATGGTTTGAACGTGTTCATATTTGAGTTGTGAAAGGACCAGAGTCAGGAATGGATGTTGAATGTATTTTGGTGATGAAAAGAGGGTGTATTATTATTTAAATTGTTCTTTCTTTTTTTTAACAGATTATTGTCATCATAAATGTAGATATTTATCTTCCCATGATATTTCAGTCAATGTGACCCCCGGTTTTCTTTAATTGTATTGCTTATTTTCGGTGATTTCTTTTTCTATCCCCCCCCCCCCGATATTTAACTATGGATTAAACAGACGCATACACAAATAACCAATAATAACATCACAGAAATGAATAATTTACCCTAACCCTAACCTCTACCAAAATATAGTATTTTTTTCGTTTTTTTTTTTTTGTCTTTATCTTTTTTTTAGGATATAAGATTAGATCTTGATATTTCCTTCTTTCTTTCAATGATTATAAAAACATGGAGGTCCATCATCACTGATGTAATCTTCTTTTCACTCATTGGACTATGGCCAAACTACTGCTGGTCTATGGTCTTATTATATGGCTGAAGTGTATTAGAACCATGGTTTACTTTGGTCAGATATTTGTTTATTGAAGAACTGAACTGTGGTTTTCGTCCTGCCATTGGGATTCTTCACCCAGTTTATTTAATTTATCTCGTAAGAAATCGTGATCAATGAGTCGCTTAATATCTACTTTCTTTAAGATTTTGTTCAGCTTTGATGTGTTTGCATCCCACCTCTAAATAATGTTTCTTTAGACGAACCACATCAATAAATCTAGAATTGATTTGTCAATATTGACACATTCATTCCTTTCTTCGTTCAATTCATTACCATCCAGAGACGTTTTACTAGAAACATCAACGTTGAAGAAAAACAACGAAAATACATAAATTTTCTGTGAAGATATCTGTCGTTTTAACTTAAGCTGTGTTGATTTCTTCCTTTTAGGCCAGATATTTGACAATTTTTCATGAGTAATTCACGATTAATGCCATTGTAAAAATCGTCTCAGATCTGATAGTCGTTAATGTCCTTATAAAAATTGTCAATGCTGAAGTTTATAGGTAATTTAATATGAGATCAACTTGACCAACCAGGTAGTA
>OY744519.1:97661895-97772677 GCA_963556195.1 Sepiola atlantica
CAATTTTAAAGTTCTTCAAGGCTTCACGGTTGGTTATAGTGAAACACTAGCCTTCAATGTGCTCCAAAACCAGAATTACACCGGTGTGAATTATTGTTTTATCATTTACTATTAATCGAATATTTAATGAAATGAATAATGCAATAGCATAAATTAAACAGAATTTTATAAAATCCTATTAAAAAAAAAATGTATTACAAAAGTAAATCTCCCAGAATGCATTTTGATTTCTTATATGCTCTCCTCATTTTCACACCAGCTCGACAGCACATAGCCAGTTTCATTCTTCTGAATTTGTCATGTAAATCTTCACTCATTCTTTCTATGCTGATATGATAAGCATAACAGTCTGCTGAAAAAATGTGAGCCTTCAGCAGGTTCAAATCGATCTTTCTAGACAAGAAAACTTACATTTTCTAGATTTTAGTCATAGTTTTGGTACAATTAATTATTTAATAGTCAAACGAGAGTGTAATAATTAAATTTAACTTTCAAATTCTATTGAAAAATATAACAATTTGGTTTAAAAAAACAAAAAACGGCAGATATGTTAGTTTGGAAGACAAATTGTAAAAGCCAGCATGTAAAACAAACTTTAAATATAATAATCAATAATTAATAATAATAATAATAATAATAATATTATTATATTATTATTTTTAAAAATCGAGCGTATTTATGGGAATTAAAAACGTCAAATCGATATTATTGCAAAACAGATTTATTTTAAATAACATATCCCTTTATTGAATTATTTTCCCAGCTACATGAGTTTGGGAAGCATGTCAACATGGCGACGGCTCGCATTGTCCTCGAACAGTTGGTAACCCATATATGTAACATCTGCAGTGTATAATTTAATACCTTTAACGTCCAGTGAGCGATGAACGGTGTTTCTAACGATCCTAGCCATAACTAGATTAGTAGCATAGACATATGGAGATTACGATCTGATTTCGCACTTTAAACATCAACTTAAAGTCAAAATCAGATGTGATAGAAGATTGCACTCTGCACTATTTCAAAGGAGGTGGATACACACCACTAGCTTATGAGTGTTTGTATGAACCAAGTTTCGGTACGTGTTCCCTGTCTAAGCATGGTGAATGCTGACCTGAGGTCTTATCAGACCCCATCATAGTTAGTAAAGTCTCTTAGCAAGAAGTACAAATGATTCCTGCCCCCCTCCCCCCTTTTTTCTACTTAGAAACTGTCTTGCTTGTTTTCGGCTCTTTAAACAACCTGGAAAACAGTGAGCAGCTCATACCAAGATAGATTTGGGAAGGGTCCTACTAACCACCACACTTAGCATTTTATTTTTCAGCAATCTCTGTTGTATTTTTTAGTACCCCCCAACTGATGAATTTGTACATATATTTTTGTAAATAAAAAATGTCAAACCATTGGGGATAATTTTAAGAGGGTTTTACCCGTAGAGTGAATGTGGCATTTTGGTGACTGAAACTAGTTTAGAGAATCGACAAAGAGAACGGCAGTCATCACCATCCCACTCCATCCAATTTCGGCCTTGTGTCACATATAAAAAATGTTACTATACTGTGAAGATTTTGTAAAATTTTAAAGATCAATAAAATCTCCAAAGAAATGTAAATGTTTTCTCATAAGAAATTAATTGAAAGAAAATATAAAGTAGGAGGGAAGGTCAATAAGCGAAGCAAAAAATTAAAGTAAAAAAGACTCCCGTGCAACGCCGGGTAGATACAGCTAATAAATAATAAATGTGGTTGCCAATGAAATAATCACTGCGAGATGATCGATGAATAATGAATGTTGCAGTTAAGACAGTTGAACATCATCGAGTTTTACTCAAATAAAAAAAAAAAATTTAATTTCAGGTCAGTGATGATGATATAAACTGTTTTCTTTCTTTTTTTTTTAATTATTCATTCTTTTATTCGTTTATCTTTCCAAGAATTTTGAGAACTGCTGTCATTGACAGCATTGGTACACTAGTGATTAGATAGTAAGCAGCTTCAACTGCTAACAAAAATTCAGGCAATCATTTCGAGCATTAAAATAAGCAAACGCCACCCACTCTTTCTCTCTCAAAGACCAGCAATTGACAAAAAGCTACAGACAGATTCTGCAGACAGATATTTGCTTTCGTTTTTTACATTTTTCCTGCAAGCCAATCTTTTTTTTAAGCTGATAAATAGACTCGATGCAAAGCCGGAAAACAACTGAAAATAAACCAATGTACTTATTTGTAAAGGACGATATTTACTGAAATTAAAATAGACTGCTTTATTAAAATATCGGGGCTTTTTTACATTAGGACCCGTGCTAACTTTGACCCATTCATTAGGGTTAGGGTCAAAGTGGCGTTAGAGTTAGGGTTAGGGTCATGGTTAAAGTTAGTGCGGGTCCTAATGTAAAAGTACCAAAATATCTTCTATATATGTAAAACTCAATATCTGTGTTTATATGTATGCATATTTGCATGTTCACTATAGAAAGAAAGATTAAAGAATCTAAATAAAATCTAAGTGTATTCTTATGTAAAATTTACCTGTGAAGACAATGGAAGTGTTCCTGAATCTCTAAATGCCCTCCTAACCTAAGCGAGCTATGGGTGTCGAACCTCTTTTAAAGATGAAATTTATATTGTATGTATAAAATTCTTTGGGGATGACAATGGAAGTGGTCCCGAATCTCTAAAATATCCTCTATGTGCTGAATAGCTACATGCTCCCACCGCTAAGTGACTTATCGAGACAGAACCCCTCTTAAAACTTTAAATAGCTATATCTGATTTTATTGAAACTTAAACCATACGCATAAGACACTAATTCAGAGATTTTTTCAACATTTCAGCTTCTTCCGACTATATTAGGGGGTGAAACGGAAGGAGGAGGCAGTACAAGCAAAGAGAGTGATATGATGTCATGAGCATAGTGAAAAAGTACATAGTAGTGATCCTCATTCAATCCCGAGCAACGTCGGATATTCCTGCTAGTATTAAATAAATGTGAGCTTTTAAAAAAATTTATTGTATACATTGACCGTTTTGCGATTGTCATCTTGGTCACACCTGAAAAAGTGATTTAAATTACTCCATTAATCACTATTAACAGTATTAATTAAAAGAAAAATGTTGCGTATTATCTGCTTACAGGTTTAATATACATGTGCGAATAGTTTACAGGTTCAACCGATAATGACAGCAACCAGTGTTAATCAGAATCTGTCCTTTTCGTATTTGCTTGTTTTAGAGTGCCTGAAATCTAATTGATCCAAAATAATTTTAAAGCCAAAGCAAAAATGTGTGCTCTTGTTATTCTGTCAACCCGTATATGTAGGAACCTGTATGTGTGCCTTCACTGCACTGGTCGTGTCGGTCCAAAACTGTTGTGCGATCTCATAACAAAGAATTCTCATCTCAAGTAGAATCACAACTCCAGGCTATAAACAAGTAACAGATTTATTTGTTGGAAGTTACAAAAGATACCCATGTTCTTGGGTTGAATGGCAGACTTGCAAAATGAGATCTTTTGCCTCGGCGAAATAAAGTATAGGTCTGATTCACAGTCCTTTAGCAAAGAGCACCAAATGGGCACACCTTGCCTGGAGAGACCCATCTTCAACTGATAGCCAGCTCTCTGAAAACACAACTTCCTGTCATGCTCAGAGGACCAGGTCTTCCTCCTCCCATCTCTTGGGGTCTGTTATCCCAGACCGGAAATCCTGGATTCCAGTTTTTCTCACTGGCCACCATTCGACCACCCAGAGGTTGACTGCTAGAGATATCTATTAAAGATAACTAGCAGACAGTTTACTCAATGGGGATTATCATAGAGACAATCTAAGAACATTACTTTCTGGGGTCAGTTGCTGCTATGGAAAAGCAGTGGCTAGAGGCAGACAAGACGCAACTATTCGCACTGCAACTACAAACAACATCAGATTTCACAGACAAATCTGCACGACACGTGTGGCTATCTGTTTACGTGGCCAACATTTGTTCTGGCTATGCTACATTAGGACGTTAAGACTTAATTGGTATTTCATAAAAATATGTTTATTTATCATATTCAGTTTCACATTCATTTTGCATGCTTGCATGTGTTGGACGGCTTTTAGAAATTGACTTCTAAACTAACCTATCTCTTGCCAGGTCATTATCTATCCCCCGTTCTCTTAAATTCATTCTTATCACTTCCTCCCATGTTTTCCTTAGTCTTCCTTTTCCAACTGACCCTTCTACCTAAACTGTTGTACATCTATTAACCCAAGAACTATCATCTATTCTTTCAATGTGATCAAACAAAGTCTCCTCAGAAAATATATTAACAGAGTCTAGAGGTTTGTTGACTTTAAACGTTTTGGAATATCTTATTTCAAGTATGTTTATCGGGTATATTATCTAGGGATGTCAGTAGATAATGGTAAAAAAAGCTGAAATCGAGATAAATTTCCCAATCTGAGGGCCACAACCCCCTGTTTGCAATTTTTCCTAAACAACTCCAATCAGTTTCAAGTAAAATAAAGTCAAAATTAAGAGAAATACATTGAGTGAGCATGTGGGGAAGGAGACAGGAAATCATTCTTTGATAAAACAATAGTCATCTAACTTCTTTACCCTCAACATGATTTGCCTGAAATCTTAGCTTTCCCAGCAAAATTAACATTTTCAGAGAGACCTCTCATAAATTAGTGTTTTTTTTTATTTAAAAAAAAAAAAAAGAAGCAGATTTCGATCATAAAACAATGAACTCACATCCATGAGAAACTCTAGCAATTTGAGAAGACACCCGCTTTTTCTGCATTAAAAAAAAGTGGAATTCTGCTAAAAAGCGGAGAACTCACATACTTGATTATGACTGAAAGAAAACTCTGCTTACTCTGATCAGAAATTCCTCATTTTTAACCTGTAAACATAATTTCAAATCTAATGAAACTCTTCTGAGCAAACTTTATTGATGGACATTATTTTTATAATTTTAGTTTTCTTCTCTTTCAACCAATTTTCTTTCTTAATAATTAATTTCCTTATTCTTTCAGACAAAGGAAATTAACTATTGAACATGCATGATTGCACATAGAAAGGAACAACTACAATTGTTGTAACAGGTGTTGAAGTTAAATTAGTTGAGACTTGTGAGGTGTGAAGTCTGTAAATTAGACGTCCGTTGTCAGAACTAATGAATGTACAGTTGTGTTGGTGTTGTCTGGGATTCTTTAAAAAAAAAAAAACGCGAAGAGGAGGGAGACGAAAAGCCAGGTTTCAGCTCTGCCAAAGACAATTTCTAATAAGAATTTTGGAGTAAAAGTGAAGATAAGATTAATTTCATTTGTCATTTTGTTTGTCCCATTTTTTTTTTTAATAAATAATCACCACTTATCAAGGCTAAAAGCCACTCAATGATAAGTGTTAATGAAATGAATGGATTGTTAATTGGGTGATGAACAATATATAGGTTGAGGATTGAATAATGAAGAGTATTACGAGACGATTGAAAATGATGAATGAAAAGAACAAAATTTGATTACTTAGAAAGCCACTCAAGGATAAAGATTAATGAGATGGATAGATTGTCCGTTGAATGATGAAGAATGATATGAGAGGATTGAAAATTTGATGAATTATAAGAACCGTTTATGGTTCTTATAAGTCATCAAATTTTCAATCCTCTCATATTCTTTATGACAAATATTTGTTGACATTTGATTTGAAGACGACCATGTTGTAGCTTGCATGGAAAACATCCTGTGGTAACGTGTTCCACAGACGGGAAGTTCTTAGAAAGAAACTGTTTATGGAAATTCCGTTTGATGTTAGGCACATGGAGGAAGAAACGAATGTTCATTGCAGTTGTGGCAATAAGACGTGTTTAAATTGTTTTTGAGAAAAAGTCAAAACGAAAGTAATAAACGTGAATAAAGTAAACAAAAAAAAATACTAAAAATATATTAAATAAAAAAGGAAAGTTTATTAAAGTAAGTGTTTATATATGACACTCTTCTGTTTGTAAACGTGCAGTGGCATTTTTTTTATCTGGACGGACATGCAACTCTTGAACTTTATTCCTCATAGCTGGAAGACAACTGGAGGGGGATAAAAAAACGACAAAAGCTTGATATAAACTTAACTAAGTTTAGTTATAGCAGCGAACTATCGGATGAAATGATTAGGTTAGCAAATAAATAAGACAGCTTAGCAAAACCCAATTCCAGGGAAGGTAACTCCAATTAAAAAAACATGAACTAACCAGTAATATCTTTATATAGGGAGGTAAGATATCTAGAGTATTCTGATTGGCTGAGGCTGTAGAGCTCATGTTAATATAAATGGTCAAGTATTTTCAATTTAAAGTCATGTCAAGGTGTGTAGAACTTCATGTTGTAGGTGACCTGAATCTGTCAGTCTCAGGCCGGGGTAACATCCCGAGCCATATGATGCAAAAGTACTTGAAATCGGTGATGAAGGCAGTGTGTCTCTGCCAATCTCCCTTGATGCATCTAGAAAATGTGGTTTTGGTTCTTAAAGTTATGTATATCATCTTTTTCCTAAGTTTCAGAAATAGTGCAAAATGGGAATTAACTTCAAGTATATATCTGTCTATATCTGTATAGTCATTCACGGACGGCTGTTTCGCTGTATTGCAGCTCGCTGGTATGGCTAGATACGGCGAGTGTTCTAAGCAAACATTCCAAACCCGACCGCTGGTACATCAAAGATCTTACCTCTCTCCTCTCTAACCACGAAAGTAAGGAAAGCTGTAACATTTAAACACAAATGGTAATTTTACATTATCTATATATATACGAGAAATGCATTTAATAAACAGTTCAAATTTTATATTTCCAGAAGTCATCATGTAATTTTAATCGGTCATTTTTAGATATAAATTGTTGAATTAGGATATTGGATTAACCCTTAAATGCTTTTTGTTTCAAATATGACACAGTCCAAGAAAATGCATATTTAATATAATATTCAACAAAAATGTGTCAAACTGCCACGTGTTTCACATCTGCAACTAGCCTGTTGGCAAGTGTGAGTAGGTATTAATTAGTATGATGTTGCATCAGCACACCCACTGGGAGATGACGGTGGCTGAGTGGTTAGCAACACGGACTAATAACCTGGGTGTGCCAATATCGAATCCAGTTCGTTCCACAGAAACACTTTCACTTAGGACGTTGGCAACTTTCATGTGGTTCCTCCGTATGTCTTTCTAGAAATAATTCTAACCAGAAAAATATCGGAGAAACCAATACCAACAAGAGAAACATTTAATTCATACGAAATGATGAATGAGCACAACAATTAAATAGGCAATCAGTATCTTCGATATCAAACCAATATAAAAAAATAAAGCATTTAATGCTTAAACTGATAGATTCATACTCAGGAACATCAAACTTTTTATCATCATCATCATCATATTAATCAATTTTTGATGTGAATATTCCTCATGAGAAATTTTTATCATCTTCATCTCTGCTTGAGTTTCTGTTAAATAACATTTCGTTTGTTTGTTTTATTCTATCAAATCTACAACTAGGAAAAAAGTGCATCACGTTATTTCATCCTAAGGATTGCCTTAGTCCAAAGAACTTACTTTGATTACAAAGTGTATTTGCATTTAAGTAAAGTTTCCTTTGTTCCTTCTTTTTTCTTAATAGAATCTTCTGTTAAGTTTTCCTTTTTTGCTTTGAGATCTTTCATTTTTTGCACTATACTCAGTGAACTACATGTAACACTGAGGGGGAAGACATTTGAATTAGTGTTAAGTTTACTGACAAAGACGGAAAAATTGAAAATATAAAATTTAAAACAAAAAGGCGAATCCTTTCCATTAAAGAATTAGTGAAATGACAGACGATGGATAGAATAGTTTACCAGGATTTGGTAAACAAATGAAATTCTAAAATAGAATAGATGAAAAAAAAAACATATCCAAATACCAACCAGAATTATTTGGGGATAAAAACAAACGAAAATAAGGTGAATGTTTATTGATGTCAATCGTTACTTAAGCAAGAGGAATCGATATAGATAAATAGACAGAGTGGCAGATAATGAAGAGAACCCAAAAGACACAGCGAGAGACGGACAGTCGAATGAATTTACATTAAGCCAAACACAATTATAGTTCGCTGGCAACAGCATACTCACACATGCAGACACAAATGCATGCATGTAAACATAGACACAACCAACGCAGAGATTCAAGTTGCAGTTTATCTATTAAAACAAACTGACAACTGAAACTGGTTATCGTTTTGCTGACCATTAATAAATAGAGAAAAACTATAAAAACTAAATAAGGATACATGTTTTCTTTTGTGTCTTGTATGTTACAGCTAACAAAATTCCGAAACTACAAAAACACACAGGAACAAAGCGAGCCTAGCAAACCAAAAAACTGATCAAAGCTATAAACAGTCTATTTGGTTTAGAGCCCTCTTAAGAAGGTTAAGGGGCTGTATCATAACCATCTTATTTGTGCTGTGCTATGGTACACACACACACCTGTTATCCTTGTTGATTGCTTTTCAACATTGGGAATCCTCCCTTCTGAGCCCCTCCCTCCCGGTTCAGGGGCACCCTAGCTCCAGTGGAAAACACTCAACTGCCTGAGAACGGGAATGAGACGATCAAAAGTTGCTATGAATAGATGGGGCTACAAAACTGACCCAACCATCTGTGAAGGTGAAGAAGAGGACCATACGATGCAACCCTACCTTGTTTGCCCCCTACTACCTAATCGGTGTCGCTTAAAAGATCTTGCAGAATACAACAATAACGCAAAAGAATGCGTAAAATGTGGGAAACTGTCGTATGACCACATGCTTCAAAAACCCACAAAGAAGAACCTTAATTATTAATAATCTTTGAACCTGTTCAAGCTAATTTGGTTTGTTTTATAAAATATCAACCTTTATGATTGTTTAATGCCAGGAAATATTATTTTTTACCAATTAAAACCAAGGAAATCTTCAGATATGAATATACTTATTAAAGGTGTAAGTATAAGGAACATTGAAAGTCACATAGCATTATAGATAGCAAATGATATTATAAATTTTATGAAATGTTGTGAGTATTAAAGTATAGAGGAAGATTAGTAGTAAATAAAGTTCTTTAAACTGACTGTTTGATTCTTCTTCGCAAATGCCTCATTGGCTTCATCTGGAACCCATGGGTGACCAAGAAGCCATATTAGAATTCATTCTTTGAGGATAGAACTCTGACATGCTAAAGATTCGCAATGTTAATTTATTCATCCTCTCACCAAATCGCTAACCAAGTGATTTGTTGCTGAATAGATCTGTAAAGCTAACAAATATTGGATATTCTAGCTTTTGCATTTTTAACGACGCATGTGTTCAGGTATCTTTTCTGAATGCAAGTCCGTCATTTTGTATATCGTGTATCATAAGTATATATCCTCAGAATAAAGAAGAAAAAAAAGGACAATGGTAAAGGAACAGTTTGATTTGCATACATTTATTCTCACAGATTGTCAAAAACAAACGTAAAAGAAGGCATACGAAACATGTAAGATAGTATATCATATCACATTATGTACAAGGGAGAACAGACATTAGTACCAAAAAAAAAAAAAATACCTTAATGTCCTAATACAACAGAAAGACACATGTGTTGCCTGGGTCAAAAGAGAGTGAGAGATGCACGGATAATGTATAAATAAATGTGACTTACATTTTGTTGATGTGTTCTGGGAGCCTGCGGCTGAGACCAGAAGAGGTAGTCTAAGACAACTGTGATCAGGGTGTGTGAAAGTCATGCAGAGATAGCGAGCAAATCGGAGCACGTCCAATCGTTTGGACATTTCAGCCAGAAAAAAAAGATAATATACCATTCTATATTCCCTATATGGATGGAATTAGATTTTTGATTTCTGAAACAAGAGTGCATACTCATGTTCGCAAGTATGATGTAGGGGAGATAACTTTGATATAATCCAACGGATATTACTCTGATAATCCTGGAGCCAACATCCATGGGAAGCTTTCATCATCTTTTCTCTTTCAGATTGGTCATGAGAACAGAAACCGAAGCGAGCTTCTGTAAGCCACCAACTGTTCAACTTAAATCTTACTTTGTATAATTTGGATTATTCTGACTAGTGTTCTCATCTTGAGTGTTATTCTCACGTTTCAGGCGATGTAACCTCAGACTTTCTTCAGGTGTATCTTGTCGAACTCTGAAATCTTTGTCAGACTCCAGAATCTGCACTGAATTTCGAAATGATCCCTTTTAGTTAATCCACAAGGACCCGTGGCGTACAGATAAAGTACTAAGTAAAATTCAGTTTGAGGTGCAGTCTTCTAAAAGTTAAAGGTTCAATCCTCAGTGTGGGTGATACTAGGAATTGCGAATTACTGAAGACTTCTACCCGGTCATGGCTGACAGAACAAGAGCATGATTAAATATAGGGTTCCGTTCGAAATTCCGAGCAGATTCCTGAGTTTGACAGAAAAATTTCTTATAAAATGTATATTAGCTCAACTAGTCATGTGTGTGAACATCTCTTTTCAAATAGATTGTTTTCATTTCTTAAAGAAAACAATCATAGATTCCGCTGAAATATAGTCACCATCCAATGACAATAAATTATGCAGAATTAAATAATGAATGTCTCTCCATATCTGTATATTTCAATAGGTTAGAAAATCTATGCATAAACAAAAGGAAATGAGATTCATCAAGTTAAATACTAACATATAAAACTTATCTACAGAAAGATGTTTTGTTTTGTTACATGTAATGTGGCTTTTATGGTGCAGGAGGCATTTCTTTAGAGATTAAATTTACATTCATCCATTTAATATGTCTCAAATTTTGAATGCTGCAAAATAACACGACCATAGCTGAACTAGTTATTAAGTTAGATCTACTTTATGAATGTTGTTTCTGGGGCACTTATTACAAAAAGCAGACGGCGTTGCAAATTCATTGCCATCACAGCTTTGAGAATATTGATTTCATTATTCAGAAAAAAACTTATTCATTACATTTGTCTATATTAGAAACAAAACGGATTTTGAAGTAAAATAGTGAAAATTAACAGCAGGTCATTTTGGTTTGATTTGTCTGGTTTATGTTGTTTTATTGTAAAATAGCAGTCTATGTTCTGACTAGTTGCCTGGAACATAGTGGATAAATTTTCGCCACATAAACACATAGCTGCCATGTGTTGTGTAGTTTGTGACGTCTGTCGTTATCAGTAGTAACAGTCGTAGCATAGTGTCTCTCTCCACAGTGGTCACCAATGTGTAACAACAGCAGCAGCACATTATTCCTTTGGGGTTTAATATCGTTCTCAGTTTTGGTGTAATTTAATGCTGAAATGTGATACCTATAGAGAATGATTCATTGAACACAAGTTGTTAGGTCACCAATATCTGGGTGGGGCCATTAATACTTTTCCGAATGGTATTACAGTGTAAGTGCATGCAATACATCTGATTGAAATTAAACTTGACTTAGCGAATTCCATAGTACCTGTCGGTATTCATTTCATCACCCAAATTCCATTACTTGGGGTATGTATACCTAATCCCTTCCCCCAAACAAAATAGGCTCCAACTTCAGAGTTGGCAATCTAAAATATATAATAACAAGAAGCAAATTATTGGTACACCAACTTATTTGATATTTAAATATATAATATATAATTTTAGGGTAAACATTCATTAATTACATTTCTCTCTATATATATATATATATTTATATAAACAATAAGAAAAAATATACTAAACTATCTTTAGATTTAAAAGAAAATTTAAATATAATTTAATAAATAATAAAGTCACGAAGCAATGAAGGTGAAAAGCTCAAAATGTAACTGATATAACTCATATTCTTACATTTAAGATAAATTAGAAATTATCTGCCTTACATTTTGAGCTTTTTTAGGTTATTATTTAATATTGTTACCATTGTAATAATCTTCTGTGCTTGAATAATTATTTGCGGAAAGGAACTGAAGCAAATTACAATTTTATAGTGGAAATAACGTGCTCCAAGGATATAAATGTAGAACTTGCTAGTCAGACTCAAATATCGATTTGTCAGAGTTATTGCTATTTATTTCGAACATGGAAAATTCGACAAAATAACTTTATATATTAGATATGCCTTATCTTAACACCGTACTGGAGTTTCATGGAACATCCAATCAGCAGGAGTGTATTAACAATATCCTTAATATCTTTATACATTTAATGATATTTTGCAAAATAGGGAGTGGCATTAAGATAAGCTATATCTGAAATGATACTGAGCACTATGTGCGTGCAAGCTCTGCTGTCTTGATTCGGCTTGGATCTGATTTTCAGAAGTTAATTTTTATGTTATTGTTTATGCATATATATATATATGTCAGTCAGACTTTTGAAGTTGAACCTAAATAAAATTTAAGTTGACAAATCGAACTTTAATTTATAGTCGGCAATTTTAATTTGTTGTTGTTTTACCATGTTCTATCCAATAAAATAATGTATTTCACTTCATTTCTTTCAAATAATAATTATTCCAGTCTGGCGCACTGGTAAGATGGAGACATTTTTCAACAATCACCTAAAATTACAAAATTACTCGATCGTTTTTCACCTGTAACATAAACAATTACATGTGTTTAGATTAAATGTAATACTATATTTTTTTTAATTACTTTTTTCTTGTATCACATTTCAATATAAAAAAATAAACATGTGCTTCTTAAAACGAAGACATTGTTCCTTAATCAACGAAGAGCTTATGCACTTAATAAAAACAAATAAATCTACCATACACTTTTCATGAGACAAATTAAATTTACCAACTAAACTAAATTCTGGGGTTCCACTTAAAAATCTAAGATATACATTTACTTAACAAAAAGAAAAGAAAAAAAACAAAGAAAAAACAAACAAAATAGAAACAAAAGATTGATTTATTCATTTTTATTTTTTTTTAAAAGTGAATTTGAGCTTTCAATCAATAAAATTATTTTTATGAAAAAAATAAGACACTTGATTATTTTTTTCTTATTCCCAAAAGGAATTTTGTGTAATGAAGAATTGGAAGGGAGGAATGATTGTGGCTGGCAAAAGGTATCATTTCTTTGCCTGGTCAAAACAGGCAAAATAAAAACTGGCATCGATCAAAATATGTAACTTGTTTTTTTTTGTTTTTTTGCAAAAATATTTTTTTAAATTTCACCAAGTTACTTTCTCTTATTCTTCCACAATTTGAATGAGAAAAATAAAATCTTATTAAAGCTATGCACCTACTTTCTTGGAAATCAGCATTCAGAAGCGACCGGCATTTGAAATGACAACCTCTGGAAACCAGTCAGAAGAAAGTTATAAACCTTTTTTAATTGTAATCTTTTAAGACATTCTTTTGGTGATTAGCTTTGAAACTTAAAAAAAATTCTTTTGATTTTATGTAATTGGAAGATGTTTTATTTAATTTGTATGGTAGTCAGTTGAATAAAAGATTGGAAAACGTTGTAAAATAAACAGAAATTTGGTGAGTCCAGAAGGACATTTTTTTTATTATTTTAAAAATCTTGGCACAAAAATATTCAAAGGATAATTTTGAAACAAAAGAAAAATGTTTAAAAATAGTCATTTTCAGGAGTCAAATCTTAGTGAACACAAGATACATTTTATCCTTTTATTTAAGGTGTCAGCCTCTTGGGGTCACGGGGAAAGAGCGAGGTTTTCCTAATATTATCCAATCCTAAGTAAAGCATGGTTACACGTTCACAGCCTGAAAAAAAAGGAAAATAAAAACATTAAATATAATAAAATCCAAAATTTTTGAGAAATCAATAAACGACTTTTACTTGAATAATTTCACAAGTGTTTAAAAAGGCTTTCATCTTTTGTTATCAATGACTAAGAATAGAATCATTTGAGAAAAGTTGACTTACCAATTCCACCTCCGGCATGAGGAGGTGCTCCATAACGGAAGGAATCAATGTAGGATTTGATTTTATCCAAGTCTAAAAGAAATTTAAAAGATTTGTTTTGTTTTTTTAAAACATTTACATTACATTTTAGTTGAAAAAAAACAACATTTTTTCTGCTGGGAATTTCACATGCAGTTTGTTTGCATTCATTTGGCTAGAATGTTCTTTTTCTTTGTTTAAATAAGACTTGTTATATTGTGAGATAAGTAATAAAATAAAGGCAGTAATTTTATTTTTCAAGAGATGCTTTTAGCTAACATAGAAAAAACAAAGTCGAAACAGGGAAGAGAGAGGGGAGGCATTATATGGGAGCAGGAGGAGTAGAAACTGTTCTCATTGGCTGATGCTTGCTTAGGTATCTCTAAGAAAGATTGTCACTTCAAAAAGGAAAGATTTTTGCAATGTCGATGTGCATAGCTAAACGCTTTCAAGGAGGCAACCTGGCGCATCTGAATTCAGGTCAGGGTTGCTGTCTGAACCAATATGATGCGGAACCCAAAATCAGCAGTGAAGACAGTGCATCACTAAAGACCACCCTTGACGCATTCAAAAAATGTATTTTACGAGTAAAAAAAATGAAGAAACTTTCAAATTGCAATGCATTTTGAGAGTAAATAGAATTGTGTACAGTTTGGAAAAGAGTTAAAAAAAAAATTCCAGACTTAAGATTATACTAGACTCCCATGAAATGCGCATAGTGAGAAGCAAGCAAGCAGACGTAAATACACTCGACCAACTCGATAATCAGCTAAATCCCATCCATTTACTGTGGAGGTCTCCCTTGTGCTGCCGGCCTTTGAAACTCCCTCCCTGCTCACTGACTGTATCGACATGCAGAAATTTAAAACTAATGTAAACAAATATCTCGCTGCACAGCTCCCAATTTAGGATGACCCCCAAAACTTTCACTCTAATTCTCAGTAACCCCTTACGTCTACAGTGATAACTTGCCTTGTTTGGGGTCAACTATGTTAAAAGAAAAAAAAGAAACATTTTTTTTATAGAGTTTTATTAGTATATATATATATATATATATTTATCAATAACAGTGTTTTGAATAAATTTTTTCTTTTTTTGCACATCGATAGTAACAGACACTTTGAAGGTATATTTTTTCTTACTTTTATTTAATAAAGATATACGTGAAAAATTATCTAGTAAAAACTAAACGATTTTCAACAATATAAATAGAGAGGTTGTAACTATTGTATGCGTTCAATACTGTAACCAAAACGAACGTTTGTGTAATTTGGGTTATTCAGACTACTAATCTCATCTAGGTTATATTCGCGTTTCGACTGATGTAACCGCCGACGTTCTTCAGGTGCATCGTTTCAAGCTTGGACACCTTTTAGTCAAACTTGAAAATCTTTGTCAAACTCAGGAACCAGCATAGAATTTCTAACTGAAATTCCATGGAAGTAGACCGTTCTCATTCCATCAGCCATGACCGGATAGAAGTTTTAATTTATGTTATGTTTACTTATTATCACCTGTGCTAAGGATTGAACTTTAACCTCCAGAAGACTGTCACTTAGAACTGATTGTTAAACGCTTGTAACCATTAGGCCATATGTCTATGTGGACATATTATTGGTAGTAGTGCAAACGAATGTTTCTTTATCCAATGTCTGTACATAAGATTTTTAGTGTGTCCACCTTTGAATCAAACAATTAATAAACCAAGAGGATTGCTTGTTCAAATCTTAAACCAAAACAGAAAATAGGAATAGCTTTATGATTACTGCGTCTAGCTTGAGACTAAAAGAAATATTTAAAAATGTAGTCTTTTTTCCTTACCAATTTCATGTTCCTTAGCCCGAGCTGTCAGGAGATCAGCATCGTGGATTCTCTGAGCACCAGACAAAATCTCTTCACCCCTCATGAACATATCGTATGAGTTGGAGGCTTTCTGAAGAGAAAAGAAGAAAAAAAAGATTTAAGAATTAACAAATTGAAGTCAGATTAAAAAACCCTTGAACATTTTCCTACCCGCTGGAATGAGACCTTATTGAAGTTTTACTTAAAAAATTCTATTTTTGGTACGAAATACAAGGTTTGAACCAATTATGAACAGAAGAGATTACCTGTTTCTAAAACTTACAAGACTTTAAATAACATCTACTCTGAGCCTCTTAATATGTGTCAGTATTCATTGTGCCATTTACTTAACGCAACTGTTTTAAAAAGACTAAAATCAAAACTTCAGAAAAATAAATGACGACTTTTTAAAAATTCAGTATTTAATTCAATTTACAATTTTCATAAAAAATTTTTTTCTAAAAATGCAAATAAATGAATGCTACTCACTTGGTTGTTAGGGTCAGGCATCGTATAGAATGGTCGGATGGCAAGTGGGTATTTATCCAATATGTAAAAGTCTGTGTCATACTAGAAACAAAGAAAATGTGTTATTTTTATCAAGATGCAAATGACAATAGAGAATAAGCATAGGAATTGAATTAATCTTTTATATAAAAAAATCAGGAGAAAAAATAAAGCGAATCAAGGTAAACAACTGTGAGAGAAAAAGGAAGACTAAAAACATGCACATTACAAACAGCAAGATTGAAAATATACGTTCAAATCTTGATTTTTTAAAATCTAGATTTGAACAAAGTTGAAGCACCCCCCACTCCCATTCCCACAGGTGTTAAGGGTGTCGTTTGTGTAATGGATACCATTTCAGCTCTGCCGAATTCAAATTCTATGAAATTTATTACTGTTCAATTCTGTATTAAACTGTTAGGAAATATTATTTCGAGATAGCCAAGCGTTTTAAAGCTATAAAAACTTAAATAAGGCCTCATATAGAGTGTTGCACTCACGCTTGGACTTAAACATCTACACAAATATTAGAATGTAATATTGCAATTAGAAGGGAGAGTGACAAAACTAATTAAATAAAAGTAAAAGAGTACATTTACAGGAAGAGATTTTTAAAATTAGGATTAACTACTTTACTAGCAAGAAAAACGAGCTTATTTAATTGAAACTTTCATCATAATTGCATTCCTAAGTATGGTGGACATTTAAAAAAATATTTTCCCTCAATCTCAAAGGTAATTTAAAAGATTTGAATTTGTTTGCTAATAGAGTAATATATTTTTGAAACAAGTTGCAACAAATAAAAATAATATGCATAATTTCATTTCTCTTAGTACAGGCATGTTTACGCAGTGTGATGATGTATGGAAGTGAAAACTGGCCAGTGAGAGTTGAGGACATGTGTTGCATGGAGAGAAATGATATGAGAATGATACAATGGATGTGTAATGTGAGTCTTAAAGACAGACTTAGTTCTGATGACCTCAGAGGGAGATTAAATCTGTACAGTACAGAGAGATGTGTGCAGAAGAGTAGACTTTGATAGTATGGTCACGTTGAATGAATGGATGAGAGGTCTTGGGTTAGTAGATGTAGAACAATTGAGGTAGAAGGATCAGTTCACAGGGACGGTCAAGGAAAAGATGGGAGGAAGTGATAAAAATGGACCCGAGGGAAAGAGGAATAAATAAAGACCAGACCAGAGATAGGTTACTTTGGACATCAATTTCTTTAAGCCGTCCAACACATGCCAGCATGTAAAATGGATGATGATGATGAGTTGTTAGATCAGAGTAAGAACAGAAATAACAGAACATTTTCAGATAAAATTAGATGAATTCAAAAAAGAAAATGGTAAAAAAATGAATTAAGAGGGAATTGTTGAGGATTATCAGATGAAATATTTCATAGAGTTTGATCTGTATATTGATATTGTATTCATAGTGTAAATGTTCTGCACAAATAGTTGAATTGAGAAGATAGTTAAAAGGTGAGATCCCCAAAGAGGCATAACAGATAAAAAATAATATACATATTTGATTTTTCTTAGTAATGACTGTAATAGTACTTGTCGTACACAGTTGAACAAAATACAACAGTACATAGTTCTGCATTTTAATATTGTTCTTCTTTAAGCTGCTCTTAGCTTACAGTCATATTACATATTCCCCTCAGCCCTCTGAAAACATGTTTGTTCCTTCTTAGAGACACAAGTCAAGGGAAAGATCAGACTAACTTATTCTGTCACGTCGATTTCCCATGATGTCATTTCCTCAAACACGTTACCAAAATTCATAGTGGAAATTTCCTATACATAATCTACTTTCAAAATTAAAAATTCTATTTCTACATCACAACACCTCGCACTTACCATATTACTACAGTGACACTTAGTGTGGGGTGTGACCATTTCTGAACACCATAAGGTGCTCATGGCCAGTAATAAATTACCTACAAAAATAGCCTAGACTCATTCCCCGGTAGACCCATCCGCATTCCCCGGTAGTGGCAGATGAGGCGACTGACAATAAACCAATCACCCCTTTTGAGGGAGAAGGTAATGCCTGGAAGGATGACTTCCTGAGACTGAACAGAACAGATTCTACATTTTTATTCTTGCCCGAGGGACAGATAAAAATGTAATTTTTGTTGGAGACTAATAAATAAATAAATTTGTGGTACATTAAATTTTAACTTCATAAGAGGATTTCTTGTTAGCTCCTGACATCAAGCAGCTTCATGCCTTTTCTGGAGTAATTCCCATAAATAAAACAATAAAATAAAAAAACAAAAAAGATTAGTTACATACAGATCAGAATCATGAAAATATACATTCTTGTATCGATGTTAAATATTGATCGGGGTGCATCTACTAGCAGCTAATACCTATTGTTGATACATGTTAGTAAACAGGAATAGTTTTAGACAAGGAGTCAAGGGATTGACTCTGCTGAATGGTGAGACCCGGAAGCTGAAGTGGCTGGACATGACATCACTTGTTCGAAAAGGATGGGATTATTCTGGGAGATGATTTAAGCAAAAGCGACTGAACTGAGAAGATGCATTTTTAAAATGGTCTAACAAAATGTTGATAATTAAGCGAGACGCTTAAAACATAAGTAATTCTCTGCCTCTCTCTTTTGACCTTTCAGCTACAAGATGAGCATTTGGAACACACATGTAGGATGCGGGTGATGAGCAACGAATATATGATTTTTAGTTGATTAAAATAATTAAATAACAAAATGATCACAGAGTCATGATGACGATGTGCCTATACCTAGGTAACATATTTATTCATTAAAAAAATATATAGAATAATATTAATCATAAAATGACATGCAATCTAATTCTGTTATGGTTTCTGTTTAAACATTATGGATGTCAGATTTGGGTTGATCATTTTAGTTTTTCAAGACATGGACCACGGTCTGCTACAAATCAAAGCAAAAGACATTTTGGAAAGTAACTTTAGAAAAAGCCCATATATGACTTTTTTCCTAAATTCCATTTTCTTAAAGTAAAATAATTTTCTTTTTAATTTTTTTTTTCATAAAAATTTTCCATTTCAAATATCTTACCTTAGCTTTAACCAGTCTTCCCAATAATTTCTCATTTGGTGTGGAGAGGTCCTCTTCATCATCCATTTCAACTCCATTGTTACGCAACATCTGAACAGCTTCTGGATATTCAAGACGAAGACTACAAAGAACAAAGACGCACACATTTATTATTCAATACAAAATATAAACTGATGTGACGTAATTGCAATCAGTAAACAGAAAAAATAACAGCAAGAGATTTTATAACAGGAAGGTGAGTGGCCAATGGTAAAAAAAAAGGTGGAATCGAGATGAATTTCCCAACCTTTGAGGCTGTGGCTCCACACTAATTTCCTTATCGGTTATGAAAGTCATTCTTTGATAAAACAAAGTCTTTAACTTTCCCTACCCATATCGTGAATAGCTTTGAAGTATGAGGAAAAACAAATCAAGCCGAAAGAGGAAGAGAGAAAGAGAAAGCGAGAGAGAGGGGAAGAAACAGAAAGAGAAATAAAACGATCCAAATGATGAAAAAATAGGATGTAAAGCTCTAGCAACTTAATGAAATCAGACTTTGCTTGATTTTTTTTTTAATTGCTTTTCATTAATTTTTTTTAAAAAAGTGGAATTCTGCTTTTTCTAATTTACAAAAAAAGCGGGAGTCCACTAAAAAGCAAGTCTCACATCTCTATTATAATTAAAAATTCTCACATTCTTTTTTTGTTTTCAATCAGAAGCAAAAGATTTTAAAATTGGGCACATAAAAAAAACGTTTTAGATAGGATTTATACTTCCAGAGAAATAACAGGGCAATTATTAGGTGGATATGCAATGTAAAGCCGAACCAGATTCAAAATATTAGATAAGACACTCTACTTGAGAAATTGTCTAATCCAAAACTTGATGTCCTAATAAAGACAAACCGTCTTCGCTTGTTCGAGCATGTTGAGAGAAGCAAGAGTTATATCGGCACATGCAGAAACCTAAGGCTGGACAGCAAAAAGAAAGCTGAGCACCCCGACAACCGTGAACACTGGAGACTTAGCATAAGGACAGCCAGACAATGTCGAACCTCTTGTCAAAATGAACATGGACGATAAACCTAGATAGTGAGTGAGTGATTGATTGAAAGCAGGAAACATGTTTTCATAATGTGGATCAAATCAAACCAGCGACTATCACTGTCGATAATTTTTTAATGATCATGCTTATTTCTGCATGGGCTAAAGCAAACTGTTAATCGACTCAAATTTATCTTATGAAATCATTTGCATGAGTGTCAAAAAGACAACTAATTGTTCAGTCTAGTCTTTTCCGTTGTTTCCAATGACCGTTACAAAATACACACCACAATCGTGACCTTTCTTTTTTTCTTTGCTACAAGATTTTAAGATTTTTTAAAACCAAACAGAGAATTTACAAAGAGAGTTAGAGAAATATTAAAGGAGAATCGCCGTGTGAGCACAATTAAGTCACTTATCAAAATTTCTTGAGAGCCCAAAAGGAAATGAAAATTGTACCTTGGTTCCAAAAATTTAAATGGTTCAGCTGGAAACTGTTTATGAATTGTTGCAATTTCCTCAGCAAATCTGAAAGTCCAAAAGAAGAAAATCTTGAGCAAAAACATTTAAAACAAGCAAACATCAAAATTTCTCAAGTGGCCGGAATTTTATTAGAGAAATATTTATTTGAATGAGTATCTTTATTAACTTTTGATCGGTAATTTTTGATGAGAGCTGTCATAGAATTTCTCCTAGGGTTCATTTGGTTATAAAATAAAAACTATTGAAATTATTAGATTTGTATAGATTACCTAGCCTTAGCAAGAACAGTTTTTTTTTGTTTTTTTCAAAACATAATTAAAACATGAAAATAGACATGGATCTGTTATTGTTGTTTATACTTGTGCTTATCTAATGAGAGACGGTAAAGAAAAAACATTTTTGTAAATGAACATTTTTTTTAATTAAAAGAAGAAAACAGTGGCCAAAATGTTAAGTATCAAAATAGAAGAAATAAGGATGCTAAAGACATTTTTAAATTGTTATCCAGAAACAAAAAAAAATGATGGTAATTAGATTGTCAGCTTTGTTATTTTAATGGTGAGAAAAAAGTTGTTTTTTTTACATATTCAGAATGTAATTATGTTTTTTTCGAGTGAATAACTATAACATCTGCTCAATCATTTATCACAGGCACAGATGTTGGTTGTTTATTGGGTTTTATGGCATATCAACCATCGTTTGGTGATTTAATGTTAAAACCATACATATGTCTTGTATAGGATTGATTTGTAGATTAATTTGTTTAGTAGGTATTAGTGATGGGACGATTCAAATATCCCCCCCCCCCCATTCAGATGCAATTACTGATTCCAATTCGTTTAAAACCTCTAAATATTTAGTTATAGAGTCATTGTTTTTTATTTTTGAATTACCGTAAAACCTACGTAATATGTGCATATATTTTCGCAAACGTAGATAATACATGGGGGGGGGAGGGGGTAATCAATAGATTTTAGTTTCACTGGTAATTTAAAATCAATAAATATTTATCTTTTTATCATTAGTACCAGCAATAGAAAATTAAGTCTAAAACAACAAAAAAAAATTTTTTTTTAAATAAAAAAAATTGAAAGAATCGTTTTTTACATCAGAAAATAAGCACAAATTTTTCTGATTCTGATTAATCGTCCCAACATTAGTAGGTATATTTTGTATAGAAATAGTCTGTAAACGATATTTTCTATTTAACCTATAGATGATGCTTGACAGTTACTTCAGGTCAGAGCAAACTTACGGGTGACTTCACACTCCCAAAGCTCCAAAATTTAGGCCTTACAACTAAATGCACTTTACGGTCATAACCAGACACAGAATTTAATTAAAGCAAAACATCTAGAATTACACAAGAAGACATTTAGAATTAATTAAAACAAATTTTAATAAAGGATATTAAAAAAAGTCATGAAAATACTTACTCATCTTGAAGTCCTTTAAAGATAGACACAAACAAGTTACCAATAGTGTCCACTACTTCATGATAATGGTATTTGAAGGCCATCTCCAAATCAAGACCAACAAACTCGGTCAAATGACGATGTGTATTGGAATCTTCAGCACGAAAGACTAAAAATAAATAAACAAGTAGATTTTAACAAGTGTAAAAAAAAAAAAAATGGCTTTGTAGACTTAATTATTAATGAGAAAATTTATTTCTTGAATGATTTAAAAAAATCACAAGTTTGGTTTAAATAATAGATTACTGATTAAAAAAGGAACGTAACCATGGTGAAGTGGATAATAACACTAGCAGGTGACCTGGTCATGCCGAGTTCGAATCTAGTCGATTCCATAGCACCACTTTCACTTATGGATGCTGGCAACCTTCATGTGGTCCATCCCGTAAGTACTTGTTTCTAAAACGAATCAGGGAAACCAATGCCAAGAGCAATCAAACGAGTCGAAAAGGTCATGACATGCTGATTCATATAAATTTACTCCAATGGTTTAAAATGTTAAAACGATAGTAGAAATTGATTAAAACAAAAAAAAAAAAACGTGTTTTTAACGGTTAAATAAAAAAAAAAGGTATTTTGCCATTTGTTTTCCTTCATTAAAAACAGGTTTTCTGTGATTCATTTATTTTTAAAGCTAGAATGAATTTGTTCATCAGTGGAAATTTGATAGTAAGCACTCGTGTACTTCAGTAATTCTACCAACTAATTTAGAAGTTGACGATAAAAATGAAGAGAAATGAGTAAGGGGTCAGATTTGGTTCGGAAATTTAGACATTACTTATTCAAAATCTCACAAAATAGTCTGTTTAAACTCTCCACTTTTTTTTTTAATATTGAAGTTCCCAGAGGAATAATTTTATAAAAAACTACCAACTAATGTGGGGATTTTTATCTTTGGAAGAAAAGTTCAATTCTAGCTCAAGAGAAAATAGGAATTATACTCAAAGATAAACGCTGAAAGTTGAATTGGGAGCGACAGCTTTTGAAGAAAAGGAACAGCAACCGTATATATTAATTAAACACTTTTACTTAGATAAGTAATAAAGAATTATATGCAAACAGTAAAAAAGTAAATATACAAAATGAGAGTTTGGAATATGTGCATTTGTATAAACTTGTGTGATGTTTGGTTGTCAGATGTGCACGCTTGACTTCAGCAATTGCTCGCTCTTTCTGTCGTAGGAGAATTGGCTTTGCCCGGGACAGCCATCTAAAGGCTTGTGTCATTATGCAGTCAATGATTAACTGATGTAAATCATAGTCATAAAAATGGAGGAGGAGGCAAGAGCTCAAAGCGTTTGAGTTTATTTGGCTGACTCACGTGACCCTAAAGGAGCCGTGATATGGTATACCTTTTGACCAATCCATGCCACCCTTATAAAAGAGCAAAGGGAGACAACCACACTGACCAATCTAGGAGTGGCTTATAAATTCCAATACAATTCAATGAAACCTAAAACCATTGTTTTACTTGAAATGCTTAAATTTTCTCTTTTAAACAATCTGACAATTTTATCATAGAAAATATTTTGGTACTTTTTAATTGGTTTCTAATTCTGTAAATTCGATAATATTACAAGAGTTAGAATTATTAGCTTCCAAGACAATTCTATTTCTTTTTTCAAAAAAAATTTTTTTAAACGAAAAACAAATATTTTAGGAAAGAAAGGTCTGGCAAATAATATCAAAAATTAAATAATTAAGTATTTTGATATTTCTATATCGATAGTGAAAAATATTCCATTGATTAAGTACAACTTTTGAGAAATAATGCAAAATCTGGAAAGCAATGAATAAAATCAAACACAAACAACTTTCTCACCTGCTCCAACAGTGAAGACTTTATCAAAGTCCGAACAAATTGCCATTTGCTTGTAAAGTTGTGGAGACTGTGCCAAGTAGGCTGAGGTTTTGAAGTAAGTAACTTCAAACACGTTAGCCCCACCTTCAGAAGCAGCTGAAAAATAGAGGATGGAAAAAAAAGAAAGAGTGTTAGAATATGAAAAAAGATTTTATCATAACCCAAAGTTAAACTTTGATAAACATGTACATCTTTGTTATATGAAATGGTTTAATAAAAATCAAAATATGGCAAACTATTTAATCAGAGTACATCTTTTTCAATTTTAACAAATTTAAATCAATTAAAAGAACATGATACAACATAATTATTATGTTTTTATTCTATAATATTTTCCCCTTTATATATATATATATATATATTATACAGACCACTTGTGACCCATTGAGTCAGTATTTGTCACGTATATAATTAAATTAGAAAAAAAATTTGACCCATTGTGTCATCTATTGAGCTTGGGTTAAAATATTTGAATAAGGAAAAAGTGAGCTTGCAAAGAGTTAAACTTTAAAAAAAACAGACAAATTCGTCTCTCTCTCTCTTTTCTATGGTTAAATAGTATTACTATTTGTTGTGCTATTTTCTTTTGTTTATAATCGACTATTTCTGTCTATCTTCATCAATATAGAAAGAAAGGGGAGGAGAAGGGTGTATTACCTTTGACTGTTAATAAACTGAGAGAGCGACAGAAGCAAAAGTGATAAATACCATATAAAATAGGTGAGAGTAATAGAGAAAATTACTAACAGATGGATCACTTGGTGAGTTAATTGCAAATTACAGCTTATTACAACAATTAAAATCAATTTTTTTTAAAGTATCCCACTCCTGATAGAATCCTCTACCTGTATAAGAGCCAGATATCGACTAAAATGAAGTACCGTTGGCACATCTGGGGAGATACCACTCAGAGCACTCTCTCCTGCCTCGAATCGACTGGGGGATGTCTTCTTCTCTTCCCTGCAGCCTCTTTCTCACAGAAGATAGGTTGCTAGTCTTTCTCTACTTAATTGGTATATTCATGGTAGGTGCTAGACTTCAATCTCAGTAAAACATTCACAGCAAAAACACGTTTAGCTACAACCACTGCAAATAATTTTCCTTTCTTTCTCTGTATACGTAAAACTAAACGGAACTTCCATGAGCAGAGTTTCTTTCCAAGAACTGGCCGTCTGTGGAATGCAATACCACAGGGCTGTTTCCCAGCTGACTACAGCATGGTCATTTTCAAGTCCAATGCTAAAAATTTTTTGTTGAGCCATCTCATTAAGTAATCAATTTCAGCCCAGACCCAACCATGGTCCGCAATCCTCAAGGTGCTTGTCTCACCATTCACCTGACACTAACTAACCATTAACCCTTGTCTTCGAATTGCCTTCGGGCGTTGATGGGCGGTGACTCGTTAGTAAAATAATTTAAAAAAAAAAAAACATAACTCAATTCCAAAACTCATCATCATTCATATTCGGTTTAACATCCGTTTTACATGCTGGCATGTGTTGGATGAAAACTAAACTAATTTTGTGTGATTTAAATAGGAAAACGCCCTAGAGGAGCAGACGTTGATTAACTCAGCTTTAGTATAATAATAGATATTTATGAAAACCATTTGGAATTTTCAAATATTTGTACTTTCAATATTCTGTTAATATTCATTCTTAATTCAATATTACATTGAACATCGATGAAATATAACATAGCTTGCGCATCGGGCTTAATAATGAGTTTTCTGGTGTTAAGAATAATTCGTTTATATTTATTTGATAATGGATGACGCCATAAAGGATGAATAGTAGCTTTCATCAGTCTTTTTCTCTCTTCCTCTTTCTCTCCTAATTACATTATTTGCTTCCTCTCACTACTTCTCGTAGGAGTCACCCTTTATTTATGTCATTCGCCTTTTGTGAAGTCATCTAGTGTGCACGATAACAAGCAAGATCCAAAGTTTTAGTAGTATGTTAATTTGATTAGCCAAAGATTCGTTTTTTTTTCTTTCTTTTCTTCATCCATGCCAATAACGGTCTAGGGGAGATAACTCTCAAAACATAGAAATATTTTGGGATACTCCATTAGATTTTTATGGTCATTTTTACAAGTCTATCTTTTTAGTAAACTGTATTCGACTGAAATTGGAAGTTGGTGGTATTGATTAATTTTATGCACTTTACTTGTTTTTAAAAGTTAATTTTTGCGAATATAACAAATTTATGGTGTAGAGTGTGGTAAAAATGCTGAGGTACCTTAACCAATGATCAACATTAGAAATCATTTTTATGCAGTGGAAAGATGTCAATTGAGGAACAGGTCCATTTGCTTAAATTTCTTGGAGTTTTTTAAGCTCAATTAATTTTAATGACAAAATGAATAGAATTTTAGTGGATGTATTTTATTGGCATTGAATTGCAAAACGACTATTATTCATTTATACAATTTGACGATCAATGGATGAGAAAAAGTAAGACAATATTTGAAATTTTGTCAAAGAAGTCCTCAAGAAAATAGTTCTATAAATAATTTTAATTCCATAGTTTTTCTTTTTTAATGTACTCACGTGTTAATGAGTTTGTCAGATGGATGGTGAGAAAACATTTTTAGAATTGGAATTTTATTATTTAAGACGAGGACTCAACAAGAATTTGTTAACATTGGACTTGAAAACGACCATATTGTAGTCAGCTGGAAAGCAACCCGGTGGTATTGTGTTCCACAGAAGGGTAGTTCTTTGAAAGAAACTTTGCCTATGGAAGTTCCGTTCAGTTTTAGGTACACAGAAGAAGGACGGAAAATTCTTCACAGTGATTGTAGCGAGACAAGTTTTTGTTGTGAATGTTTTACGTGGGGGGCATAGATCGGAGCTCAGTCGAGCACCTACCATGAAAATAACGATAGAGTAGAAAAAGACTAGCAATCTCTTTTCTGTGAGAAACAGCTATAGAGAAGAGAAGAGGACATCCTCACTAGATTTCGAAGTCGTTTTTGTACTCTGTCAAGGCAGAAAAGGGTGCTCTGAGTGGCATCCATGTTCTGTTTTGATTTTTAGTTTAATCTAAATTTATTAATATAAAAATAAAAATTGAAAATGGCACAAAAATGTAAATATATTTTTCATTTAAATTGTACCGTTCAAAAATTAACTAATGTCATTTTTATTAATTACAAAAAAGAAACTTTCTGTTCAAAAAAAAAATGTGTCTGCTCTATACTTCATTAACATGTCAGTCATTATTATTGATTTACATTAAATGCATATCACAAAAGTCTCTGTATTGACTTTATTTATATTCAACATATTTGACACCCGGACAATGCCAGATAATCACTGCTAGTATGGTAATAATTATAAGATTACAGTAAAACTCCTACGCTATGAACTTTTGATCAATTTCTAGCGTAGGATTGGCAATAGCATAGGATACATTAAATGACTGAAATAGTTTTCTTCATTAAAAGATATAGAAAATGAGTATTGTTTGGCCAACTATAGTAATATTTTATGAGGATAATTAAAGAAACTATATGTAAACAAAATGGATTTATTAGGAAAATAAAATGCCTAAATATTTTTTTTAATTGTTCATAGATACTGCGTGTATATCACTGCATTAAATTTATTGAATATCCTCATTATTTTCAAAATCATTCCCATTCAATGATTTCATTGAGTCTTTTATGTTTTGCCGAAATTTGGATACTTTGTTCAGTTCCATTTTTTTAATGAACATTTTTCTTTGTAGAGCATGAACCAACTCTTTTCTTTCAAGAATGTTAGAAGTGATTCTGTATTTCTCCAGTTTCCCATATTTTCTCTGTATTAAATATATTAATTTATAGAAATATATCAATGAACTTTATAATTTGCTTTTTTAATTGCTAAGCTTAGTTCATAGTGTAGAAAGTTACTATTTGATTTTCTTCATAGTGTAGGAAGTTCATAGCCTATGGAGTTCATAGTATAAAAGTTTTACCGTAGTAAGAAATATTATGATTAAATTAAAATTCATTTTGCTAATTTTAATTAATATGTAAAATAAATATCGGCAAAACACAAAGTTAAGTCAATTCTATGGTAAAAGTTGGAAAACTGTAAAACACGGATTTTCCAGTACCATTGGTTCCAGAGACGTGCCAAATTAACTGTTTTTTTCTAACCATCCAATTTCACTTCCATAAAACTTCATTAACATACCCATAACCTACTAATTATACATCTACTTCAGCTTTTTCTTTGATGCAAAATAGACTAGTGTTTATGTTTAACACACCACTGCCACTTGAATTTGCTTGTGAAACCATAACTAGGGTTTAATTTCAGTAAAATAAGATATAATCTCAAAATAAAGGGAGACTATCACCAGCAGGTGCAGTGCAAACAAATTGATGGTGTGCTACACATAGAACCATTTTTTGGCCTCCCAGTAAACTAGTCTAGGGGTAGTGAGATTATCATGATTTTGTCCCTGATTAAAAAAAGAGGTGTCAGACCATCAGTTGCTATAAAATCCATGTTGCATCTGCATTTTTTTTTTTAATTTTTAAAAATTATCTGCAGCTAAGTCTATATTTTACGATTAATGAACAGCATTGATAAAGAATAAGCGTTTGCTTTAAGATGAAAAAAAAACTATAAAAAAAATAATTCAAAAACGTTTGATCAACAAGCAAACTATTTTTCTAAATCACTTCATTCAAAGTCAGTTTCTTCAAGGGAAATAACTTCTACTTTCTTGCTAACAATTTACAAGAGTTCGCTAACCTTATATAGTTTTTTCTTTTTTAGTTTGTAATTTTACTGTCAAAATAATTAGCAACACTGGTCGGTTTGAGAAAAAGATATTCGTTGCCTCCTTCAATCCCATACTTATTCAGCAGGTCTGATTTAGACCAAAGAAATCAGATCCTAAAGTTGATTCGATAATCAAAGATCAAAAATGTTTGTCTCATTTTTAATTGATTGTCCAGATTATTTGTGCTAACAGCAACTAGACAACAATTTGAAATAATTGATGCACTTTAAGATGGAATTACTGTGACAAAAAACAAAACAAATCTTCTCGTTGATTATTAAATGAGAGAAAGGTGAAAAATTAGAATAATTGATATTCTCTTTCTACATGCAGCGACCACGTGTTTGGTTGCTTTCCAAACTGTTGTCATATTTGGGCTGGTAAATCTCTGTCCCATTTGAGGGTGCTTGATAAGGTGCAAAAACGTATCTTATTTGACTGGCTCCACTTCTTTTTCTCTGCACACTCTCTCACAGACGTGATGTTGCTAGTCTAAGTCTTTTCTATAGATACTATTATAGCAAGTAAGGGAGGGCCTGTGGACGAGTGGTTATAGCACTTGTCTTTGGGCTGGACTACCCGGGTTCGATCCCACTCACGGCACGCAAATTTTCGGGTCTGAAAACTCCCTCTGTCCACCCAGCAGTAAATGGGTACTTGACTAAAACTCAGGGAAGGTTCAAGGCAGCGGAAGGAGAGGGATGGGCTCCGCCTTCCATATGCTGTGCCCTAGACACTTAACAAATCACCGCCGCTACGGCCATGGGCAGTGTGCGATGTCGGTAACGACACTCGTGCGCATCCAGGCTATGCAACCTTTACCTATAGCAAGTGTTCTTCAGAATTGTCTGATCTATTCCCCGCTTCTTTTGTTCCAGCTCGTTTGACTCGTTGGTCTCCATCGATTCGCTGTTTTGATACCTCATTGTAATACATCTTCCTATTCTAGTCGCTTGTTTCCAAGAAATGCAGGCTTGTGGCACTCTCTTCCTGCTGACTGTTTTCCTCTTACTTATAGCCTTGTTTTTTTTTTTTCAAGACAATAGACATCTCCTGTCTTTGCGATAATCATCTTTCGTTCTGTTTAGCTCCTTACATCAAGTGGCTTCATGCCTTTTCTGAAGCGATTTCCATAAAAAACATAACAAAAAACAGCAAAACAACAGGCAATTGCAATTTTGTATGTTGCATTTTCTGAAGTACACATGAGGGTCGAAATAAACAAAGAATGAAAATAAGGAAAAAATTATGATACGGTTGGATTTACATTATATATATATATATATATATATATATATATATATTCTTAGAGTTTGTTAAGGATAAACATAAGGATATACTAAACATGATACATAAAGGGGTGAAAACCACAAACAGTTATAATAGGAAAGGTCACGTTAATTGTCCTTACACAATCGAAGCACACATGTTGCCAGAGTAAACGAATAGAGAAAGAGAAAGATACTCAATGAATGATGTACAAATAAATATGCCTTTCTTTGTTGTTGGTGTTTTGGAAGCCTGATGCTGCAACCAGAAGAAGAGACCATGCAAAGATGGTGAGCTATTCTGGGAGTCTCATCTAACTGACAAAGAAACAAGGGAGTGGAAAAACTTTGACCTAGGTCAGTAAAAGGGCCGCCAAGATTAGCACCCTGTCGGACTGCATCCGATAGCTTGGCTGTCCAAGTCAATAAGAGATTGAATCTGGTTATCTGAATTTGCATGCGAGTTGGAATTTGATATTTTTTTATTTTCAGAAATAGGATAGTGTATTCACCCGCTGTCTAATCATGATTCAGGAGAGATAATTTGGATCTGGTCCAAGGGAGATAATTCCATAATTCTGAGCCAAAAAAGGTAAATTCATATTTTAAAAAAAAAAACAAAGGGATTCGAAAAACTCACCAGAAATAATTTTGGGTGTGTGTATTTCAACAAATCCTTCTTGTGTGAGGTATTTTCTGAATAGAGCACAAATGCCTGCCTGTAGTTTAAATATGGCTTGGCTGGTTGTAGTACGCAAATCAAGGACTCTATTATCAAGTCGTGTATCTTGATTCACTTTGGCTAATTCCTATGAAATGCAACATGAAACATGAATGAAAGAAAAAAACAAAGGGAAGCTTTGGTCAAAACGGGAGGATAACAAAACTTTTAAACTAAGTGAGGCTTTTGCACATTGACAAATATTAATTTGAACATTCATAACACATTTGGTATTTTAGTCAAAGTAAACAGTATGTTTTTTACTTCTCTCATTAATTGACCTACAAATAGGTAGCTAAATTATGCAAACTATTTTTTAATAGATTTAAATTAAAGTACTTACAGATTTAATGGAAATATGATAGTATCATTTTTCTGAAAAAAGTTGATGTACTGGATTCGTGGGGATTATTTTTAGTAAAAAAATTAATCCGAATATAATTCAATAAAAGAGTAGTAATATAGAAAAGTAGAGAAGGGAATATAAAAATGGAATAAGAGAGTGGGAAGAAAGACGTGGAATAAGAGAGAGAAGGAAGAAAGATGTGGAATAAGAGAGAGAAGGAAGAAAGACGTGGAATAAGAGAGAGAAGGAAGAAAGACGTGGAATAAGAGAAAAAAGGAAAAAAGACGTGGAATAAGAGAGAGGAGGAAGAAAGACGTGGAATAAGAGAGAGGAGGAAGAAAGACGTGGAATAAGAGAGAGGAGGAAGAAAGACGTGGAATAAGAGAGAGGAGGAAGAAAGACGTGGAATAAGAGAGAGAAGGAAGAAAGACGTGGAATAAGAAAGAGAAGGAAGAAAGATGTGGAATAAGAGAAAGAAGGAAAAAAGACGTGGAATAAGAGAAAAAAGGAAAAAAGACGTGGAATAAGAGAGAGGAGGAAGAAAGACGTGGAATAAGAGAGAGGAGGAAGAAAGACGTGGAATAAGAGAGAGGAGGAAGAAAGACGTGGAATAAGAGAGAGAAGGAAGAAAGACGTGGAATAAGAAAGAGAAGGAAGAAAGACGTGGAATAAGAAAGAGAAGGAAGAAAGATGTGGAATAAGAAAGAGAAGGAAGAAAGATGTGGAATAAGAGAAAGAAGGAAAAAAGATGTGGAATAAGAGAAAAAAGGAAAAAAGACGTGGAATAAGAGAGTGGAGGAAGGAAGATATGAATTTAAGATTATAAAAAAGAAAAAGAAGGAAAGAAGTACACATGAGGGTCGAAATAAACAAAGAAGAAATGCTTGAAAGTGAGGGGAAAAAAAAGAAGAAAAGATTGTAAAAAAAAATTTTTTTTTTTTAAAGATGAAAATGTTTGACTCACATCAGTTTCTGGACGTGCTGCATCTTCAACCAACATTGGAAGTTGGGATGCGGCTGCACTCACTACCCATACCTAAAAGCAAAAGTAATAAGAATCGTCCTTTGATTAAATCATTCATTTAACTCAAGTGAATAAGTGAAATTTAGTCTTTGCATTTCAGAATCAAATCCAACAATGACACGTCGCAAAAATCGCCTTTGCACTAGAAGTTGTCGGTAAATGACTGACGGGTAGGCCGATGATGAGATGGGGAGACACTTTGCACAAAGATCTCTGTAAAACCGGCCTTCATCTGGACCAAGCCTGCGATCGTATCAAGTGGAGACAAAAATCCATCATTGCGAACCCTGTCGTAGCTCGAGGTTAATGCATAAGCAAAAGAAGATTACAGAATCAAATCTCATCGTTCTTCTCATGATCCCTAAATTTCTGACGATGCATTTACATTCTTCCTAAGATTGGCAGACATTCTCAGACAAGGCATCATTAATATAAAAAAATGGGCAGTTTTACCGAAAAACTGCAGTTTTCCAATTTCACTTGTACACCAGAAAAACAGAAATTTATTTCAAAACCAAATGGCACTATACAGAAGTGTAGTTCTATTATTACAAAACGTTCATATCCAAGGAAACATGGTCAGAATCATTTACATTATAATAAAATTAAATTTTATCAACATTTGTAAACCGTTCGGGGTTAGTTCATACCAAAATCAGACTGGCCACGTCTAGGTCATGGATGGCTTGTTTTCTGTCTGTCTGAGGTATGGTCCTGGTCAGTTCTAGGAGGTCCACCTTCCCAAGCTTTACCTTCCCTCTTTGAGAAGGGGTTTGTTTATTGCTAATCGCCTGAGGCTCCCCTGCCGGGGGGGAATGCCGATGGGGCTGCTCAGGAAATTTTTGTTTGACCAAAGTGCTCTTCCTCTAGGGCGCTGGTTTCAAGTCCCACTTTCCCGACTTTGTGTCACATCTTCCTGCCATGGGAGGGAGATAAACAAAAAAATAGACCTACATTTAATGACTATTTTTATTAAATTAGGAAATACGAAATTTCTGAAATGTATTTGTTTACATTTTAGCATAGTATATTTTCAAATTAAAAAAAAAAAGGCAAATATGAAAACTAAATCTACTAAACAATTAGAATCGTTTTTTCTGAACGAGAAATATATTTTTGGAATAAATTACGAAATCAAGTTTAAAATATCACTTGTGTAGAATAAAGAATAAACTAAATAAATTCAGAAATAATTGTAAAAGAATGAATTTAGATTTTGGGATGTTTCTGATAAAATATTTAAATGAATTTGATCTATATATTCCGATCATATATTCTGGGAGATTATAGGTTATATTTAAAATCTCCCAGAATATATAATCAGAATATAGAAAATACCTCACTCCTGACACAATCCTATACATATATAAGAGCCAAATCCATCCTAAGATGGAGTACTGCTGTCATATCTGGGCAGGTTCCACTCGAAGCACTCTTTCTTGCCTTGGCAGGGTACAAAATAGATTTTGCAATCGTGTGGGAGATGATCTCTTTTTCATCCCTACAGCCTCTTTCATACAGAAGAAATGTTGCTAGCCTCTCTCTACTGTATCAATATGTTCATCGTCGTAGGTGTTCAACCGAGCTCCAGTCTCTCGTCCCTGTAAAACATTCACAGCAAGAACCCGCCTGACTACAACAACAGCAGAGAACTTTCCTTTCTCTCTCTCTGTATGAAAGACCAACCACAACTTCCATGAACAAAGTTTCTTTCCAAGAGTATCCTGTCTGTGGGACAAAATACTGCAAAGTTGCTTCCCAGAATACTATAAAATTGTTGTCTCCAAATCTAAAGCAAACAAGTGCTTGGATAATCAATTCCTCTTCAGAAACCTTCTGCCCATTCCACGATTGTTTCCAACCGATGATCTCTTTAACCTTTATCCTCGAGTGGCATCCGAGTATTCTTCTAGTCTCTCTCTCTCTCTCTCTCTCTCTTTATATATATATATATATATATATATATATATATATATAAAGAAAATGTGTTTGTATGTGTGACATGGTATCACAGTTAATCAGATAATCTAAGAGCCAAACTAACCACAGATTTGGAATCAGCATTATTGAGTCAATGTGCTTTTCGGTGTCAGAAGTTCCTGAACCTTTTTTTAAACTTATTATTCAAAATTAGGTGTAGTTAAAAATAACATTAGAAACAAATGTTCCGACATTTTTAGTGTCCACTTTTAGTTGATGTATTGTTTACTTTGAAGAGAAAACATTCTTTTTTTAAATTAAAAATGGATGAAAAATATGATAAATGTTCACTCATACATGTTTACTTTATAAGAATTTAAAAAAATATTTACGTTTATTCATTTTAGAAAATGGAACTATTTTAGATCTATATGGAGAAATCTCTACACTAAATTCATAAACTCTATAAGCACATTAAAAAAGACGATCTGTTTTCGTTTGTTTTGGGGCCGAGTGATTACAGTACTCCCCTTCGATTCCAATATTTTACACCATTTTTCAAGGTTCAAATCTCACAGTAGACATTGTTTTATTGCTATAGAGTTCCAGTTATTTCCGAGCTGATATCAATCATCATCATGAACCTAAATATTTTTTTATTATTATTTTATTGCGATTTAACGTTGAACTATCTTATGTTATCGTGTGTGTTTTACTTCCTTACATGTAACTTTGGTAATTTTTTTTTTTTTTTAAGTTTAAGTAAATATATGTTGTTTGGGAGGAATGCGGAAACCTATTTCACTTCACATAATTTGGATGACCGAAATAGGATTTAACTATTATTTAAATAATTTATGATAAAAAAAATAGAAAAACCGACCATTATTGATATAATGAAAAGTTAAACTATTTGATGTTATTGTGTGTGTGTGTGTGTGTTTCTACCCTATATGTAACTTTGATATTTTTTTTATTATCCAGCATTTGTTTTATTGCCGTTCCATGATAAGCACATGCCGATACAACGTACAAAATTTTAAATGACTTTGACATCCTTCTTTTGGCAATGTCCTGATTTGTGCTGTGATGATCCTCTTTACTTCAGGAATAATATGGGAATTGTTTTCATAGACATTAAATAACCCCACAGGTCCAGTGAGTGTGAAACACATTCAGGATCACACCTCCTACTGATAAGACAAGTACCAAAGTGTCCCTGCATGTTATTGCATGGCCATAAAACAAAGACTGTTGAACATTAATGACTGAAACTTGGTGGACAAGTCAAGCTGAATTTTATTTCTACAAAATATTGTTGGATTGCAGAAAGGATTGAATTTTATTAACGATTCCATGGGTGTCATTTGGAAAGGGGGGGGGGCTGTAAATTGGTAATTACAATAAGAGTTATAAATTGTGCAAAATTATCAAAAAGAAAAACCATTGACCTGAAGGACATGAAGTTCCACATCTTGTTGGGTACAGGCTTCAACTTTCTGCGGTACTGTTCGGACATAAGCCTCGATATCAACAATGGATTCTTTGCTGATCCTGAAGAAAAACAAAAGAAAGTCAAATATTTAAAGACTTTTCCCATGACCATCATGATTTGTCAATTTTCTATGGACAATTGTAGCAGAGAAATAGATTCATTATAAAAGAATTCTAATATCGCATTAAACGATGTGATGAAGACTCACCCGGCAGTAAACTTGACCATTTGCTTGCTTGCATCGTCACCGACAGCAACAAGAGCTTGGACAGTCCAATAACGTTGACGCAAAACAAAGAAGCATTGTTTGCCTGAAAAGGAAAATAAATATTCTACATTGAGAAAAATGACAGATTTATTCTGATTAAAAGGAAATATCTAAAAAAAAGATTATTTGCAGCTTCTTTACAAAAAAAAAAAAAAAAAAAAACACGACCATGGAAAAAAAGTATTTTTTAAATACACCAAACTTTGGAATGAATAATAGTCATAAATTTTTTGTCCTTTTTAATTTTACTTATTAACATGATTATGAGTTTTGACATTTGGGAACTTCATGAACTGTTATTTTGAGGATTCGCGCACATAGATGTTAAATATAGAGATTTTGTGCTGCCATAGTTAAATACAGAGGCAAAAAAACATGGAGACATCTTGTAATCAAATCATGTAATAAGCTTTAAAACAACAGCAACACATTTGTTTGTTTGTTATCAATATGCACCAAGATTCTAAGAGTTTATCATTGGAATATTCACTTTGATTGTCTTATTTCTTCCACTAATTTTTCTTATATTAAAAATATAATAAGTCTTTTTAATTACATTGTGATCTTTAAGAAGCACCAAAAATCAATGTACAATTAAATCAAAATCTAAAATGAATAAAAAAACTTTTAAAGATGAAAATATGGTAAACTTCGGAGGATAGGGAGGGGATAGGTGTGAATGATAAGAAACATTTTTTATTAATAAAAATTATTGAATAAACATTACAAAAATAGATTGGTCAATTTATCCCAATGCATATAAACGTGCAACACCAATATTCTGGCACCCCTGGAGTAACCATTTCGTCGGACCATCTGCTTTCACCTTAATAATTCATCAACACATCCCTAATCCACTAATTATACACCTATGATGTCTTCAACCCACCAGAAATTGCTAGAAACTTAAACAAGCATTAAATGGAAATGAATAAAAGAAATTTGATGAAAATAGAACAGTGTTTACATTTAGCACCATGGCTGTCACTTGAATTTGCTTGTGAAGCCATAACTAGACTAAAATTTAGACAAAATAAGATATAATTTCAAAATAAACGGAGACTACCACCAACAGGTACAGTTTAAACAAACCAATTGATGATGCACTATGTGATAGTGCAGAAACATCTGTTGGCCGCTTATTAAACTATTCTGGCAGCAGCAGTATCATGAAGTTACGTCTCAGTATTTTGTCCGGATTAAAAGAGGTGTCGGAGCATCAGTTGCCGTAAAAGTGTTGCACCCATATTAAAACTGCATATATTACATTTGTAAAATAACAAGACTAATGACTGAATAACAGAAACAACGTATTTTATTTATCCTCTCTCCAGAAGGTTAGACACAAGGTCAGGTGTGGTCTTGAAAAACCAGCACACTAGGATTAGCACACTCTGGATTACAAAAAATGCCTTAGCAGCCCTGTCAGCATTCCCCAGAAAGAGAAAGTAAAGCCTAGGACTGAACAGAACCATACCTCAGCCTGAGAGCAACAGAGTCACTGTTGGACTGATGCCGAAGACTGGTATGAACGCTACCTACACATAAGGTATGTTTCTCTTCAGGTGTATTGTTTATTTGCGATGATGGTTTTCCGTATTCAACATTGATTGTTTGTGTATTCTGATATTTTTTGCATAGTTACATATTATGAACAAATACATCTGAAGAAAGGCAGATTGGTCGAAACGCCACCGAGAAATAAATCGTAATCGTGAGCACAATAGTTCAAAGAAAAACAATGGCAATAACCATGGAACTCCATCATTGAAAAAATTCTGACATAAGAAAGTATAAAGATATTTACTAAACTTAAAAGAAACTTGCAAAAGTTATAACAGCTGCATTCGGAATCCACTGAGAATTGAACTCATTAACAATGATCATCACTTGGAAGGCCAGAGTGATATGCAGTTGATAATTTAGATCAATATCATTAATTTAGAATTAGAATAATTGATCTCGATGGTAAACCTAATTCTACAGAAAGTGGAAGATTCATCCTTGTACTAGATTATTTCTCTCACTGAATATATATATATATATATATATATATATATATATATATATATATATGGCACAATCATGTTGACACACCGGTTCCCATTAGATAACCAAAGTTAAGCTGTGTTGAGTCTGTCCAGTACCGAATGGGTGGCCATTTGGGAATACCAGGTACCGTATTAGCTCTCTGCTTACCTCGGCATTGTTTCCAGTCGTCTTGAACTACTTGCCATTGGAATCAAGCAGTGCCAACTCAGGAGAAGTGTTGTTGGAGATTGCGCAACCCTTGCAATTACAATTTCACGTGCAGGCAGCCCCTGGTGGGGCACTCATACGTCGAAATCGACGGGAGAATCCATCATATATATATATATCTATATATCTGTCTGGACGTCGGCCCTACTGTTTTCCAGTAGTGGCTACTACTTCCTCCCTTCAACCCACATATATATATATATATATATATATATATATATATATACATACACACACAGTAGAAGCTATGAAAATTCCATGGTGAATTAATAAAAATAGACTTTCACTTTACTCTTTCATATATTTTATTGGGAGAGGTCCTCACTCGAGGGTGAATTCCGACAGAAATATACATATATTTGTGTTCCCATTCAGGGTTCCTATTTTTCTGGATTTCCCAACATCAAAAACCGATCCAGTGCCTTACTTTGCTCTCATGGGAGACTAGTAAATAAGGTCAATATCCGGTTTTACCTATTTTCTAATGAGGCAGGAATTTATTCATTATTGACGGAGGACAGAGCAGATACTACACTTTGATCCTAGCCTGAAGGCCAAGTAGTACCGATAAGTTTTGATGATGACAAAATTCTATTTATGTTGTTATAATCGATTTGGAAACAATTCATTTTGAAATGAGTAAAATCTAAATTTTTGACACTCAGGGAAACCAAATAATCAGCAATTAATTTTTTTGGCATTTCATGTGTATATTTTATGTTCATCTACTCTCGATGGAGATCGATAGAGGGTTTGCACATTCATGTCAGTGCATTCGCAGCTTCTATCATAAATAATGGATGCCATGACATCAGAGCAACTAGTAACACAAATACAGGCAGTTGTGGCCAACACAGAAATCTAAAGGTATCACTGCTGCCACTCAACAAGTCCAAGTGGGATACAGAGGTGTAAGGTAATCGGCTACAAGTGCTCTAGAACCAATTACCAAACTAGGGACTGCGTACTATAATACTCAGAGGAAAATATTAGTTGATCGCATCAGTCACGTCAAAAGAAGGCAATCTTTCCAATGTAATTGTTGTGAAGTTGTCCAACAGTAAATAATAAATAAAGGAAGTCAAGTCGAGGGTTGGTTTAACAAGTGTATTAACAAAGTAAGAAAGTGACTAGCACTTGGCTAGACAGTTACAAGACTGCTTTGTCTTCTCTGTGTCTCTGGTGACTCACACTATTTATAGTGACAACCGGTGTAGTTTCTCCTGTGTAAGAACGGCCGGTGTAACAGTAATAAACAAGGGAGAATTTATCAGCAACAGCTTACACCACAAAGAAATGAAAAATGAGATGCTGCCAATAATTGAGAAAATTGTCAATGGTAAAAAGTGTACATTCTTGGAAAACACTGGTTAGCAGATGGGGGCCTATAGAGTTGAATGTGTAAACGGCTGATGAAAAACGCCTTAAATGCTGTAGACATGCCTACATCAAATTTGGAATAGAATGTGCTGAGCCAGTGAAAATTGAGACAGAGACTCAACTGTTCGGGTTTGACCTTATATTTAAGACTAGCAGGGCTACCGGATGTTGCATGGAACCATAAAAAACAAAATAGATGAGGTTAAAAAGTGTGTGTTATATCTTTATATTAAAACTCCGATCTCTCAACCTATCTCAATTGGTCTATCTTTCCCTTTCTGTGACAGTGTCGGGCAGCGTCAGTATAAGATGACTTTTAGCCTACAAAGGTCGATAGTGCAATTACTGCGCTAGTATGAATAGACAGAAAGAAACCATAAAAATCTCTGGACGTATCGCACAGTTGGTGATAAGAAAACCGAATTATATTAATCTTATGAGCTTATCAAAAGATAAAGAAAAAAAGAATTAACTTCTCAAGTCGATATGAGAGTGACAGCTGAACTCAGCGAGAGTTAGAAATGACGGTCAATTGTTAAATCTCGAATCGGGTCAATTGGTCTTAAGTGGATCGTCTAAGATGGCCGCTGGTTAGTTACCCTGTGGGGCAGTCCTGATATCTCTCAGCTGTATCGAAATTACTTTTAGAAGCTCTGGATAAACGCAATAAAATTTATTTCTCAGGATAAAATCGGAGACCACCGTGAATCCCCCACCTCCTGGGTAGAGGCGGGGTGTGTCCCGATAAAAAGCCAAACGAAGAACAGTTTAGTTTCAGATGGACAGTCAGTGAGCGGCCGTCGACCGCTGACGCCGACAGTCGGAGAGAGGAGAATCGAGGACGTCAGTCAGTTACAAGAGAATCGGACGAAAGAACTTGCTCTGTATTTCTCCCCACCGAACCCATCATAATAGTTTTGGTATATGTCATATTCTCGTCTCGAAATTAGAACAGATTTTCACTGACAACGATCCAGATGCCCAGAATTGTTAGCGCTCGTCGATCCGACTAACACATACAGTTAAACTTTGATATTATCGAACGGTCTGACTTTGTAAACAAACCAGTGTACATTATTTTTTTGATTATTTTTTTTTTTATAATTATATTTTTAAGAAAACCAAACAGATGAAGTCGTTACAGACTTAATTCTTTCCTTTCAACTGTTCTGCATGAAATGACCCTTCTCTTCACAGCGAGACAAGGTTGCTGACCCAACCCGGTTGATTGCTCACTGATCTAAACAAACACAAAGTGGGAGTGAATAGTCGCTGGACCATGCTTAACCTGCTCATTTGTAGCCACTTTTACAACTATCGCTAATTTGCATAAGTAAGATTATGATTAAATATAAAAAGAACAAGCTGCAAAGACAAGCAGGAGAATAATTTATTGACTTTGGCGTGTTCAGACAAACAGATTCTCGTCAGCTATTATTATTTGTAATTTAACGCGTTCAGACAACCAGATTCTTGTCAGCTATTATTATTTGTAATTTAACGCGTTCAGACAACCAGATTCTTGTCAGCTATTATTATTTGTAATTTAACGCGTTCAGACAACCAGATTCTTGTCAGCTATTATTATTTGTAATTTAACGCGTTCAGACAACCAGATTCTTGTCAGCTATTATTATTTGTAATTTAACGCGTTCAGACAACCAGATTCTTGTCAGCTATTATTATTTGTAATTTAACGCGTTCAGACAACCAGATTCTTGTCAGCTATTATTATTTGTAATTTAACGCGTTCAGACAACCAGATTCTTGTCAGCTATTATTATTTGTAATTTAACGCGCTCAGACAACCAGATTCTTGTCAGCTATTATTATTTGTAATTTAACGCGCTCAGACAACCAGATTCTTGTCAGCTATTATTATTTGTAATTTAACGCGTTCAGACAACCAGATTCTTGTCAGCTATTATTATTTGTAATTTAACGCGTTCAGACAACCAGATTCTTGTCAGCTATTATTATTTGTAATTTAACGCGTTCAGACAACCAGATTCTTGTCAGCTATTATTATTTGTAATTTAACGCGTTCAGACAACCAGATTCTTGTCAGCTATTATTATTTGTAATTTAACGCGTTCAGACAACCAGATTCTTGTCAGCTATTATTATTTGTAATTTAACGCGTTCAGACAACCAGATTCTTGTCAGCTATTATTATTTGTAATTTAATGCGCTCAGACAACCAGATTCTTGTCAGCTATTATTATTTGCAATTTAACGCGTTCAGACAACCAGATTCTTGTCAGCTATTATTATTTGTAATTTAACGCGTTCAGACAACCAGATTCTTGTCAGCTATTATTATTTGTAATTTAACGCGTTCAGAAACCAGATTCTTTTCAACTATTATCATTTGTAATTTAACGCGTTCAAACAACCAGATTCTTTTCAACTATTATTATTTGTAATTTAACGCGTTCAAACAACCAGATTCTTTTCAACTATTTGTCTTTAGTATTGTATACCGTAAGACTGTTTAATATTTTTGAAGTTCAAATTCGAATTAGTGTGTTGAAAAGATGACACTGATAAACTAAATGAAAATTCTGTCTAACATTGTTCTCTTTTGAGAAACGGGTACATCCACTTCTATCAGCTTTACGTTACCTTTCCAGGTAAACAAAAAACACAAAATATATGAATAAGATAAAATCAAATTAAAATTGTCAACCTAAACAAGAGTCAAGTCAAACTGATTTATATGAAATATGGGTGAGTGATTTATCATCACCATCAGTTCTTTTTTTATTAACGTGCAGGTAAAGGGGAATCATCCATACTTGTAGACCTTCATTCAGATAGTGTGCTAGCTGCACGCATGGCAAATCTCACTCCACACCTCCAAGAAACTATCATAGAGGATCAACTGCAGAGTTTTCACACGATGCTATCTCTCTGCAGCAGTTCTTTTCAAGGCAACTTAGGTCGACCTCTCCTCCACCTACTAGGGACTTCCAAATCTTGAGCTATAGATTCAGAAAATATTTTTTAAATTTGTCAATTCATAGTTTTCATGAGGAAAGAAAGCATTTTCGATTTTCTTCAGTCAGTTGCATGATGTGAACAACACACACGAAATATCATTTTTATATATAACTTTAATGTAATGTTTGTTAACGAACACAGTATGGATTGCAATTTGCTTGACTAAAAAACTTTCTTTTAAGTTTCTAAGTATGTGTTTATACATATAGAAAGTATAAGTTAGATGTGCTTCAATTTTAATAAAATCCAAATATTGATCAGTGTGAGAACACAAAAATAGACACACTATACATAAAAATAATAAATGTACACACAAGTTCAGAATGGAATACGAGCATGCACATAAATATATATATATATATATAAAAAGACACACGGTTGACTGATTCCATTTGTTGAGGAATATTGATTTATCATCTCATGTAAAATTGATTGTCAACCTGAGGCAGATTAATAATAAAAAATAAAAAAAAGAAGTGCAATCAATGACATGATACCACAATGCAATCGAGAAAGATTAAAAAAAAGAAGACAAAACATAAGAAAAAACTGTCCATATTTGCTAAGAGAAAAGTTGAAATGTTTATTAGAGGGGAATATCCTATCAAGAACCTGCAGGTATCTCTAAACCCCAGAACAAATGTACAGTTGAAGGGACGTAATTTTTTTTCCCTTTTTTTATTTTAAAATATTAAGACCAGAGTTATTTCCCTTGATCCCTTGTCAAAAAAAAAAAGGGAGAAAAAAACTGTCCTCATATTAACTTCACTTTATGAATAAATAGCTCACTTGGTTATGAGTGTAAGATTTTTATCTGCAAATATTTATAATGATGAGAAGCACCACAGGCAGTGAAATGTAATATTTTAACAGTTGTAAAGAATAACATTAACAATAAAGAAAATAACTACAAAGCTAATTGCAAGTTGAATAATTAAAAAATATGTTTCATCAAAGAGAAAATCAAATCATTCGCCATCTACATGAAAAGCATCCAATGCACAAATCAATTTTTATCAAAATATCTGCACTGATATGAACCTAAGCTGTAGAAAAACAAAAGAATTGTATCTATTGACATAGAAAGCATGCTGATAAACATGTATACTAGATCTACTTATTCTTAACAATCTCTTGTCAATGGACGGTAAATGATGAGTTCAAAGGGGTAAACATAATGCGCTAAAAAAAGTGTGTATAGCCCATAAAAATGGTTTAATGTTGTTTTTTTTAAATAATATTTAATGAGGAACCATTTCGACTTAAAATCTATTTAGTACAATGCATGTAATCTGAAGAAAAACATGTTTGAAATGTGTAAATATACTACAAAAAGCATGATTTTCATTAAATGGAGTCTTACAGGATGTCACCATGTTGTTTTGTATCGCTTAAGACGAAAAAAATATTAAAACGTCTTTTTTTCGCATATTATTATTATTCAATACTGAATTAATTTTAATTCTAAAACGTTCTTAATGTCAATCTTTTATATATATATATATATATATATATATATATATATATAAGAGAGAGAGATTATCGCCTATGAAAAAACTGCTTACCGCTTCAAACTCATCATTTACTCAATGTACTTAAATCAATGTTTTTCTACTTATCGGATGGATTGAAAATTTCTGAATAAATATAACAATAATTAAAAGGATTTAATCTTAACACTTTAGTGCTGTTTCATGGTAGACCCGATCATCAGAAGTGATTCTTGTCCCATTTAAATTAAATATATATATCTAAAAATTAGGCTTTAACTACTGGCACTAATATATTCAATATTTTCAATAACTAAACCTACTACTCACAACCTAGACCTTAATGGACTATTTCTAAAAGAACGTTTAAAATTAAATAAATATAAAAAGAAAAAAAGTTACATTTTAAATATAGCCACCATTGTAATATAATGTCTACTATGAATATGATCACCAACGATTGAAAGCATTCGGTGGAAAATACAAAAAAAACTAGGGTCTTTTCTTTATCAGGTACTATCTTGTCTAACTACATAGAAGAGCTGTGATACAGCGAAACTACCTGTGACTGACTGCATATCTCCCTCCCCCATCTTGATGTGTTGAGCGTTTGTCGCTAGTGGCCATTAGCGATAATGCATACTCTTCCTCAAAAGAATAAAGTACTCTCGGCTGCTGAAAAATATTTAATATAAGCATCAAGATTTCAATGAATGTAGTAAACATGTGCTGATAGCATAATGGCGGAGATGTCTCCCTATTGTCAAAAACAGTCAGGTTTGGGTAACAGCTTGAAGTACTTTCTTGAGTGTTTAAATTTTACTGGCCTCATTTTAAGTTTTGTTGAGCTGAAGAAATGTCTCAATATAAAAACGGTTTGTAACATCATAGTGAACCTATGTCGTTTCCTCACATACAATCACTAACCTGATGATGTGTAAGAGAGAGAGAAAAACACATTTTCAACTTTTACTAGAAGTTGACACTTAAGCATACACAATATTTTGATTGGAAAAATAATCTCTCTGCTTTTAAAATGGCTACAACAGTATCTTACCCTTGTGCTTGACTAAATCTTGTAAATATGTCTATGTTTTACATATTCACCAGTGAAAATAGGTAGACTAATTTCAGAATACTAAAGCCAAGCCTATAAGCTATACTTTTTGCCTTCTGTGAAACGCTGTCATTTAACTGTTGCCAAAGAGTTACTTCCCCTTCGTTGACAGCAAACCCTACTGATATTTTTATCCCTTCCTAATGTATCTTTAACTATTTAAGAATTATTAAACGAATTAATGAATTTCCTTGTGATTTATACAATCATATTCATATAAATAACACATTTTTAGTTACCATCATCATCATATTCCGTTTAATGTCAGTTGTACATGCTGGCATGTGTTTGACCAAATGCTTAAAAATTAATTTTAAAGCCAATACATCGCAAATTCATGTTACTTATCAAGGCCAAGTTATTTACCTCAAAGAAGTTACACACAAGGTCAAAGTATTTTTATTTACCTCCTCTCCATGAAGCTAGACACAGGTCAGGTGTGGTTATCTAGCGCACTAGGATTAGCACACTCTGGCCTACAAAAAATGCCCGAGCAGCCCCATCGGCATTTCCTGGTAGGGTGCGTCAGGCGATTAGCAATAAACTAACCTCTTTCTCAAAGAGAAGGCAAAGTCTGGGAGGGTGGACTTCCTAGAACTGTACAGGAAAATAGTAGTAGCACCCATCGGAACAGATACTACACTTTGATCTCAGCTAAAAGGGCAAGAATATCAAGGCCAAGAGCCATTCGAGGATAAGGTTTAATGGGATAAAATGATTGTCAGCTGAAAGATGGAAGTACTCAAATTGATCGATGGAATGAACTAAGTTTGATTACTTATAGAACGGTTTATGACAAGTATTCGTTGACGTTGGATTTAAAGCGACTATGTTGTAATTTGCAGAGGAGCAGTCCCACGGTAATGTGATCCACACCTAAAAAGCCCTTGCGAAGAAGCTGTGCCCATGGAAATTCCGCTTGACGCTAGGCACATCAAGGAAGAAAGGAAATTCTTTGTTCCGTTGTGGTAATAAAACGAGTTTTTGCAGTGAATGTCTTACATAACCAAGAAGCAGAGATTGAAGTTCAGTTGAGCACCTTCTATGGAAATAATGATAGAGTAGAGAGAGACTAGCAATGTCTCTTCTGTGAGAAAGAAGCTGTCGGGAAGCGAAGAGATCATTCCCCACTAGATTGTGAAGTTTATTTTGTTAAGAGAGGACCGAGTGCTCTGAGCAGCACCAGTACAGATTGAAGTAATCTATATTAATAAAATTGTTTGATTACTTTTCATCTGTCTGAATGTGTTTTTCTCATATCTACACGACTTTCACATTATTATTTCTTATTTACTTTTTATTGATTATCTATTGAAATCAAAAATGCAATAGCATACAGTACTAAAATAAACATTTAAATACGAAGTTAAATCCACCATAATACATTTTGATTTCTTTGTAAACAAGTAATCTATTTAACCCTTAAATGCTTTTTTTTCTCAAATATGACACATTCAAACTAAATGCCTATTTAATAAAATAGGCAACAGAAATGTGTCAAACTGCAACTTATTTCACATCTGTAACGAGCCTGTTGGCAAGTGTGAGTAGGTATTAGTATGATGTTGCATCAGCACACCAACTAAATAGGTAATCAGGATTTTCAATAATAACATTTTTTTCATTTAAGTGTTAAATATTTAGTTAATAGGTGGGGTAAAAAAACAAAACAATGAATTACTTTGCGACCCTTCAAAACTTTTTTTAAGAATTTGGAAGTATTTAAACTCTATGGGGCTTTAAAATTCTTAGCAAATGCTCATGCATTGAAAGATTGAAAGTTTTGGAAGCTATTTACATCCAATAATTTTAGAAATAAAGATTAAAACAGCATTACCATGACAAAATCTGTTATGGTTTTATAACAATTGTGTTCAATTAATAATTTAATGACTAAACAATATCATAATAATTAAGTTTAATTTTCAAAATCCTATTTAGAAAAAAAAATAATAATTTGGTTAAAAAAAAAGGAAAATCTTGAAGCTAAAATAATTTGGTTAAAAAAAAAGAGAAAAATCTTGAAACTGAAATAGTTTTCTTAATTAAAGAGGGACAAATATACTTATTTATTTATATATATATATATATATATATATATAAATATCAATTCTTTCCAAATATGAACATTAGAGTGAAGGATCAGACTTTTTTCTGCCTGATGAGATCTTAGTTTCTAATAACTATTGATCGATAACATCAACATGCCAATGTAGCGGCTTTTTGTATTTATACAGACATGTGTCTGTATAAATAAATATATAAGTTGAGACAAATTTACATATTATACACACCCACACACACACAGTGTTATAGTAAAGTCCCTAGCCAGAGGCACGCTAAGATCGCCGCTGACATGGACTATCACAAGTTGACGATCTGCCGAACGATCAAAAAGACATTTGTTACTCCTCTTATTTGCTTATCACAAATGCCTTCAAGGAGCCTGAAGAAGGTCAAGGCAGTGGCTTTGCTGAACAAGCTCAAGCCCGGGTCCGCCAGGTTCTGAGGTTTTTCTTTGACCAGAACAAAGTGAGAAACGGTCAGAATGACAGGTGGATCTGCAAAGATATTGAGGAGGTTCCAGTTATGAAGCATACAAAGTTTCCTTCCTCCATCATGGTCCTTGGCATCATCTCCAACGATGGGGACATCATGCCTTTGTTCTTCTTTCAAAAGGGGCTGAGAGTCACCGTTGAGATCTACCTGGAGATGCTGAAGAGTGTGGTGAAGCCCTGAATGGATGAGAACACTGCCAGGCGCCTCCTACGTCTTCCAGCAGGACTCCACTCTTGCACAGAAGGCCAAGACGACCCAACAATCTTCCTCGTTACAAGTCCGGCGACCAGTGCACTGGTCGCCGGACATTTGGCCACCTTCCTCACCTGACTGCAACCCTCTTGACTATTTCTCTTGAGGCGTGGTCGACACCAGGACCAACAAACACATCCACAACACGGTCAACTCTCTGCAGGCTGCCATCGTGGAAGTGTTCGCTGCTATAGACAAGGACATGATCGCTTAAGTGTGTGACTTATTTCGCGCCTGCCTTCAGATGAGTCGATTGCATTGAAAAATAATGTAATATTTAACTAACAGTTGCTAAATAAACTGTCGGGTCTCTGCATATACCACTTTTGTTTGTTTGCCTTTTTTTTTGTCAAGTGTCGGATTTTGCTACAACACTGTGTGTATATATATATATATATATATATATAATTTCTTTCTGGCATGTTAATACTTTCAAAAGATGCTGGTGAATTAGAATTTATTATGATGTATTAAATCAGAGTTAGTTCATTTATTTTTTTATTTTTATAAATATCTTTTGATATAAAACTCAATGTATGTGTGTGTGATGTTCCCTATAGAAAGAAAGGTTAGAGAATCACTAGGGAAGACAATGGAAGTGTTCCATAATCTCTAAGTGCACCCCTAAAGGGGGCTATGAAGGCTTAACCCCCTTAAAACTTCAAATATATTCTATTTTTATGAAATTTAAATCATATGTATAAAATTTTCTGGGGAAGACCATGGAAGTTGTCCTGAATCTCTATGTGCCGAATATCTACGTGCCCCCACCTCTAAGAGTTTTCCAACATTTCAGCTTCCGACTATATTAGAGGACGAAACAGGATGGAGGGGGGGCAGTAAAAACAAAGAAAGTAATACAGTGTTATGAGCATAGTGAAAAAAATACGTAGTCGTAATACTCATTCAAACCCGAGCAACGTCTGGTCTCCCTGCCAGTTTCATATAATTCTAACAAGTTGATAAGTTACCAATTATTTTAAAGATTTGGGATTTAAAGTTCTTTAAAAAAAATTTTAAAATAGTTGTTTCTTCAGATTTGCATTGCTTTGGAAAAGTTTTTCATCTTTTTGCAAACCTCTGGTGGTAGTGGTGGCAAAACAGTGTAAAATTGTATAAAGTTAAAAAATCACATCAATAGATTATTTCCATACTAACAATATCATCCATGGATTGTAAATGAGTCAACATGTTCTGACGAGTGGGAGGTACTTAATAAAAGCTTAGCTCAGGCTGGGAAATATCAAAACTCATGGAACACCCAGTTAGGATCAATTTCACAAGAAATGATTAATAGAATTAGATTGGCATTCTTCCACATCTGCTACTAGCGCTCTCTCTCTCTCTCTCTCGATAGATAGATAGATAGATAGATAGATAAAAAAATAGTTATCCACGGACACATGTTTCGCTGTTACTGCGGCTGATAAGTGTAGCTTACTATGACAGTATTTGAAACCTCGATCATGTAAACATATACACATACCTATTACAATTGTTCCAAGAATTAGAACATCAAGTCTAGTATGGCGTACTGTCGTTTCCAAAACATTCTGGAAATACTTTATTTAATTTTTTAATTTTTTAAAATTAACAAATAGTGTGTCAGGGTATGTTGAAAAGAAATCAATAAAGTGCTCGATAGCAAAAATATGAGAGCTAAAATACAAATTATTTATTGAAAAACTATGTTACATATTTCAGAGACATACCATGTTAATGAAACCATGGTACGTCTCTGAAATATGTAACATTTTTTAAATAAATAATTTGTGTGTGTGTGTATGTATATATATATATATAATTAGGTATGCGTACATATTTACATATTTCTATGTACACGATTCACTCCTAAACTAATGAAACAATCATTATGAATTATGGAATATATATTCTAGGCAACACAATGAGTAATGTGGGCAGATTTCTTTTGTAAACTTTACTATTTAATGGATAGCACTTCCCACCCACCCCAAAAAGTTTTAAAATAAGCAAGATACAAAAAATTTAATAGAGAAAAGAATTGCTCTACATCAAATTTGGAATTATATTATGTTATAAAATTTTAATCGGATTGGTTTGTGCGCAAGCGTCAATAATATTTATGTGCTGGGTAAACTCCTAAACTAATGAACATGGCAAGTAACGTGAGCACATTATATTTTTTTTTTTTTGTAAACTTTACCATTTAGGTGGTATGCCCCTAAAACTGCGCCCTACACCTAAAAAAACAAAAATAAACTAATCTGAAGATATTACTTATCCCCGTCCTGTGACAAGTATTCTTCTAATTTTATTATATAAAAAAATGACATCAGTAATTTAGAATTTGAGGATGAAAAGTAAACACTATTCATCACAATTCCTTTTACTTATTCATTTAAATAATAAATTACCAGAGATACCAATCAGATTTTAACGTTTCTTTCTGATTAAAATGAGAAAAAAAAAGAAAAACTATCAGCAGATTATAAAGTATATGTAAACATGACAATTAAATATTTAAGTGGCAGTAATATATTCGCAAACTAGTTACCCATCCAAACAAAGTTTATCAATAGATAAATAGTTATTTAACATCTATATCTGTCTAGTATTGTTTCAGAAATACAAGTTAAAATAAGAAGTCTTGAAATTTATGCATATCTGAATTGGAATTTGTAAGTTTTAGAAGCCAAAACAATGCAAATATGTATTCATTGAAAATCAACTTAGTTTTGATGATATGTCTTCTTCAGGCATAGAAACAGTTTGTGATTTTTTATTTTCATTTTTCTTCCTCATGCCATGGTATCACTAGAAAAGTAAAGTCCGTATAATCTTTAATGGTGGTTTTTTTTCTTCAAATGTTCTAATCAGGAGGATCGAAATGAATTAGAGATTTTTTTTTTCCTATATGCTTTTTAATTTAAATATTTAAAAGTATTTTATTTATGTACATATTCTTCAGTAAATATGCAAGTTGAAATAATTTTCTCAAGTTCTGCAAGACATGAAAATACTTTAAATAACTTATGATTAAGAAGTGATCATAAAAATATTTGCAAAGTTAAAATATTTTACTTTTTTTTAAGTGTGCTGTTTTAGTACTTAAGAAAAAATTTAATAATTTAGTAATTTTTAAATCAATCCGTAAACTTAATTCAATAGAGTATTCTTATTAATTAAATAAGAAAATTTAATTCACATTTTTTTTATTCACATTACTTAAACTAGCTGTACGTAACCGGCATTGCCCGGCGTAAAAGAAGAAATGACTGAATTTGTTTACAAGGAAAATTAATTTTGATGACTTTAACTTCGTTTTGTGAAATGGGCATTTTTATTTTATTAAAGTTGATTTTAGTACTTGACATTAATAGATTAATAATAAAAAACGTGTAATTAATGTGGAAATCTTTTAATGTGTAAAAGTATGTCGTTTTTTTTTTAGATATTTACTTTTGCAGAACTCAAGGGAAATAACTCATTGCATGATGATGTTTAAGAATATTCGGCAAGTAAGAGGAAAATATCCCTATTCTAAAAGTTTTCTTAACCAGAATAAGTATTTTCAGCAAAAGAAAACAAAGCAAAATAAAATATATCCGTGCCAAAAACATTGTGAAAGGTGAGAAAAAAAAAAGTAGGCGAGTACAAATTATGTATCGATATGTCAGATGATTTGCTATTTGGGTCCGACTTTGAAAATCTGGCAAGTTAACTTTATATGTTAGATGAATAATTTAACAAAATTTTATATTTTTACTTGAATTCTGTAGTTTCTGTCTTCATTTATGATCTACAAATAATTTGTATTAAGAAAGAATCAGATTACAATCCGGATTCAAACAACTGTTACCTAACACTATCGGACTTTAAAAAAAGAAAAAGAGTCTTGTAAAAATTTGTAACAATAAGTTTTAGATCAATTATACTTGAGGCACCCCAAAACTATAAACGACCAAAAGGACACATGTTGGCTCGGCACAGTTTTTTTTGCTGTTGGGTTTTTTTCCGATTTAATTTAAAATATACGCAGAGTTTTTTTACAAAGTGTTTTGTTTTGTAAACTTTAGAAATTTCTAAAAAGAATTTTTAATTAAAAAAAGTTACAATTTTTTTTTAAAGAAAATGTACGAACAAACGAAATAAAATTTAAACAAAAAACATTTAAATAAGTAGTTTACAAAACTTTTTGTTTTGTTTACAACCTTTTTGTTTTGTAAACTTTGGAGATTTATAAAAGAAAAAAAAAAGAGGGTGAGGTAGATTAAATATTTATTTACAAGCATAATAAAATAAAAAAATTAATATACATAGTTTTATTTTTTTTAAATTATAATAAATAAACGAAACAAACAAATATAAATAAAAACATTGCAGGTGTACCTATTTAATTGCTGGCCCACAAGGGCAGAGTTAAACACAAGGTCGGTTTTTAATGTAGGGAAAATCCAACTCCTCAAAAAGGGGCACTCTGGATTGGGGCGAAAATTAAAATTGCCTCAGTCTAGAATGATTTCTAGTTCACTGAACGGGGAGACAAGTAAATAGGGACACCATCTCTGCAATGTTAAGTTTTGTAAATAAAACTATGTACATTTTATTTTATTATCCTTGTAAATAAATCTGCACAACATCTACTTATTTCAATGTTTTTTTGTTTAAATTGTTTTGTTTAATAAAAAGTTTTTGTTTTTTTTTTATTAAAAGTTTTGTTTTTTTTATAAATCTTTTAAGTTTACATAACAAAACGTTTTGTAAAAAAAATCTGTGAAGGCAAGTGTGTTGTTTATAATTCACCTGTGAGTAAAAGAAACCGGTGTCGAGCCAACTTATGTCCTGTTAGTTGTTCATGATTTTGGGGTTCCTCAAGTATAATTGCTTCTTATTTTTATTTATTTACTTAATGCGCACTTTGAAAAAATAAAAACTGGTTTAGAAGTGAAAATTAAAGTATACATTTTTTTTTTTCCTCAGGACATTTTCATTTTTTCTTTTTTTCACTTGATAAAAATATTTTAATTAAAACTTTAAAATTGCTTTTCAATTTCCTTTTTCTTGAGTGTAATATATTTATAAAATTCAAACAGGACACAGGTGCGACACCAATTTTCCAGCAACTAATGGTCCGACACCTTTTAATTTGGACAAAATCTCGAAAGGGAATTTGATAATCCCACTGCCACCAAACTAGTTTACTGGGCAGCCAACAGATGGCTCTGTTTAGCACGCCATCAATTTGTTTACACTGCACCTGCTGATGGTAGTCTCCCTGTTTTGTGATTATAATTTGCTTGAATCTAATCCGAATTATGGCTTCACAGTGAATTTCAAGTGGCAGCCATTGTGTTAAATATTAACACTGATTTTTCTTCATCAAAGAAAAAGTTCAAGTTTTTAGTAATCCTAGTGATTTAGCGAGATAGTAGGTGTATAATTAATGAGTTAGGGAGTGTGTTAATGAATTATTATTAAGGTGGAATCGGATTGTAATGTGGTGTATCTTGCCTTTGTAGATCTGGAGAAAGCTTTTGATAGTGTGCCAAGAAAGATCGTCTTGTGAGCTTTGCGTAAACTAGGGGAACACAAGTGGTTTGTGAAGGTTGTTCAAGCAATGTACAGAAATGCTCAAAGTCGTGTTAGAATAAACAGCACATTTATTGACAGCTTTAATGTTAAAGTAGGAGTTCATCAGCGTTTTGTTCTGAGTTTGTTGCTTTTTATTTGTTTCTTAGAAGACGAGTTCTGTACGGGTTGTCCGAAAGAGATGCTGTATGCTGCTGATTTAGTACTTGCCTGTGAAACTATGAATTACCTAAAGACTTGTTGACTTTAATAGCTTTTTTAATACAAGAAACAGAGAATCAAGTGCCTCTACTTTATATGTATGATAACCACTCTTGTATGAATGAGCTTTATTCTGGTGTTGCCATTTGTTTCTCTGGTTCTACTGTTTAGAATCAGGTACTCACAGAATTTAATTCAATTAATTCCATTTAAATTCAATTAATTTGGCAAAAAATAAAACAAGCATGCTTCAGTTGTGGTAGAAATTTACACTAAAGGGATACAGTAGCTCAACACCTTCCCAAATTCAACTTGAATTGATGTGTTATTGGCACATTTATTACCAATTACCGGTTCAATGGAAATCGGTGGTGAAATAGTTTTTTGTGGTGTCCGCACAGACCTCTTTTTGGTGCAGAATAATTCTAGTGAATAATAGGACCTAAGGTATATCGTAATGAGCATTGAAGGGATTGTAGGTTAAAATGAGATCACCGCTTAATCATCGGCACTCAAGGGAGAAAAGGTTAAGTTTCTTCAGTCGGCTTTCATAGGGCAGATTTCATAGACTCTGCACCATTAGAGTAGTCAGTCTTTGAACTCTCTCCTAATGTTAGATATCATGCATTAGATATGGAGCAGAGGTATGGACACCATACTCTAACACTGCTCTGACAAGGGGATACATAAAGTGGGAGAAATATTTCAGGAGTGAGTTTGAAGAAAGAGCATTGAATGAGAAATAGTGATCCTTGCTTTGTTTGCAGTCTGAATGCAATGTTCAGATGGCTTGAAAGACGAGTTGATCAGAAGGCCAAGATCTTTTGTCTCATTCGCCTGCTTGAGCAGAGCTGTATCACCGGCAAAAGTAAGAGCCGAATCAGAAGGAAAACTCACTGCAATATGGCAGCACTTATCGACATTGACGTATAAGTACCATTCAATGAACCATTTATGTTGACGACTAGACTTGAGATTGTCAATTTTGCTTCTACGAGCTACTAATTGGACGTCATCTGGAAATAGGAGCACATTTCCACCAATCACTTCCGGCATGTCATTGATATAAAGTAATAAAAAAAAAAATAGGACCCAGCCTGAAGCCTTGAGGAACACCACATCCCATAGTGAAATGTTGAGAAAGCCAGATAAGAAAGCAAATTGAATGCTTAAAAAAAATCTGTTTCAATGCCTCAGACTGAACTCATCCGATAATGGTAAAAAAACTCTACCCTCATCACCTCCTTAACAGTTACACGAACATATTAAAAACACAAAAGCCACATATTTATGGAAAAAACAATGGAAATTGTTAAACAGATGATAACAGGCAAATATCGTTTGCTTCAGCTAGATTCATATTAAGCCTATTTTCTAAATTCAAATAAGTTTATAGATTTAAAAACTTAAGTCACTTCTTTTTTTTTTTACTGTTAAACACTTAAAACTAATATGTAAGTACAATTTTTGTTTTCCTCCAACTAACAAGAATTCTACTTAGTAAATTATTTTTTTTGCTTTGCACCCAAAACATTAAGTAGCAAAAATTATCACATGATCAGAATTTGTATTGTAAACAATGTTGCTTTCAGTCATTTTTATTTCATTAGATTTTATTACCCCCCCACCCTTTTTTTCTATACTTTCCTTTCACGCAAATTCTTTAATAATCTCAGCAATTTATATGAAATATTCTTTTTATAACAATATTTTATCAGTTTTATGGGATTTGGGATTTTTATCAGTAAACACATTATATTGGCTTAAGGAAAGAATAATAAACACTAGTTTATTATAGAATACACCTTGCATTGAACAATCGAAATTTGAAATACATTTGTACATGTTTATCACTCTTATTTCTTCTATCTTATCTTATATATATATATATATATATATATATATATATATATACACTTTTTAAAAACTTTTTTCATAATCTGTGACCCAAATGAGTCACTGGGTATTCTAATCTCTATAATAAAGTAAAGTCGATTTTTCACGTCTACATTCAGACATAATAGGATAATAATCAAAACCTTTGTATGCTAACCTGTTCCACAATCCAATAAATACAAGGCCCTCATGTGTTTCCAGAAATTATGCATTCATTTCTTCTTCTATCAATAATTCTTAGATTTTTTCCAACTTATCTTACTCTCCAATAAAAAAAAACCTTTCAAAGAGAAGGTGGCTACAGTTTTCACTCACATCCTATTTTCTACTCTCTCCCCTCCCCAAAACATTGGGTCTTTTCTTAATAGAAGGGAAATTTGGTTAAATCACCAAATTTATTTCACTTTACCTTCTTAATATATATATAAATAAATAATAGATTCAAGTAACCATGTTTTTATTCATTTCTAAAGAGATCATTTCTTGCTGGACCATTCTGTTAACACTTAGACAGCCAAAATGCAAAGTCATATATCTTGATTTTTCTATGATTGTAACTTCTCAGAAGGAAAGGTTAGAAAATCGTGTTCAAAACATCAGGTGTCTATACCCTGTGCTGATGAAGACTCTATATTAATAAAACCCATATAGTCTCAGAAACGATCGTACACAAACTGTTTATGTTGAATCCTGGGAGTGTAAATAAAAGATCATGTTCTAATTAAGGTTACCTAAGATCTAAATTTTATTTATATATATATATATATATAGTTATCCACAGACAGCTGTTTCTCCATTTGACGACTCATCAGTGTAGCTAGAAGTAGCAAACATATCAACTTCAAAATTCGAAACCCGGATGCCACTTCCAGTGGTTAAGTGGATATCGACACGGACTGCAGACCTGGGTGTTCCAAGTTCGAATCCAGTCGGTTTCACAATACCACTTTCACTTAGGGATGTTGGCAACCTTCTTGTGGTCCTTCCCGTAAGTACCCGATGTCTTTCCAGAAAGATTTCTAACTAGAAAAACATCGGGGAAACTAATGCCAACACCAGAATCATCTGATTCACATGAAAGAAGAAGACCACTGATGTCAGACGCCTTACCATTTGAGCTAACGAACCCACTACAGAAGTAGAGGAAATTATTTTGCTTAAATTAATCTTTTCATTTGTTTACAAATTTACAATACTAATAACCTAGAGAAATCAATTCTTTTTAAAGTATTGCACATATTGTGTATTTTATTGAGAAATATTTTAAGTTGAAACATGTCTTGTTAAAAGTAAATTACGTTTCACTCGGTAAAGCAGTAATGCACTCATGTTGGATGCAAATTCAATTACTACAGAAATGGAATTTCCACTCATGTTGGATACAAATTCAATTACTACAGAAATGGAATTTCCACTCATGTTGGATGAAAATTCAATTACTACAGAAATGGAATTTCCACTCATGTTGGATGCAAATTCAATTACTACAGAAATGGAATTTTGGATTTTGTATACTTTGAGAATCAGAATATTTTTTAACTTCATATTCAGTTATCACATGGAATTTTTTATGATTGTTATTTGCTTCTAAGGGTCTGGATTAATGATCTCTTCGGGGGGAGGAAGGGGGCTTTCTCTTGTACAGTGACTTGGGTCGAAGAACATTTTATGTTAACCCTTAAATGCTTTTTGTTTCAGATATGACACATTCCAACATAATACCTATTTAATATAATATTCAACGAAAATGTATCAAACTGACACTTGTTTCACATCTGTAACGAGCCTGTTGGCAAGTATGAGTAGGTATTAGTATGATGTTGCATCATCATACCCGCTAAATAGGTAATCAGTATCTTCGATGTCACGGGCAAGTGTCATCGATGTACCATCTGCCTAATTCAAGAGTCTAAACTTTTAAATCTGGTCATTATAATGGTAAGTAAAAATTATTTTATGATTCGCTAGTGTGCTATGATTATTTAGATGCATATATTGTAGTGTTTTGTTATACATGTAAAATTTTATGCCATTTGTTGCACATTTGCAACATCATTTATTTTGGTTCAATAAATTTTTTTTTTCTGTTGTGGACTGATCCACATTCAACCATAGTGACAGGATGGATTCGTCAGATCACTATGAAGTCTACACCTTTTCCCTTACCAAGGAGAACTGTTTAGCGAACTGTTTAGCACGTCTGCCTAGAGCTGGTAATGGTGACCAACTTATTGTAATTAAGTATTCTTAATACAATTTCTATTCCTTTCAATTCCTGTCTTGGGTTTCTTATTTACGGCGACAAGAGATTACGATTTAAAATCCTGTTTGTTAACACAACAAATTGACTATCTTCAATTAGGACTCACGTAAAAAAAAAAAAAATTTTTAAATAAGAAATAAAAGATTTTTCCGAACAGTAGATTTAAGACCTTCGATGATAACATTACAAAGACACAAGGAAACGCTTCTCATGTAAAACCAATTCTTTTTTCTTCCAAAGGAAATTGCCAACCAAATTGTTTTTACAATTTGACAGTGACTTTTTTTTTGAAGGATTTGAGAAGAAAAGATATTCTTGTTTTCATTGTATTTGGACTGCACGTAATATTTTTCCTTTTATAAAAGGCTACAACGTATTTTAAATAACTGTTGTCTGAGGAAAACAAAACAAAATATTTGTTCTTTAAATGGAGGAATTGCAGCAAACTATGGTCCAACTTTTAAAAATACAAGTGGAACACCAGCAAAGAAATGACAAAAGGTTTGAAAAAATGTTGGAATTTATTGTTCAGCGAACACAAGAACCAAAGAAAGCTGGATTCTTTTCAGCAAATACGGTTGTGAATTCGATTGGAGAAATTCACATACGACCCAGATAATGGTTCTATTTTTTTCTGCTTATTTTTCGAGGTTTTCCGACATTTTCAATTTTCAGAATGGTCGCAAGAAAAAAGGTTTGCCTAATTCTTCAAAAATTGGACTCAGCTTACCATGATAGTAGAATATAGTTGCAGTACTTAAGGGAACTGGGCAAAATTTCATTTGATGAAACTGCAAATCAAATGTTTTTGGCGAAAAGTCGTCCCTTTTCAATCTACGTTGGAAATGTTTAAACCTAACAAAAAGAGTCGAGGAGGATTTTTTAGCTATGCCAGAATCGTAAATAGAGAATGCCAGCAGTTTAAACTGGAAGAACTGACTGCAGACAGATTTTAATGTCTAATTTTTGTGCAGGGCTTAACCGCAAACCAAGATTCCGAGATAAGGGCGAGAATCTTGACGAAGTTGGAGCAGGACTCTTATTTAACGTTGCAAGCGATTGTTGACGAATGTAATAGAATCATAAGCATGTGACACAATTTGGCGAAGATTGAAGAACGATATGTGGCTCAGATCCGATGATTCAAAGAATAGACATTTGAAACCTATTCGTCGCTACGCAGAAAGCACACAAAGGTGGAAACCAAAAACATAGGAAAACACACAGAAGTGGAAATTAAACACATGTCCTTCATGTTTAGGATTACATATAAAAAGCAAGTGTTCCTTTAAAAACAAAATTTGTTATTTTTGTGGAAATTTAGGGCACGTAATGCATCTGTGTAGAGAAAAAAGGTCAAGCACTAAGAGTTTTGTAAATGCGGCGGCCATCATGAAGAAAAATTTGTTGATATAAAAATAAACAACAAAAATATCCGTTTTCAGATAGACACTGGTAGCGACTTGTCTATAATCAGTGAAGACTCCTGGAAAAAAATTGGTAAACCAACATTGGTTCGCAGCAAAAAGGTCGCAAAAGGAGTAACTGGCAGAAAGCTGAATTTCATAGAATTTATGTGCAAAATTTCTTTTGGAAGTAAGACATTTAAAGCGAAAGTCTATCTGCTGAAAAATACTTCCAATTTATTTGGTACCGACTGGATGGCTTTATTTGACTTGTGGGATATACCGATAAGCTCATTCTGCAAGTCAGTAAAAGCCCCCTCCCCAAACACAAATAGTAAAAGTGAAAAACTTAAGACTCTGAAAAAAGATTTCCCTGAGATATTTTCACAAGGCTTGGGCATATGCACAAAAACGAAAGTAAAATTGGAGGTAATTGAAAATGCTACACCAATATTTAAACCAAAGCGTAGTGTACCCTCTGCAGCTGTAGAATCGATAGACCAGGAGCTTGTTCGCCTAGAACAAATAGGGGTACTTAGAAAAGTACAATATTCAGAGTGAGTGTCACCCATAGTTTACATAAAAAATAAAAATAAAAATATTCGTATGTGCGCGGATTTCTCAACAGGCTTGTATATGTCCATAAAAACGCATGAATAACCATTGCCCAGCACAGAAGACATTTTTGCCCGTTTAAATGGCAGACAAATTTTCTCGAAATTAGATGTCTCAGATGCGTATCTGCAAGTAGAAGTCGAGGAAGAGAGTACAAAATTGCTCACTATCAATACGCATAGAGGGTTATATTCGTTTAATCGTCTACCTTTCGGAGTGAAAGTAGCACCAAATTTTTTTCAAAAAATAATGGATAACATGTTAGCACGTTTGGATTACGCTACGGCGTACTTGGACAATATATTGATCAAGAGCGAGATTGTTAAACAACACATTGAACAATATAGGTTTAAGCTCAGCGAGGACAAATGCAAATTTTTTATGTCCAAAATAAAATATTTAGGACAAATTATAGATGCAAAAGGCAGAAGACCCGATCCAGAAAGGTCTAGTGCAAGTAAAAATATGCCTGCCCCAACAAATGTTGCTGAATTACAAGTATTTCTAGGTCTTGCTAATTATTATCAGATATATATATAAATAATATTCATGATTTACGTTCCCCATTGAACGAAATGTTTAAAAAAAATTAAAAATGGCAATGGACAAAAAATTGCCAGAAGGTTTTTCAAAAGATTAAGGATGGGTTTACATCAGAACGTTTTTTAACACATTATGACCTGGAATTAGAAATAATTTTGACTACTGATGCAAGTAATTACGGCATCGGAGCTGTACTACTCCATAAAGACAATTTAGGAGGCACAAAAGCCATTGCTTATGTGAGCAGAGGTTTAATCTCAGCTGAAAAAAACTATAGCCAGATCAAGAAGGAAAGTTTATCCATCATTTTTGGGATTAAAAAATTTCGCAAATTCATCCATGGCCGTAAATTTATTTTACAGACGGATCATCTTCCATTACTTTCTATTTTTGGATCAAAGAAAGGAATCCCAGTTCATACAGTAAATAGATTACAGCGATGGGGCACTATTCTGCTAAATTATGATTTCAAAATGGAATATATTCCTTCAAAGGAGTTAGGCCATGCGGACGGCTTGTCCCAATTAATTCTGAAATATTGTAAACCAATGGAAGATACGGTAACCACATCACTCAAAGCTGAAAGTGAAATAAAAGTACTGGTTAGCACCATACGCGAACTATCAGTGACTGCGCCAGAAATACAAATAAAATCTAAAAGTGATCATTTTATTAAAAACATGATGGATAAAGTGAAGTGCAAACAAAGGGGCAATATAAATTCGCCGGTAAGCAATAACTATTCAATTTGTGACGGAATTTTAATGTACGCCAAGCGCGTCATGATCCCAGTGGCATTACAAAGACTGTTAAAGGAATTTCATTGTGGTCACCCAGGAATGGGCAAAATGAAATCGCTTATGCGTTAATACGTTTTTTGGCCAGGTATGGACCAGGACATTGAGAGGGCAGTTAAGAGCTGTAGAGGTTGTGCTCTAGCAGCTAAAGCACCACCAATAATGACAGCATCATGGCTGAAAGTGGACACGCCATGGTCTAGACTACATCTAGATTTTGCTGGACTGCTAAATAGGGCATATTATTTGATTGTGGTGGACAGTTTAACAAAATGGCCAAAGTTTCTGAAATGCAAAAAGCCAACATTTGCCATAACAATAAATTGGATTACCTGATGAAATTGTGACAGATAATGGGACCCAATTCACCTCAGGAGAGTTGAACATGTTTTGCAAAAACTTTGGGGTAAAACATATTACTACACCTGTTTACCACCCGAGAAGTAACGGGCAGGCCTAAAGGTTTATAGATACCTTCAAAAGAGCTTTAAGAAAAGCTGGAGGTGAAGTAAACGATGAGTGGAAGATCCAACAATTCTTAAGAGTTTACCGGGTCACACCGAACAGAAACATTACGGCAAACATATCACTGGTGGATATGATGTTCGCAAGAAAAATTAAAACCATTTTTGACAAATTGTTGCCAGTGAAGAAAAAACATTTTAAAAACACGGATGGTAAGACCAGACATTTTAATATTGGAGAAAAAGTGTTTTTTTAAGAATTACAGAAAGGGTAAAATGTTCTGGCAAGACGGTATTGTAACCGGGAGAATCAGACGCCTGATATACATGGTTTGGGGTTCGAAGTAGGAAAACAAGCGTTATGTAAATCAGTTGAGACGCAGATACGTGGAAAAACAAACTTCACATGAGGAACCCATGGAGGTACTTTACGATGTTTTTGATGTACTAATTCCTGAAAACCTTACTACTACTACTACTACTACTACTACTTCTGCTACTGAAGTAAGACGTTCAACGAAAAGAAAGAAATTTAACAGAACGTCTAGAGATTGACCCAAAGAGGAAGAGATATATTACCAGGAAGAAATAAATCTTAAGGGGGAGGTGATGTGGACTGATCCGGATTCACCCATACTGACAGGATGGATTTGTCCGGTCACTATTAAGTCGACACTCTTTTCCATTACCAAGAAGAACTGCTTAGCGAACCGCTTAGCACGTTTGCCTAGAGCCGGTAATGGTGACCAAATTATTGTAGTTAAGTATTCTTAATACAATTCCTATTAATTCCTGTCTTGGTTTTCTTATTTACTTATTGTTATTCTTATGATATAACATTTTCCAAAAATCATTTATACTACTTTATATTACCTCTATGAAACGTTTGCCACTTGATCAAAGTTTTTCAAACCAATATAAAAAATAAAGCATTTAAGGGTTAAAATAAACTACATTAACTTTACTATGGATCCATTTTCTTTAACAATGAGTTGCTTCTTTTTTCAATCATCTGTACAAGGGGCGGGAGCAGGACTTTGCATTAATACTTCTATCTTCACTAAAACTACGACTGTACCTGCTTATATCACTTCAGATCGTTTCCATCTCGTCACATGACTGAACCCAACCAATCTGCTATGTCGGGTGATAGGTGACCGTAGGGTTAACCACCCGTCAATCATACCTAATAACTCTATTCTACACTTAACTCTAAAAGTATGTTAATCTTTCTCTCCTCCCTCCCCTCCCCCAAAGTAATATGTAACAAACGTGGGCAGGACTGACCGACTGGGTGGAGTTGTCTTTCTCTGCTGACTCTATAGAATTACCAGAGAAAACTGATCCAACCACTCACCTAAACGCCCACACAGCATCACGATGCTATGTGTCAGTTGCCGACAGATGATGATGATGATGATGATGATAGCAAATGTTTTCTTTCTTTTACTAAATAAACTTTTTTGCTTTTTCTAAATTTGACAAATTTCTCAAAGTTTTCTAACACGTGGACAATTTTGTAAAAGGAAAGAGAGAAGAGTTGCAAACATTTTCTTTCTTTTTTTAATTTTGGGTGTAATCTTTGCATAAGAATTACATATTGTACAAGGTCACACAAAGACATGTTGCTATTGTTCCTATAGTGAGGGGGGTAGGTTCATACCTTTCCCAACAGTATTAGCATGTAATTGGACACTATAAGATTTGATAGGATTTGAACTTAGCATAGCTGATTCCATAGTCTGAAACAGTTTCAATGAGATTAATTAACCCCCCCCCCCCCCGCAATGGTTTGTTTCCAGGCAAATTAGAGATGACATGTAGACTTTGGTTGGTATAAAACAAACAAAAATAAATATCTCAGCATGTTGCTCTAAGAAAAGGCACGATAGCGAAGACGGACCATGTGAAAGTCTTATGAATCAGAAAACCAGCACAGACTTGCTAACAGGTGATTTCATTTTACCAGTCGCCCAGCATTCTTATAAACAGTCATGCATATGTGGTGAGGAGTGGGTGGGTTGGGGGGAGGTAAAGCATTTTGGGCCAAGCACAGGCAATAATTAGGTCGCATACTGTAGACACATACAAACGTGACAAGTGTTTACCACATTTCAATGCTATATTGTCATGGTGCGTGCATGTGACTCACGACACAGATAAATAAATAGATAGATAGATAGATAGATAGAAAGAGAGAGAGAGAAAACTCGTTGGCCAAAAGAAAATTGTGACTTGAAAGATTTTCGCTCTGCTAATGTTGCTTCTTCTACGTCATCGTGCGTTTTCTTTGCATGCAGAATACGATCTATAATTGTCTCCAAGATTTTCTGTCACTCATTTCTTTGCTGACTAATTTATCCGGAAGTCCAGGAACATACGTTATCATGCTATCTTCTCTATTGTTCACCTTCTTCTTTCTGTTCCTTCCCCCCCCCCCCATTCTTTCTATACATCAGCAAGCGATTGTTCTGCACTTTTGTATATGTTTTCTGGGTTAATTAAAAATCTGAGACTAGAAATCTGGTCACTTAGGTACGCTTCACAAAGTTTACATTTTTCTGTTGTTCAATTTTAGATCATACTTTGGAATTAAATGTGCCCTCTTTGAACAAACAAAACTCCATCCTCTTTAGCTCTCAGCATCTTCTAAATCAAAATGTCACAAGTGTTTAGCTATCTAATAAAGATAATCTCCTGGATATTCAAGTTAAATTTAAGATAGAAAATTTTAAAAGCAAATTTACTCTCAAATTTGAAATATGTTTGTGGTTGATTTGAAAAACAGATCTGGATGCACCCTTATTTGTCCTAAAGGTTTGGACGGAAATAGGAATTTGAATGTTAACAATTCAAGAAATACATAAATCTTCAAAAACAATTCGAAACTTAATCTTTACTTACATTTTTCTTTAGAATTTTGTAGATGTGAACATTTAAATATAACCTAATACAAGACACACACGAGTGTTTGCATGCATATCTGTACATTTTTTAACATCTTTATTCACCCCAAATAACGTATATTGCCACTGAGACATAAGGGGTTATTGTGATAGGGGCCAGATTTAGGAGGGGGAAGGGAAACCCCAGTGGGTAGTTTTTTTCATATTACATTAAATTTCTGCATGTTGGTATGGTCGGGGAAGGGAGAACAGGGAGGGAATTCCAAAGGCAAGCAGTTTGAGGAAAGAAGTTATTAGAGTAGAAAGTTTTCCAACTAGTACTCAGGAGGTATGAACCGACCCTTAACCTCCTTCCCTTATGGAAATCTGTCGATGGCCGGGGGAGGGTCATTCTTACCAAATTTCATGTACTTAGATCTTATAGCATGGAAGTAATTAGAAATGCTCTTCTGAGCTGCCCCCTGTTCTCTCCAAAATCTACAACAAATGCCTTGCAGAATTTTGCTTCCCTGATAGCTGAAATTTTATTCTCTGTGGTACCAGTTTTCAAGAACTCTGGTGAAAGAACTGATCTGAAAAATCATCGCCCCATAATGATAGCACCCCTCCTGAGAGTCCAATGTTCAAACTCCTCAGGCAACATAAATTGGAATAAATATGTAGAAGATACTGCCCAGTCTACTGCAAAGAAGGTATGCTCCCTCTATTGGGCTAGAACACTGGTCACATCTGCCAACATCCTAGATCTCTATAAAGCCACCATTGCCCATACATGGAGTATTGCTACCATATCTGGGCTAAGTACATGAAATTTGGTAAGAATGACCCTTCCCTTTCCCTCGACTCTACAGATTTCCATAAGGGAAGGGGGTTACAGGTCAGTTCATACCTTTTGAGTTCTAGTCCACACTAATATGTTAAAAGAGCAAAGAATACTTTGTAAATAAACAGTCTTGCAGATTATTAAACCTTACAAAAAACAACAGTGGAAAATAAGCAAACATATCTTAAAAAGTAAATATAAAATGAAGAAATATATCGAACTTGAATCAATGGAAAAATTCCAAAGCTACAATCAAATGCTTTAACAAATTTAATAACAAAACAAATTACACAATTATATAATTCAATATAAAGAACTTTTACTTTTTCATCAAAAAAGTACAGTAGATAACGCATTAGAATTTCCCAAGCAATATGTAGATATACCTGTTGACAACTTACAAATAAAACATTGCAGAAAGTCCATACTGTTTCATAGCAATAACGTGGATAAAAATAAACTCTGCAAACTTTGATGTCGATATGGGACACAACAATGGTGTGGAGGGATGCAGCTTAACGGATATATATATAATTAACGAGAAGAATACTCGTCCCAAGAACGGTAAAATTAATTCCCCAAACAGAACAGTTTTGCACCAATTTTATCTTCCTTTATGAAGATTAAAATCAAGATATAATGATACTAAACCTTATTCTTATTTTGATAAAAATCCATTACATGATTTTGATTCTAGAAAATGTCTCAAATTTAAGGCTTAGGCTTAAAAGGTCTTAAAAAATTAGAATTCAGGGAATTTTGCTTAATTCATGTCTAATGATTATGGATTAAATCCAATGCAAATCCGATATATTTGAATAGGAGGTTGGGCCCATATTATGTCCCTCTGAAAAACCCTTTAAAATATTTTAAAGAAACTGAAATTTGAGGAATATTTATTTATTGATGTCTAATCTCTATTGTTAAAATTTCACAAAAACGGAGATATCTGAATTTTCACAAAAGGCTTCCACCCCCTTTACATAAAACTAAATTCAACTGAATATAGGCCACATTTAGACCCCTTACACCCAGCAGCTGTGTTCTAAAATTCATTCTGATCTGTTAATTTGTTTAAGAGTGAATCTTTTACATACAAATATATAAACATATGAACATACCTAATTTTATAAAGATAGAGATAAGCTTTCATCTATAATCAACAAAGAAAAATATTGGTATTTTCATGATCGTCTCATAATATTCCGGAACACATCAGGCAAAAGTTTAGATACAAAAGAAAATACACTTTTTTTAGAAACCTAGATTATGACATAGAAATAAAAATTAATCAAAAAGTTCATTTCTTTAGATATAATCTTTAACTGAAACAATGAGACGTACAAGCCTTATAAAAAGCCAAACAATATTCCATTATACATTAAAAACATTCTAAACATCCACCCAGTTTTTTTAACAAATCCTTAAACTAATAGGTCATTGATTAGCCACTAATTCTAACAATATATATTCAATCAACACAAAAAAAAGAATATGAAACAGCTTTTAAAAAATAATGGATATGAAAAATTAACATTTAATAAGAATAATAATAGAAACTGAAATGTAATCTGGTTTAATCCACTTTATAATGGAGGTAAAACTACAAATTGATAAAATATTAGGATAATAGATAAACATTTTCTTAAAAGCAATAGATTATCTAAAATTATCAATAGGAACAGCATTAAACTTAGTAATAGTTGCATGGATAACATGCAATTGATGATAAACATAATAAAAACTAATCAACAATATTAACAGTAATAAGAATACTAATTGGTATTATTAACACTAATACAAATTTATGTAAGTGTAGAATAAAAAATATTGCCTTCTAATGAATAAATATTAAACAGCTAATTTCATATGCAAAATAATATCAAAAATGAACAAAGGTATACATAGGAGCCACTGAAAATAAATTCAAGTGTAGGTACAATCATCATATAATGACATTCAGGAGTGAAAAACATCGAAGGACAGTTACACTGTCTAAACATAAATAGGAACAAAAAAAATAAAACTATTAGCTCTAATATCAATTGGAAAAATCTTAAAATTAGTCCTTCCTTGCAATATAAATAGCAGAAACTATAAATTAAGCTTAGAAAAACATATAAAATCATGAATTTCAAAAGCCAAATTAAATTATTAAACAAAAACAATTTCTAGCTAAATGCAGACACATAAACAAATATTTGCCTTGCTATTTAACAGATTAATTATAATAATTTCTTTTAAATTGTATAATAAAAAAGAATTGTCTAAATAATTAATCAATATTATATAAAACAAAAAACAATTGTCTATTCGTGAACAAATGATTAACAATATAGAAAAAGGTAAATAAATAAAAATTGTAAAATAAAAAATAATTATCCAAATAATTAATAGTATATATAATACAATAAAAGATAATTGCTCCTTAGTGAATATTTAACAATATATACAACAGCAAATAAAAATTGTAGAATAAAAAATAATAGTCTATTAGCAATCAAATAATTAAAAACAATAAATAATGATAAAAGATATAAACAAATAAAAAATTAAATTTTAGGAAGATTGCCATCATAGGAGCAATCGGGCTCATGAAAAAGAATTTTAAAAACAACCTTGTTAACCTTTAAATGCTTTTTGTTTCAAATATGACAATTACACAAAATGCCTATTTAATAATATTCAATGAAAATGTGTCAAACTGCAACTTGTTTCATATCTGCAATGAGCCTGTTGGCAAGTGTGAGTAGATATTAGTATGATGTTGCATCAGCATACCTGCTAAATGACATCGGCGAGTGTCATCGGTGTGCTATCTTCCTAATTCACGAGCCTAAAATTTTAAATGTGATCATTATAATGATAAGTAAAAATTGTTTATGATTCTCTAGTGTATTATGATTATTTAGATGCATATATTGTAGGGTTTTGTTATACAAGTAAAATGTTATGCCGTTTGTTGCACATTTGCAACATCATTTATTTTTGTTAAATAAATATAGATTTTTTTCCAAAAACGATCTATACTACTTTATATTACCCTAGTGAAAAGCTATTCACTTTTTCAAACCAATATAAAAAATAAAGCAAAAAAAAATGAACCAAGTGCAAGAGAGATACAAACAATTGTGTTGAAAAGGACGGTTAGAATCTTAAAAAGATCTCTCAGTTGGAGTTGCTGATATAGTGGATTAATGTCTGGCATCCAGTAGGATGCCCCATCGCCAGCAAAACCAAAAAGATGAAAAAATTGAAAAAGAAAATGAGAGAGAAAAAGACATAAAAAGAGGGAGACAATAAAAAAGACAAATTATGTAACATTGTGTAAATAATCTTTTAAACAATGCATCTTAGCAATTCGAAACCTCATCTAAAATCAATACTCTTGTTATTAACATTTACTTTCATACAACAATAAACATGGAAAGGATAAAATATGTCAACCTATCAAAGACTTGGATGATTTTGTACTTTTGTTTTTTTGTTTATCCAGACAATTTAGATTCGCCTAATAATATGTCTTTAAAAATTTGTCAAGAAAATTATTTGAAGCGTCACCAAGAAAAAAATGGAGAGTTTCACAACACAATAATCTCTTTTATCTAAATTAAAATCATCTGTATTCCAGGAGTTGCAATGAAGACTCTGTATCTCACATTGCTTGAATTGCCTAATCTGACTGGGATATTGACATTTGTTGAGCGTATGGACATCGCTCATCTTTTTGGCTCGTCTTTTGGCTTGCTTCAAAGTGTTCGGTAAGAATTTGCAGGTAATAGTAAGTATTACTTGACAGGGATCACGACGTGAACGCTTCTACCTTGATCCTTAGAAGTTTCCTCAGCCATGTTGAACCCCTAACAACACCCCAAGAGACTAGACTACAGCTGTGGACCAGACGGCTAGAAGATGCGGCCCCCCCCCCCTCATAACGACATGGGAATCCCTACTTCTGAGGAACTCCCTCCCGGTTCAGAGGCACCCTGGCTCCAGTGGAAAACACTAAAACGCCTGAGAACGTGAATGGGGCGATCAAAAGTTGCTATGAATAGATGGGGCTACAAAACTGCCCCAACCATTTGTGAATGTGGAAAGGAGGACCATACGATGCAACATTGCCTGGTATTCCCCCTATTGCACAACCGGTGTAGCTTGAAAAATCTTGCAGAGTACAACACTATTGCAAAGGACTGCATAAAAATGTGGGAAACTGTCATATGACCACATGACACTTCAAAGACAGGCAAAAAAAAAAGAAAAACTGGGATACTAATGGTCCTTTTTTCTTTTAGTTCCTTGATATGTGAAAGGCGCATGAGAAAATTCAAGTTTTACTTCGATTTAAAACAAATGAACAATAATACTTGACTTTTGCCATGAATTTTTAATTCAAGAGAAATTATTTACTATTTGTCAGTTTAAAGGCTGCAAAATTACTTTTGAATTTGAAGGGTCAGAATAAAAAACAAGCCTGACATTTAAATTGCTTATTAATAGACAGACGTGTTTACTTCATGACATTTGAAAATTAAATAAATCTTCAGAAATAGTCTATTTACAAACATTTCATGTTTTGAAATCGATTGTTTATGGATAAGGGGGAAATAAACAAAGTCGGTTTTGTTGGTGGGGAGAAAATATCATCTCATTATTATTGTCTTTTCCAATCAGTAGTAATATAAGAGACCCGGTTTTGGGGTTGAATAAAGATTACATGCTTTGATGTTTAATTCGGTATCTATTCCCTAAAATGGACTTGATCTATAAGAAATAATCAATAGCACATCCTGATGTCTAGAGAAAAAAAATATCTACATCATATAGAAGTTAAAATCTGACTGGAATAAAAGAAAGACAATAAGAAAGCAATAAATTTTAAATTATAATCTCTTTTGATGATTCTATTTCGTATTCAAACTTCTAAAAATGGAACCATCAAACTTTGTTTAAAAGATACAAAACAAAACATTCATTCAATTTGTGTGTTTAGTGATAAAAATGCTGGTTTAAATTTCTGAAGTGCGACAGATTATCAGATGGACAGGGACGTCTTATAAAGATGTGTTAGCTACTAACACACTCCGCCTCACCGATTCCATTCAATCTTCATGTTAAATAATGAAAGCGCTTTGTATTATTTGGCTCATTCAGACTATTGTTCTCATCTTGAATGTTATTCTCATAACGCAAGGGATAAAAGTGCTAAGTGATAATCAGTTCAAAGCGACAATCTTCTGGAAGTTGATGGTTCAATCCTCAGTACGGGTGATACTAAGAATACAATTACGCGTTATTTAACCCTTAAATGTTTTTTTGTTTCAAATATGACACATTTCAACAAAATACCTATTTAATATAATATTCAACAGAAATGTGTCAAACTGCAACTTTTTTCACATCTGCAATGAGCCTGTTCGCAAGTGAGTAGGTATTAGTATGATGTTGCATCAGCACACCTGCTGGATAGGTAATCAGTATCTTCGATGATAAAATCTTTTTCAAACAAATATAAAACAAAGCATTCAAGGGTTAAGACTTCTACCCGGTCATGGCTGACGGAAAGAGAACAAGTTACCTCCGTGGATTAAATAAAGGGTTCCATTCGAAATTCCGTACAGATTCGCAACTTCGACAGAAAGATTCTCCTCAGAGTTCAACAATATGCATCTGAAGAAGGTCGAAGGTTACATCATCGACCGAAACGTGAGAATAACATCCAAGATGAGAACAATAGTCGGAATAATCCAAATTATACATCCTCATCTCAAAAATTCAGAAACATAACGAAAACACTATATCAAACCAAAGTGTGACTGACAGACGGACTAAGCCTCTCTTAGAGATGCATGGACGTATTTAATAAAAATAGTAATAAAATATAAATAAAACATATTTAGCGATGAAAATGCTATTTAAAACTTACAGACAGATCGACCAACTAATGTATATATGCACGGACGTATCTAATAAAAAAAATAAATAAAAAAAGGTAATGAAGGTAAGTTCTTTCTAAAATCTGCACAAAATGATTGGGAGTCAAGAGGCAAGTGAGAAATAGCAGTTGGCCAACACGTTTTGTCTTTAGTTTTTCCCCCCAATTTATTGATTAGCTTTGTTTCTCTCCATTGTAACAGAGCTCAAAGAATGAAGAGTGATTACCTTTGCTGCGGCTAGTCTGCAGTCTCGCCCGAACCCACACCTTTTGGTCAGCAAAAGCAGAGGTCAGTTGTTTGACATCCAAGAGTTGTCGATCAGGCTTCTCAGTGGACTTAATAATTGGTAAGTTTCCATAACGGCCCGCAGAAATATCTGCAGTTTCATCCTATTAAAAATAAAATTATTAATATTATTAATGTTCAAAAGGTTTTCTATTCAAGAGGGAACAGATACAAAATATAATTTCTATTGTCCAAATATAGAAAATGTACTCAAAATTAACCATTTTCAAAATGTATGCACCCGCATATTATTCAAAAAGTAAAAGATATATAAAACAATGTAGTACCTCTATGGTTGTTGTTTCCTAGATGTTAATCTAATAAAACTTCAGTGTTTATAAGACAGTGCCAAATAACAGGTAGAGCTGTATCATAGTAGAATTTTTTTTTTTTTTTTTTTTTTTTTTTAACACAAACATTAGTATAAGTATACTTAATCTGGCCTGAAGATGTTGGACTTGGAACAAAGTCGCAGCTGAAACATGTATGCACATATGTAGCGAATAATGTTTGTATAAATAAATAGAAATTATACTATAAAATAATGTATACAGATATGAAAACCAAAATAAGACTGATAAAATACTGTTAGAAATAATTAAAAATAAAAAAAATAAATTATTTAAATTGCAGAGGTTATTAAAGAATTTGTATAAGGAAAACAATAAAATTAAGATAAAAAAATTTTTTTAAATAAAATAAAACTAACTAAAAGCAACATATTCCCAAAACCAATGATGGCCATATTGCAGAATAATTTGTTTTAAGTCGCAAAACAAACAAAAAAACTTACTGAAATTCTTGTTACTTGGGAAAACGTCAAAATTTTATTTACATACTAGACAACCCTTGATCCATAGGGCTAGCGTTAATACATTATATGTTAGACAAATAATAGATAAAAAAAATAAAGCAACTAACAGAATCAATAAACAAAACACCAACTTTTCAAAATGTCAAATTTTCACAAAGTTAAAGAATTTCAGAATACATTGTGAATTCATAATAGACACCCTTCTCTAATTAATTAAATTACATAAATCCATTCCTTTCATCATCCACCATTTATTTACATCATTCTCTCTTCCTCTTACCATCTAAAACATTCAAGCTTCTTATAGTTTTAGTATTATACAAGTTGTAGTAGTATACTAGACCTTGCGGGTCCAGACGATTCGTCTAGTGATATATATATATACACACGTATACACACACACACACACACACAGTGTTGCAGAAAAATCCGACACTTGACAAAAAGAAAACGAAATAGGCAATAAAAACAAAAGTGTTATATGCAGAGACCCTAGAGTTTATTTAGCAACAGTTAGAGTTACATAATACTGCCAGGCTACAGAGTCAAAAGTGACTTTGTGACTGGGTTCAAATCCTTCGACAAACAATAATTAGCATCTCCTACACTGATGACTGCATAAGCTAGAAACACTAGTGTCTGTAAGTTCAAAAATAATTAATATTCATTTATTAAAAAATATTGTTATAAACCCCCCTTCAAAAATAAGATTTGGGCCTCTTTAAGACAGTTATAATAAGCTGTCAAGCTTAGCGTAATGTAATGTTCCTACATCTGTAGTTGAACACTATTTGACAAGTTTTTTGTGTTTGTCCACTACCTCGTCAACATATAGATCTTAATTCTCTTTCCTTTCCCATGGTAATTCTTGGTGGCCGAGGGGAAGAATGCCAGGTCACAGAGTCACGGGTGACTTTGTGACTGCATTTGAATACTTCGACCAGTAATAATTATCATTTCCTACACTGATGACTGCGTAAGCAAGAAATACTAGTGTCTCTAAGTTAAAAAATCATTAATATTTATTAAAATATTGTTTATAATATGTATATATATATTCACTGTCCACATAAACATATGATCATAAATGTTCAAAGTCCATAACTTCAGTGGTGTAATTCCTGTTTTACTAACTCTTATGAACACAAAATAATTATTAAAGTTTTCAAGTGTATCTCATTATTATGGATCAGTCTTAGAATGGGTATTGCAACTGAGTTACACATGAAGTTAATATTAAAACACTAAAATCAACGAAGGCTTAACCAATTTAATTTTACTGAAAAAAAAAAGGAATTCTTACTTAGTAAAAAATACACCCGCATAAAAAGCCATACATTATTATTCATCGCAGGTGCATATGTTACAAATCAGATATGCTAAACAGCTGGCAACACGTTCATGTTGGCCAGGGTTTTAAGCTTTTGTGTCACATCTCACTACATAATGTGTTTTTTGCTTTATCTTGAAAAATGACCTGAATGTGAATGGAAAATAATGATTCTTTATGGGAATACAGGTGACCTAATGGATACAGACATGGACTATGGAATCGGCAAGCTAAGTTCAAATCCAGTCAGATGTATTACTTTTATTTATGTACTAATACCATTTGGGAAAGGTATGAACACCCTGAAATCCTTCCATCTATAGATAAAATATTCGATTGTTTACAATAACATGATTTAGCATTAAATAAGCAAAAAGAAAGATTTGATATGCCAATCTTTGATTCTGACAAATAAAATCAAACCAGATCTTCTGAGTTTAGACAGTTCATCGAACATTATATATATGTATATATATATAGGCTGACTGCGAACCAGGTTCGCGCCTCTCGACCATCTGAAATTGTTACTTTCCTGCACTGATGAGAGCAATAGGCTTGAAACGCTAGCATCTGTAGGTGTTAATAATTCAATATTTATTTATAAATAATATAATATACACACACACACGACCCGTGACTCTTTGGGACATGGGTCGTCTATGTTCTTTGGTTTAATAGATAACATCATCTTCTTGTTACTTCATCATTTATGACATTACGATGTCTTCCACCCCTCTTTGTTTTATTGAATGACATTAAAAAACAACAACGTCCATTTAGACATCATAAAATGTTCTTCCCGATGTCTTTGATCTATTTTAGTGGATGACGTCATCCCTGCATGGAGATAAACAAGATCCAGTTTTAGTAGCATATAGATAATACTGATGAATTGGTATCATAATTTGAACAATTTCATAACCTAAAACAAAAAAATATTTCTTTTATTAAAATCTTAAATCATTTTACAAATTGGAAGTCATAAATTTCTATTTTTTCTCATTACTGAAAAATTATTGATTCTTCCAATTCTCAATACAGTTTTTAACGAATCAAATCTGTTGCTAAGGTTGCTGGAAAAATAGTTGGATCATTCTATCGCTCCAGGAGGTGCCTCACTCCTGACACAATCCTGTACCTGTGTAAGAGTCAGATATGTCTTATTACCACATCTGGGGAGATATAGTTCAGAGCACTCTTTCCTGCCTTGACAAAAAACACGACTTCAAATTCTAGTGAGGGCTGATGTCTTCTCTTCAGCCACTTTCTCACAAAACACACATTGCTAGTCTTTCTTTACTTTATCATAATTCTCATGGTAGGTGCTTGACTGAGCTCCAATCTCTGACCCCCCCCCCCTCTGTAAAACACCCACAGCCAAAAACTTGTCTAGCTACAGCCACTGTAAAGAATTTCCCTATGTACCTAAAACTAAACAGAACTTCTATGAACAAAGTTTCTTTCCAACAACTTCCCGTCTGGAACACAATACCATGGGGCTGCTTCGCAACCGATTACAACATAGTAATTTTCAAGTCCACTGTTAAATTCTTGTCAAGCTGTCGTCTTAAATAATCAAATCTTGCATATTTGACCAATCATTTTCCAGTCCTATCACGGTGTTGTTTCACGTCCAACTGACAAACTCATTAACTCTTATCCTTGAGTGGCCTTTAGGGCCTTGATAAGAGGTGACTCATTAGCATAAAAGGTGACTCATTAGCATAAAAAATAAATTACCTCATCACTTAAGAGACAAAAAAAATAAATAAAAAAGGATGTAACATTTGTAACATTTTGCTTCAATTCCTCCAATATTTATCATCTTTGACTTTTTTTTTTTCAGGTTTATTTGAAGAAGATTAAGCGTGAAACAAAAAATAAGGAGAAATTTGCTTCATTTTCTGATAAATCATTTTCTGCGGGAGGAAAGATAATCTAACACAAATGTACAGTAATAACTTATTGTCCTTTCCATGCAACAGAAAACCTTAGTAGGCTAGTAAAAGGTAAACAGATCTTCCTTTTTTTTTAAACCGATGCTTATCTTGCATATATCTTCCTTGAATTGAAACAAAACTCTCAAAGCATGGATTTCATAAGCAACTCCATTTTGGGGAAAAGAATTGCTTGTAATAAGAGCCATAATCAAAATAGACACAATTTATTTTTATTTATTTTAATTTGAAATCAGATTAGTCAGGAAGATCGAGAAAACTCATTTTAAAAACCTAAGTTTTTTTTGTTTTCATACTTTCACTTTTACATGATAAAAAAAAAAAAGACAACAGTTTTTGGAAGAATAAGGCAATTGGAAATAAACAATACTCTCCAACCATTCATTGATTGACAAATTACCGTTTCTTATCTTAAAAAAAAAAAAAAAAAAAAAAAGAGTGAATAGTGTCTGTTCTTGTGAATATCTTGCGCTTCAATTGCAATCAACTCTCCTTAAAACACTGCTTAGCTGAAAAGTCGTAACAAATATACTAGTTAAACTTCCAACATTTCTTTCAAGGTCGAATGAAACAGACCTATAATAATGACACCAATAATCTTGAATTAAACCTCTTAGCTCGTCCGTCACAAAATTGCAACAAGTCTACCACCTCTAATAGCAGACAATAATACTATATGCAAAACTGGTTTTATTTGCAATATAAAACAATAAATTCAGCTATTGACTAATATGTGCATGAGAAAATGACAATTTTCCATGAGCAGATGGTCAACCTCATAAATTAAAGATAGCCATCATCACAATATGCAGATTAGTCAAATTTTACAATTTATTTTGATAGTCCGACTTATATGCTACAAACGCCATATACATTGTTTGGGCTTACAGAGTCATTTTAAAAATAGGTGTAAAAAATCATTTAAGAGAAATATACTGGAATACATATTTTTGAAAAAAGAAAAGGCCTGAGGGTGGGGTGGGGGGGTGTTCTGAAACTCATTTTTGCTACTGATTTTTTTACTATGTTGATCCATGGTGATGTTTTTCTTGTATTGAAATATGACTCGTTAGCTATTTGTGTATTGTGTACACCTGTGGTACTGCAGTCATCATGCTCACCATATTAAATTGGGTGATCATCATTGTGATGTCTACGACCGTCTTCATTGTGCATTCTATCCAGAATTAATAAGCGTTCGATTCTAATACACGACTGTGGTAATGCGTCTGACTAGCTGGAATTAATGAGGTCATCCAAATATATAGACAATACTGTGCTATTAACAATTAATAACTATTATTATTGGAGTTAACTTTTCTTTGCACAATGCATAGAACGTTTTATTTTGTAGTGAAAAATTAATCTTTCATTGTGTTAGCAGTACAATAAATGTTGAGTTAATGGTGACTTTCTTTATCCCTGCTCAGAGCCCTACTCTAAAGTCCAGCAACTCACAGTTATTATCCTCCATGTTTAATTATCTCATCCAAAAATCTTTTCATCCTAATTAAATTCCAGCTGTCATCAAAGGAATTGGTATAATCTCAGGATTAGACTATATTTTACCCACAAAAATGTATCGAAGCTAATTGAACTGGACATTACTTTTTCTAGAAAGAATCTTGTCTCTCATTTTAAGTGGCCAACTTCTTCATTGGTTTTAAAAAGGTTCTCAAAAGCTGGTGCCTTTCTTAGACTAATCATAATAGTCGAGGATCTGTCCTCTACAATCAGTTCAACAAACTAGGCCAATATGACAACGGTGGCCTTTTTTCTGTCAGGCTGATATTTGCTCTGTTCAGCTCTAGGAGGTCCACCCTCCCAGATTTTGCTTTTTTGCTTTCGGAAGTTAGTTTCTAGTTAACTGTCTGAGGCGCCATCATTGCGAATGCAGACAGGGCTGCTCAGGCAATTTTTAAGGATCCAGAGTGCACCGCCTCTTGTGTGCTGGCTTAGTCTACCCAGCTTCCAGCCTTGTGCCACATCTTCCCGTGATGAGAGGGAAGTAAATACTCTCAAAAGCCGGGGGGGGGGGGGGATTTTAAAAGATGCTACACAATCATTTTTAGCTCTTCTATTTATTTGTCCATTGTCTCAGGCAACGTCGGATAGACATACTAGTATTTGAATATAGGGAAAACATCACAGTGGATGGCAATAAATACATCCGAAAAAGGAAGGAGAAAGCACAGGGGGAGTAACAAAATCGAAAAATAAAAATTTATAGCAATGGTGAAGAGAAGAGTCCCAAAAAGAAAACAAAATTAATTCAAATTTGGTTGTCAACTATATACACATAATAATGTATGCTCACACCTAATTTACAATGGAAATTGGCTCAAATTAATTAACTGATCTTTATAGAAATTGAATTTTCCTCAGAAAAGTTACTTCAATTTGAACTGGGGTATAGGGTGCCCTCCCCCCAAAAAATGCTACCTATAGAAATCATTAATAAAATACACAATCCTTTCTGCAATCTAATCCTACTTAGTACAAATTAACTTCAGTCGATGCCCGACTTGTGCATTAGTCTTTTTATTTTTATTTTTTTTGAATCCCAATTCAATGATATGCAGGGAAACTTTGGTGATCATCTCATCAGTAGGAGGCATTATCTTGAATGGGTTTCACACTCATCGGATTTTAACTCACTAGATTTTTATCTCTGGGGTCATCTCAAACTATCTCCAGACTATTCCTGAACTGAAGAGGGCCATCATAGCCAAAATCAGTCCTATCCAAGTGTGCTTGGAACACAGAGGTGCACATTTGGGGCATATGTCTATAAAATAAAGATTGTTGGACATTCATGACTGAAACTTGGTGGATAAGTTAGGCATCGAGTAAAATTTATTTATACCAAACATAGCTGGATTAGAGAACAGATTGTAAATTTTATTAATAATTCCATGGGTGGGTGACATTTGCCGGGGGGGGGGGGGGGGGGGGGTGCACCTTGTATAATAAGTGTGTCTATATTTGCTTATTTTGTAGTAGGTCAGTCCAAACAGAATAAAAACACTATTAAAAAAAAAAAGACAATCTGACAAAACAATTTTTTTTTTTTAATCTTTAGTTTAATGACAAAGTTAATTCTGACAAAATAAAGATTGGTGTAGTATATAACAAAATTATTCAGACTACTACAACAACAAAAAAACTTTTTTTCTTACAATTTTCCTATTAAAACATAAAACAGTTTTGTTTAATTTTAAATAAATTTTCCATAAAACGATACCTATAAAAGGCCTGGCAGTCATGCAATTAAGGTTTATGATTGGGACGTACGCCTCTTAATCTACGAAACACCTGTAAGCATGGCATAAAAATCACAAGTATGTTAATTGTATTAAAATAGATATTTTTAACTTAGATTTTTCTTGGAAAGATTAGAAACAAAGGTTTTTCATAATTAAATCAAAATTGAAGAATTTCCAAAAGTTGTACAAGGAATTCAAAGGAAAAGCACATAAAATTTAAAAAAAAATAAAAATCAACCAAGTTGAAGCCTTCACTGATAGAAATGTTAAAGAATCTATAAAGTTAAAACTCGTTTTTAAAATTACATCTTGAAGATGGTTCGGCGCAAGTTTTTAGTTATGTGTTTGTTTCATCACTAGTTTCAGGTTTTTCAGCATCATACACATTCGACCAGTAACCCAGCCCTGCTTTAATCGGAAAGAAAACTCCACCTTAAAAGAAATCTGATGCAACTAAATGGCATTTTTGGACTGTTGTGTCAAAAAAATGGATAAACCAAAGCTTGGAGGAACTGGGATGGGGAGTTCTTGACCCCTAGTTTCTGTTTTATCAGGTTTTCACTTGTACATTGCTCCCAATTTTTCTTTTAGAGACATTTAAAGATTTTTAAGCCAGTTTAATTCAGGCACAAGATCTCCTGAGGATATCTGAAAGATGTCAATGTTCTGCCACTTTATTAGCTTTTCAATGTTTTTTCTAAAATGGGGGGTGGGGGGCAGAAGCTAGAAAAGATTGGGTACTGTGTGGGAAATTCCTGGCCTCACCCCTTAAAAGTAAAACTAAAAGATAATACTGTTTATACTAGTAGCAATTTACAGAAAAAAATTCAAGGACTAAGCACCCCAATTATACTGGCAGCTGAAATGAATGGATTTCGCATGATACCATATCTGAGATCATTCAAATGCCATGCCTTATAAAACCAAGCTTGTATTTTCAAATTGATTTATCTACATTTTTCTTTCATTAAAAATCCAAAGCGATTTATAATTCTGATAAAAAATAAATAAGCTGTTTCAATTTTACAGTTTGTTTAATCAAAACACAAATAACTATTTTTACATAGAATTATTTAAAAAAAAGAGAAATGCAGAAAAATGTCTCAGAATAATCTTTTTCATTGAAAAAAAAGTATTTTTTGATAGTAATTTTTATTTTTTACTAATAAAATCTGATTAGTACCTTTAGTACTTTACTATTAGAAATAAATGTATTGACCTTAAAAAAAAAAGAAAATAACAGTATTATGTATTATTTGGATTATTCTGACTACTGTTCTTATTTATTTATTTTTTTTTAACTTAGTTCACCCAAAACAAGGCAAATTACCATTGTAGACGTAAGGGGCGACTGAGAATTAGGGTGAAAGTTTTGGAGGTCATCTTATCTTGGATATCATTCTCACAACACTTTGGTCAGTATAACCTCTAACATTCCTCAGGTGCATCCTGTTGAACTCGTGAATCTGTAGAGAATTTAGAATGGAACCCTTTATTTAATCCACGGGGGTAGCTTGTTCTCGTTCCAGCAGCCATGACTGGGTGAACTTAAAGTCTCAAGTAAATCGTAATTATATTCTTAGTATCACCTATACTGAGGATTGAACCATCAACCTCCAGAAGACTGTCACCCTGAACTGAATATTACTAAATACTTATATCCGTTGCGCAAGGATCTGTTATACAATGGATATATGGGTTTTGTTTACATTTGTGAAGGCATAGCCTTTGAGTGACGTCAGATACAGCTTAATGCTAAACCTGTTCCTTTCAACTGCCAGTATAACTGGGGTGCTGAAGCTACACTGGATCAAAATTCTGTAAATAGAATTTTTTTGAGAAAACACTGCAGCAGATAAAATAAATGAAATCATTGTATATTCTTATCATGAATGGTATTAGAATTAGAATGCAGATTCTCTACATATTTGTAATCACAATGCATATTATATTATTATGGTCACAATTTGTGATAAACTTATAAGTCTAGAGAACTCATTTCGACATACTCCTGTCTGCCATTATAGGCACTCAATGTTTCTAGAAAATGCTAATTGTTCCTCCAATACAATCTAATAAAAGATAATCACAGGAATTTTTCTTGAAATCTTCATTTCATCATTAAATGACAAATTTTTTGGTGTTGTATCATTTTTTGTATTTATTATATAAAGGGTAATTGTCTGTGTGTATGTGCAGCTAAAAGTAAAAAAACTACAAAACAAATATCCACAAAGTTTGTATATTCTTGATGGGTGTTACCCTGGCTGAATAATATCTAAAATTAAAAAATAAATTATTCATTCTTTGAGGGTTAACTAGGCTAGATTTCGTCAGTGGGGGGGGGGGGACGTTTTTCAGCCATTTCCAATGTTATCTTCTATTATATAAAGGAGAAGTGAATGACTTACATTATTATTATTATTATTATTATTATTATTTTCAGTACTTGTCCAGATTAGGACCCAAACTAAAATCGACTTGGTATTGGTAGTTTCTGGATGTTTATGTAGACGGCCGGAAAAAGCCGAATGAAAGTCGGTTGCCCGTTTCCAAAAAAATCCAAAACAGGGCTGGATGTACAACTAGAAAAAATGTTTCTTTTTACATTATTTATTTTTTTTAAGAAAAACATCACTGAGCAAGTGTTAAAACGGTATAAGGGTTCATTAAAATTCATTATCGCTTTGATCAATTTTTATTTCCAATTAGTGAATTTCGCGATTCAATCAATTCAAATGTTAACTTGTCTACTTATTTTCTTGCATTCTGATTGGATAAGTGCTTCGTCATTTTCCGGTCATCTACGTTAACATCAGGAAACTACCGACGCCAAGTTGATTTTAGCCTGGATTCTAATCTAGACAAGTACTTTATTTTCAATACATTAAAACAATTGAGACGGGCAGAGGTGAAAGAGGAGTGGAGCAGAGAGATGTAGAAAAATGGAGAAGAGAGAAAGATAGAGAGATGGATTGAGAGAGATAGAAAGATAGAAGTTTTAATATAAAGATGTTACACATTTTAACCTCTTCTATTTTCATTTTTGGGTAGCCCTGCTAGTTCTTCATAAAAGGAAATAGAAAAACATTTTTATTTCTCATTCACTATCAAGACGTTATTTACTCATTAGCATTAAATGTTTAATTAGTTGTAGTATAGTGGGGAGGGTGGGGGGGCTTTCTTCAATCCTTAGGAGAGTAGAAAGTGGACCTTGGGTTTACTTTCGGCAGCCTCATAACTCTCGCTTCCTTTATTTTGTCCTTTAGTCCTCACATTCAATGTTTCTGACAAAGAGTGAAGAAGTGCTGTTTTCTGGGTCAGAATCTATCTATCTAACACTTATCGTTGGCTAGTTTTTGACCTTGAAGTAGTATTTTTTATCTCCTTACATCAAGTGGCTTGATGCCTTGTCTGGAGCGATTTCCATAAAAAAAAAAAAAAAAAAAAAAAAAAAAAAAAAAAAAAAAAAATCGCCACAGATCTTTTTCAGCAGCAGAGACAGCCGTTCGTCTCTACAAAGTAGTTTGTGATGTCTAGTTGTAAAGAAGATCATAGTGGTGATGTGGCAGCCGTTGAGATGTTAAACTTTTCTTCTTCCTTCTCTTAGTGGCTGCAGTAATAATAGAAGCCATGAAAAAGAACAACAAATAACTTCATTAATTGCTCTGATATTTGATTTTACTTCTTACAGTAATTGGCAGCAAATATACCAATATGACCTGCATCTTCCCTCTTAAACATCATGGGGTCAGGGAGGACTCAATCCCATGCCTGATTTCTTCAACGTCATATTCCAGGAGGCAGGAACTTTCTTGCTTATCTGTCACATACTTCCTGCCATGACGTCATTGCTGCTGCTGGCATCCGTCTGTCTCAGGAGAAAATGGAGTTCTGCGCTTCAGATTTCTCTGTTGCCGAATTGCAGTGTCTACTGTGACTGTGCAAGCCTATCCTGAATTGACAGGCTCTGTTGCAGTTGCCACAGATGTAGGTGGTGTCTGGTTGTAAGAGCTATGTGCAGCCCTCTGTACTCTCTCCTCTCCCTCCACTGTTGGTCTCTCCTCTTCTCACTACTCTTGCAGCATGCCTTTACAGCCCTACTTCAGTATCTTCATGACGTCATATCCTGCCACATAATGCTATTTCTAAACTTCTAATGAAATTTTCCGCTTTCTTTATTTTAACCTTGCATGAAAATGACTTACCTACCCCACATAAAAATATTGCTACATAGGTATCTCCAAACTAAACTAATGGCTGGTAATTTTTAATATTAACAAACTTACCAGATTTAAAAAATTACAAAAAAGTCTGTAAAGCAACATGTACGTCACTTATAGAATGCTATTAATTACCAACTATCAAATGAGTAACTTATAGAATGCTTATTATCAGCTTTTAACCATTATAGAACATATTTTCAAAGTTAGAATTAACAAAGATAAATTATATTATCAACTTAAAAGGCAGTAGTAATTATCATGTTTGTATTTGCCGCAATACGAATGGGGGATAAGGGGAGCCACAAAATATTGAATTGAAAATTAAAGTTAAAATTCAGTCAGCTGTCTTGCATTCACTAATACTGCAAAGCCTCTGGAAAAGCTATGCATTGCCCTCTACAGCTATCAATACCAATAAAATAATTTGGGTTCAATTAATTGTTTACAATTTGTATTATTTTTTAACATTAAATAACCCGAAAGGTGCTAATATGCTGTAAAAGAGACAAACAAAATGATTTTGACACATCGGTTCCCATCAAATAACCGAATTTAAGCAACATTGAGCCTGGTCAGTACTTTGATGGAAGATCATTTGGAAATACCAGGTGCTGTAAGCAAACACTCAATCAAGGTGTATAAATAAATTGCTGGAAGTATAACCGGTGACAGACTAGCATCCTGTCACGAGGATGTTTCGGGCCATTCATTCTATTACTATTTTTTATCACTAATCAATGAATTGTTTCCAATAGGTATTTTGTTTCAGCATTAAAAAGCAAAGGGTTTGATATGACAGAGAAACTAAACCTAATATGGTAAATTGTTTGAGATTATATTTAAAATCTCACCGTTTTTGATGAATAGAATCTTTTTATATAAAGATCTTCAGCAAATATTCTTTTATTACACGAATACAAAGTAACAAAACCGAGTGTGTTGTGTGATCTATGGGAGAAAAAAGGATAAGCAGATTGTTTTTTAAGAGAACCGTAACAATGGAGCTGAGGGCATCTCAGAAGAATACTTCCAGAATTTCAGAAAAACGTAGCAGTGAAAGATGGGAAAATGCGTTAGATTTGAGGAGAATTACTTTGGAGGAAAACGTGCGATTTGTGATAACAGTCCCATTACTTTTCAAACAACTCGTATAGAACAGAGAAATTGCTTTGACGAAGACTTAATTGCGCATACATTTTTTTTTACATGATTCACCCCAAACAAGGCAGGACGCCACTGTAAACGTAAGGGGCTACTGAGAAAAAGGAAAAGGGGAGAAGGATTGGTGGTTCAGCTTAAATTGGGCTCTGAGCAGCGAGATGTCTGTTTACATTAGTTTTAAATTTCTGCATGTCAGTACTGTCGGGGAAACAGGGGGCAGGGAGAGGGAGTTCCAGAGGTCAGCAGCACGAGGAAAGAAGCTATTTGAGTAGAATGCTCTCCAGCATCTGGGGACCTTCACAGTGAATGAATGAGATTTAGTAGAATGTCGAGTTAGTCTAGTGAATTTACGTCGAGAGGGCACCAGAGAGTGGCCAACTCATCGGAGCATAATCCATTGAAGTATTTGTAAAACAAACACAAGGATGCTACATTGCGGCGATGGGACAGGGGCTGGAGCTTAGCTGACAGTGAGGGACCTATTAGGTTGACTACTCTTTTTTGGACTTTGTCAAGGAGGGAGAGACTAGTAGATGATGCACCAGCCCAGATGTGGCAACAATACTCCATGCATGGGCGAATGGTGGCTTTGTAGAGATACAGGATAATGTCAGGTGTAAGGAATCCACTAGCACGGTAGAGAGAGCCAACCTTCTTTGCGGCAGCCTTGGCAATGTCTTCAATGTATGTGTTCCAATTCATGTTACCTGTGAAGGTTAGGCCAAGGAGTTTGAATGATGAACTCTCAGGTAGGGTGTTATTTGCCATGACAATCGGTGGTTGGAGAGGCTTCTTGTAGTTGTTGAAGGAAAGGAGCTTAGTCTTTGCGGCATTAAAAGTCACCAACCATTTATGGCCCCAATCCACTACAGCCTGGAGGTCATTTTCTAAGGATTCAGCCATTGTCTCAGATATGATCGCGTCTGTTTTGCCAACATGGCGAGAGTAAAGTGTGGTGTCGTCAGCAAATAAACCAATCTCAGACACTATGTCATCAGGGAGATCGTTTATATAGATCAGGAACAACAAAGGTCCAAGAATAGATCCCTGGGGCACACCAGCATTTATGTCATGTTGCTTAGATGAACGGCCATCGAGGACAACCTGGATTTTTCTTTTGTTTAGGAAGGATCTAATTATATTAAGTAGTTGCCCAGTAATACCGTATGAGCGTATTTTCAGGAGAAGCCCTTTATGCCATACCTTGTCAAAGGCCTTGGATATATCAAGCGCTACTGCCCTAGCTTCACCTGCCTTGTCGAGAGTATGATACATGCGTTCAGAGATGACCGTTAAGATGTCTGCAGTAGATCGTGCTTGTCTAAATCCATACTGGCGGTCAGATAGAAGTTTAGCATTAACTAAGTGACGTACTATCGCTAGATTGATTAAGGATTATCAGAGAAACTAGCTTTATCATGCAGCAACCTCCCTTGAAGACATGTTAAACTTTTCATTGTGTTGCAATTGAATACACCTGATTTTACATTAATGTTCTGAACATTAGGTAAATAATTGAATAAAAGAGAAAATAAAGCAGACAATACTTAACAGTGTTATGATTTTAACCATTTTAGCATTTTGGATATGCTAAATAAGGCTTAAATATCTAACCTAAATTCCGATTTTAAAAAGATGCCGAAAGCAGGGGGTGGGGGGATTTAAAAAAGATGCCAAAGCAGAGGAATACCCATTTTAAAAGATGCGTGTGGTAAGGGGGGTGGGTGGGGGCAGTGAAAAGATGCCAAGAGAGGGGGGGGGGTAAACATTTGCTCGAGGTGGGTCCGGTAAAAATAAAGCTAAAGTGATGGAAATTCCTTGTTAAAAAAGTTGTCAAAAAGGAATTCCCCAGTAAAAAGATGTAAAAAAAAAGAATGCCCCGGGTAAATGATGCCAAAAGCAAGAATGCCCCGGGTAAATGATGTCAAAAGCAAGAATCCCACGGGTAAATGATGTCAAAAGCAAGAATGCCCCGGGTAAATGATGTCAAAAGCAAGAATGCCCCAGGTAAATGATACCAAAAAAAAGAACTCTCTGGTAAAAGGTGCCAAATAGAAGAACTTTCTGGTAAAAGGTGCCAAATAGAAGAACTCTCTGTTAAAAGGTGCCAAATAGAAGAACTCTCTGGTAAAAGGTGCAAAATAGAAGAACTCTCTGGTAAAAGGTGCCAAATAGAAGAACTCTCTGGTAAAAGGTGCCAAATAGAAGAACTCTCTGGTAAAAGGTGCCAAATAGAAGAACTCTCTGGTAAAAGGTGCCAAATAGAAGAACTCTCTGGTAAAAGGTGCCAAATAGAAGAACTCTCTGGTAAAAGGTGCCAAATAGAAGAACTCTCTGGTAAAAGGTGCCAAATAGAAGAACTCTCTGGTAAAAGGTGCCAAAAACGAGAACGCTCAGGTAAAAAAGGTGCCAAAAACGAGAACGCTCAGGTAAAAAGGTGCCAAAAGAAGAACGCTCAGGTAAAAGGTGCCAAAAGAAAAACGCTCTGGTAAAAGGTGCCAAAAGAAAAATGCTCTGGTAAAAGGTGCCAAAAGAGGAATGCTCTGGTAAAAGGTGCCAAAAGAGGAATGCTCTGGTAAAAGGTGCCAAAAGAGGAATGCTCTGGTAAAAGGTGCCAAAAGAGGAATGCTCTGGTAAAAGGTGCCAAAAGAGGAATGCTCTGGTAAAAGGTGCCAAAAGAGGAATGCTCTGGTAAAAGGTGCCAAAAGGGGAATGCTCTGGTAAAAGGTGCCAAAAGGGGAATGCTCTGGTAAAAGGTGCCAAAAGAGGAATGCTCTGGTAAAAGGTGCCAAAAGGGGAATGCTATGGTAAAAGGTGCCAAAAGAGGAATGCTCTGGTAAAAGGTGCCAAAAGAGGAATGCTCTGGTAAAAGGTGCCAAAAGAGGAATGCTCTGGTAAAAGGTGCCAAAAGAGGAATGCTCTGGTAAAAGGTGCCAAAAGAGGAATGCTCGGGTAAAAGGTGCAAAAAGAATGCTTGGGTAAAAGGTGCCAAAACAGGAAGCCATGGTAAAAGTTGCCAGAAGGGGATATCACAGTAAAAGGCATGCCTACCTATGAAATACTTATTCTGATTGAATTTAATGAAAAATTGACAAGTGATAAATAGCCAAAAGATGAAGAATCAGTATAAAGAAATGTAAATTTGTATGAATCAGCATGGTACGAGTTTTTTGACCAGTTCAATTCTGCCATTGGTATTTAGTTACTGAAATTCGTTTGAGAGTAAGTTAATTACATGGGGGGGGGGGGGCACATGAAGGTTGCCAACATCCATAGTGAAAGTGGTGCTATGGAACCGACAGGATTTGAACTTGAAAAACCAAGTTGTCAGTTCACACGGGTGTCGACTTCACCATTGCCACCTCCCGGGGTGAATATGAATAACGGAGATTGTTAAAGAATTGAATAACTACACCCAAATTGGTCCCTTTTTTCTGTTTTTCATATGCTATAATATTTGATAGATCATGATATATAAATTTAATATTACAAGTTTTACTACATATACGATAACCAGTCTTTACAAAATTGCAGTCTGGTGATTACATGCAGAAAATGGCATCACCTTGTCATCAATATTGAATGTTAATTTGAAACGAAAATGATCAACAAGTAAATAGTGTTTTTGGCAAATTCACTAATATTATAAAAAAAATTAAAAAAAAAAAAAAAAAAGAGATGGAGTGAATGTGACCACTGCCACTGCTATTCAGAATTTTCCCGTCTGAGTGAAAACGATGTTCGATTGGCCCAGCAGTCAAGCACTCGTTTGCTCCAAGTGAATGGCTACAAAGAGCATTTGGATGAGCAGTTCGAGAAATATTTTTGAGGAGGCGGAGAAAGAAGATATGGTTGCACAACTCCGCATGCCTGATATCCAGCTATCACCAGAATTTCATAGCGCAGGTGCAGAGATAGATTTACTGTGGCGGCGGATCTTAGCAAAGAGAAATGCACACAAGTTTAAAAAGGCAACTTGACACCTGAGCCAGACTACAGTTAAGCCACGGTTACTAAGCAACTATTCAAGAGGGAGGTGGAAGAGAAAGGACAAAGTCACAATTCGGCTTAATCAACTAATAGCTCATCAATTCTTAACGGTCAAGAGAATGAGACTAGTAATTTCAGCTTAAAAGTGATTACTATAAAACTAGTGAAAAAAACATTTTTTAAAGGAAAAAAAAAATATATATATATATATATATATACATACACACACACATACATACATACATACTAGCTGTCCCAATTCGGCATTGCCCAGTATTATTTTTACTTTTATTAATAATTTGCCTGACCAAAGCATGAAAAAGACATGTACCAATGTTGCACAAAAAAACTGACGAACCAGATTCAAAAATTGATTTTGAACGACGAAAGCTACAAAAAGACTGACTTTATTATATAGATGTTTGACCAAAAAATAAAACCTAAAATGACAAGTAAAAAAATTTCCCAAAATGCACTGTGGATATGTGCTTGCCCAAATGGATACTATCATGGACTATGGAATTGGCTATTAGAGTTGGGCGGTTTTGAAATTTTGGTTTCGGTATCGGTTTCTTTCCCTTAAAACCTCGGTTTACAGTTCGGTTTTTCGTTTTTTTGAAAAAAAATTTTTTTACTATGGAAGCTATTCATTCTCTTGTGTGATGATTAGTTATTATTCAACGTTTAGTTGAATTATGCCACTGTTTCGATAATTTTGTGACTGAATCATTCTCCATAGGAATCATAAGTTTTAAGGTGTTGACTGTTGTAATCAAAGTTCTGATACCTTTTCAACAGTTAACTCGTTAAAACAGTGACCAAAGATTCATGAAAGATTTCTGAAGAATAAAACTGAGTTTGAATATACATTCTATCTAATTCTTTAACCCATCAGAAGCTAAAATATAACTCAGAAATGCAAGAAATTAAAAAACGAAAATTTATTTAAACAAACAAAATAATTTTACAAATAAAATTAAGCAAAAATGATGATGAAAATGAAATATTGTCAAAATTATTTGACAGATAAAAATTTTCTCAGCATGGTTAGGTTTCAGCCTACATCTCCGATCACTAATGACAAGTCCAGCCTTACTAAATATCCGTTCACTCGCTACAGAGGTAGCTGGAATACTCAAAAGTTCTCTTGCCAGAATACAAAGATTTGGGTAGAGCCTCTCATTTTTCTTCCACCAGACAAAAGGACAGGCTGATGGGTCGATGGCTTTTCCATACAGAAATCGATCTACCTCGTTTTTAATCCGAGATATTTTTTTACCGCTGGTATCAATTTCTTTTGTTCTTGCCTGACCTTTCTTTCGGAGAAAACCCCAAAAGTCTTTTTCCCCTTTTGGTTCACTACTTTACTGTACTTCTGCTGGAATGTTTTCATCCGTGTCATCGGATAGAGTCGAAAAATAAACACACCATATACTTCTCGAATTGCCGGTGTTGACTGTTGGGATGTCTGTCATTTTGTGTGCTCGAAGTTCTGTCAACTGGTGCGTGTTGGGGTTAATATTTGTTTTTAAGACAGGGTAATAAAACTTTATAGACATGCGTAAAAGACTAGTAGTACAGCCGAAAACCGCGCCATGGGAAAAGGAAGGATGGTTAAAAAAAAGTAGAGATTATTAATTCATCTAAAGTCATTTTTTAAGCTTTAAGGTAATTTTAGTCATAGAATTCATGACTTGGATTAAAGTTTAATAATTAAACTTTCGAATAAATTGTCAACTCTAAATAAATACCATATTAACAATTTAGTAAAATATAAATCGTTGCATAGTCTACTTTTTGAATAACCCATTTTTGGGAGAGAAAACGGTATAGTTGAGAGATAGTTCTCTAGAAATGACAATTTATGTATGAAGTGGCTTTTCAAAAGTAAACAATGAAATGCCTAATGTTTAAAATAATTTTAAAAATCCGAATGAAGTGATACTAGCATTGGCAACTACTTTTTTTCTTTTTAAATGTTTATACTCGCTCGCTACTTTTCGTTTATTTACTTTTACAACAAGTATTTTTTTTTTAATTTCATTTTAATAACTTATTTTTTTAGATAACTCTGAAACAAACATAAATAATTATTTTACAATTTTGAGTTGAATCAAATAGATTTTCGACATCATACGGAACGCGTTTGATTTTTTCTTTTTCATTTGAAAATAGTTTATGCTAAAAATACGATGTCATGTCTGTCGTATTTCTCTTTTCTTCATTTGAAAATTCAAAATGTTAATGATAAACAAACTGTAAACAAAGATTTCTTCCTACAAGTCAATTAAATGTTTTTATCATATATTTGTTCAATCTGTCCTCTTACTAATATAAAATTTTTTGGTAATATTCAATTTTATTCAAATCGGAAAATCTTTTCAACCGTGTTTCCTTGTATATGATGGCTTACTGTAGTAAAAACACAATACCGAACGGTTACAGTTAAAAAAAAAAAACGATTCGGTATTCGGTATGGAGACGAAACCGAAAAACCGCGGTTTTTCGGAAAAACCGCAGTTTTTCGGAAAAACCGCAGTTTTTCGGAAAAACCGCAGTTTTTCGGAAAAACCGCAGTTTTTCGGAAAAACAGCCCATTTCTATTGGCTATACAAAGTTCATCATCATATTCAGTTTAATGTCAGTTTTACATGCTGGCATGCATTTGACGGGTTTTAGAAATTGACTTCCAAAGTAACTTATTTCTGGGCAGGTGTTTATTTATCTCTTAAGTCCATTCTTATCACTTCCTCCCATGTTTTCCTTAGCTTTCCCCTGTGAACTGAACCTGCTACCTCACCTGTTCTGCATCTAATCCAAGAACTCTTATCTATTCTTTCAATGTGGCCATACCATCAAAGTCTTCTGCACACATCTCCCTATACTGTCCAGATTTAATCTTCCTCTGAGATCATCAGAACTAAGCCTGTCTTTAAGACTCACACTACACATCTATCATATCATTCTCATATCATTTTTCTCCATGTATGTCCTCAACTCTCACTGGCCAGGTTTCACTTCCATGCATCATCACACTGCGTACACATGCCTAATGGATTCTTCCTTTGGTCGATAGTGGTAATGCTCTGCTGGTTAGTAATGACAGAAGTTTCCTGAACTTACTCTATCCACCACTAACGTTTGCAATCAAATTAGCACCTGCTTCACCCTGTGTTCCAATGGTATCACAAAGGTACCAAAACTTCTGGACAATCTCAATAGGTTTGTCATTCGGATATACTTTCTCTACCTCTGAGTTCTCATCCACAACCCTGGTTATCGTCTTTCAACCTACCAGTAATTCCACTGCACTTTTTTGTACCCAAATGCTTACAAATATCACAAAAAATTGAATTGCGCCCGACCTCCTTTCCACAAACTGAGCAGGTGAACTTTCCTTTGTTTGGGGAGCTTTCCAACACTACAACCATTGAACATCACTTTGGTTTTAGTAACATTCAGTCTCATACCTTTACTTTCCATAACCTTCCTCTAAGTCTTTAACTTAAGTAGGTCTTCCATTGTTTCACAGGCAAATAAGAAATCAGCATCTCTTCCAGACAACTCATACGAAACTCTCTGGATAATGCTTCTAAGACACAAATGAAAAGCATTGGACTCGATACAGAACCCTGATGTACTCTTTAACATTAAAGCTGTCACTAAATGTGCTGTTAACTCTAACATGACTTTGAGCATTTCTGTACATGGCTTGAACAACTTTCACCAACCACTCATTTGTCTCTAGTTTACACAAAGCTTACCGGACAACCTCTCTTGGAGCTCTGTTAAAAACTTTCCAGATCCACAAACAAAAGCAAAATACAGGTTCTTCTTATCAAGGTACTTCTCAGGATAGACATAGCACCAATGGTACTTTGCCCATGCATAAGAATCAAACTGTATTTCATCTATACTTATCTGACTTCTTATTTGCTGCTGAATTATTCCATCTCTTTGAGTAGCAATACACATCGATCAGAAAACGGTTTGGATAATCAGATTTTAGGGTAGTTCTATTAAAATAGTCATATCTTAAAAACTAAAGCGTTTTAAGTGCTCAAAATACCATCATTTTGTTAGGAAATGAATATCCTTTCACGTGCATTCATGAATAATAATATACATAATATATTTTTAAGAGTTTTAAGCAAATAAAGGCAAAGAAATGTTAACGTTATTTTCAGCAATTTACGTCACTTTAAAAAAAACAAAAAAACCCTTCGTTTAAAACTCTGGTACCATCCCTCTGTGCGGAATTTCGTCCTGAAATTTGGAAACCAATCAGGAGAAACATCACTTTTTTTGTTTGTTAGTGTACAAAGTAAATCGGCTCATTCATTTTTTTGAAATTTAAAAAATAAACCTTCCACATGACGTCAGTTAAACATTTTTGAAAAATACATTTTTGTCGCCCAATTAGTAAGTAAATCAATCTTTTTACTTTTTTATGCATTAAAATTATAATTGTATATATCTGTTCTCTTTTGGTAGTAATAATATTGCATTACCCTATCTGGAAAAAAAAAAAAAAAAATGGTTTCCATATAGTTTGAAAAACTGACTGTAATAGCAGCAGTAATAGTGATGCTGCTATAAACACGAGGCGATTTTTGTTTATTTTCATTCTAGAACGAATTTTTAAAATTTGAAAATATGAATATAGAAAATGTTACATTTTTCATATGCCAACTAGTAAATAAATTAATCTTTTATTTTTTTTTATACATTAAAATTATAATTGTATGTTGTTTTGTCTTTCCGTAGTAGTAATTTTAAATTACCTTATCCGAAAAAATATTGTCCTTTTTTTTGAGCGAAAGTCAACAATGGCTGCTAGTATTGCTGATATAACAATCAATCAGCAGCAGCTTACTACAACCTAGTCTTGTAAAGCTTTGTAAAAATAAGACAAAAATACTTTTTGTGCTTAAAAAAGTTAATCCTATTTGGTTCTTTTATAAAAAATACTTCAAGAAATACTGGTTTTCACTCAACTTTCGAACTTCTAGTAGTAATGACTTTCTAGTCGCCAATTTAAAAAAATAAAGATTCTACTTTTTTAGGCGATTACGTGTGAACACCCTTAAAGTCTTGGCGAAACAAGAAAAATAACAAAAAAATAATTTAGAATTTAGAGTGGGGGATCAGTCTCGCATATAAATTTAATGTAAAATGATCTCCTATTTCCCGGCCATTCTTGCCTTTAAGTGAAATTTATAAAATAAATAATTACTCTACCACTAACTCGAGGTACGACTAACAAGCCCATCTCCTAAAAATGCCTTCTTGAACATATCGTACCATAAACCTTAAATATGAGTGGAAAGCCACTAACACTAAGTTCGAATGACAACCTCCATCTAAAACAAAACCCCTTCCTTAATCTTATCACTAACCCTAAGTCCGAGTGGCAAGCCCTAATCCTATAAAAAGCCCATTAAAAACCACACAATCGTCTAAAAAAAAAAAAAGAAAGAAAAAAAGCAGACGCCCATAAAAAAACAAAACACACAAGATTTATTTCCCATAGAAAAAAATTGATTAATGCCCTAAAACGTTAAAATGGCCCAGAAATGGTGAATTATTCTACATTAAATATATGTGAAACTAATCCCCCACTCGAAATTCTAAATTAATTGTTTTTTTTTCTTTCTGCTAAGTTTTCAGGGTGGCCCTACCACTAACCTGAAGTTCAAGTGGTAAGTCCCCCTCCTCCCATAAAGACCCTCATAATCGTCTAAAAAAAAAAAAAAAAAATGCACAGGATTTATCTCCCATAGAAAAAATAATTAACTGTCCTAAAACGCTAGAATGGCCTTGAAATGGGGGATTAATTTATGTGAAACTGATCCCCACTCTAAATTCTAAAATAATTGTTTTTCTTTCTTTCTTTCTGCCAAGTTTTTCAGGGTGTTAACATGTAATTGCCTAAATAAAAAAAGTAGAATCTCATATTTTGGGAAGGCAAGGGGGTGAGTTAGCGGAAGGTGTTAATCTACAATAATGCCAAAGAAATCTTGCAATATATTCATTTTTAAACAGTCCTAGTATTAGATTTTAGTTTCTTGTACATAAAATGTATTACAATTCAACTTTGAGTTTTCTAACTTCTTTCTTTTAATGGATACATGGTATTTTTAAGGTATTGCAGCATATTTATGTGCACTTAGTGCAGATTACTTGGAAACCATTAATTTCTTGAGATTTTCAGTGGCACATTCTGATTCCTTGTACAAAAATACACTTATATGGTAAATTTCATTGCTTAATCTTGTGTTTTAACAAAGATATAACATTTTTACTGAAAAATTAGTGTAAAAAATGTGACAAAACCCATATGGTCTTAAAGAGGGGGATAATATCCACTTGTGCAAGGCACAAAAATAGTCATAACGTCCTTATTTTTAGTCAGATTTAAAAAATTAAAAAAGATTCTTTCTTAGATCATCAAGCTCTTTCTATATATGCCATTATTGAGATATTTTAAGCAATTTTTTCATGTGTATTGCTACTTTGAGCATCTGATCCATCAAGTTTAAGTCTCTGTACTTATCTCTATCTAGTGCTTCCCCCCTATACTCTTGTAACAATTCATAATTATACTGGATCTATTGTAATCACTTTGTAAACATGCACTGGGTGACATGCATGTTTCCAATGCATGCAGTTAACGAACTTGCTGCAGATGAGAGGTATTTGGCTAGGAAAAGAGAAATCACCCAAGCTATTGGAAATATGTTTGCTCTAGAGCTTGGACTGCCCAGAATTCGAATTATCAATTTGAAAAAAGTTAGTCTCTTTAAATGGGTGTTCATGCTGAGAAAACTAATGGCCATGAGACCCCCAAGACAGTGGGTTTTTTATGTGCATAGTCCATAGATTAGAAGCAGATTAACATTTTCAAGTAGATGTTGGCTAGCCATTATGTCAAGTAGTCTTTTTTTGGTGAAGTCCCAGAATATCTATATTCCAGCAGATATGTGGTGGGTGGTCAGAGTTTCCTCTCTGGGCATCTCATGGTCAGTTTGGGGTGTGTGCTCCTTTCCAAGCAAGATGGGGCCTTGGACTCTAAGCTATTGGGCTTGTCTTTTGATTTGGTCGGGCTAAGATTTCTCATTTGCAAGTCTTTTAATCAAAAGAATAAAATGAGCATCATTGTAATCTCCAAAAGAATAAAACTTTGTTAATTGTTTTAAACAGGAATTGCGGTTTTATTTCACGGGAGAATTCTTTTGTTGCAACACTGACCGAGACCACCCGATTGACACTGCGACCGGTGTCGGAATCGAACAACGACTTTTGACCGGCACAATGAGCAAACGATCACAGCACGTTCACAATTTACATTGTGGGGGGGAAAAGGAGGTAGAAATGTGTTCAACTAATCGTTTACAATAACTATTGTTTCAGCGTTAAATAACCCCAAAAAGGTTGATATGCCATAAAATAGACAAACCAAACTGAAATGTATTACAAAATGTCCTTGAAGTCTGTTTCGAAGACAATCAGTTGAAAGAAATGTACTTGAAAACCAATGCAGAAATATATCTGGAAATTCATTAAATAGTGATTGAAAAAAAAAAAAACAGAATCCTAGAATTGATAGAAAAAGCAAATGTTTCTAAAGATAAAGTCTGCAGAGAAAGTAAATAAAACCGATTCTTTATCTTTTAGGTTTAGCAATTTTGACTAACCGATCTGTGTTGACATTAAAGTTGACTGAAAAATGTTAGTTCATGTTTGCTTCTCAGAATTCATGTTCAGCTGAGTATTCTTCAATTATTTTAATTGTATTTGATTAAGTATCTCATGAAAATGTTACTTAAAGAAAATAGGTTTCGAAAGAAAATTAATATTACTATGTTCATGCCTTTGATATGGATCCGTGGAGTCATTTTCTGTCCCCAAAGATCAAAAACCATCTGAAGAAAGTGTTCGGTTGAGAAACTCGCTAACTAGAGAATGCTCTTTCTCCAGTTAGAATTAACCCCACCCTTAAACAAATGCACGTGTGGAGAAGGTAACGCATTAACCAATATAGCACTATCTTACTAATTTGCATAGCAATGGTTTTATGCTAGTGGATTGGCCAATCAAAAGCAACCTTACTAATGGGAAGTATATAAGCTTCACATTCAAGACGTAGACTCATTACCTAAATTAGACTGTTATGTTGGATTGCTATTATACCTAACCGGTGTTACCCCGAAGAGTCTTTTTACTTTCATTTTTGCCCCCCCCCCCACTCTCTTTTCATAATTATGCTGTTTGTTTTATTTACCAAATTATATATTTTTAAATAGGATTTTGAAATTTGATTATTATTGTATCGTTTTGTCATTAAATTATTATTTGTTATCAAACTACAACTAATTTTGTCTATTTATAAAATTATTGGATGTAAATAGCTTCTAAAACTTTCAATCTTTTAATGCATGAGGATTTGCTAAGAATTTAAAAAACCAGAAATGACTTTCTATTCGACAGTATGAATGCTTTCAAATTCCCTTCAAATTTCGAAGAATCCCAAAGTAATTCATTGTTTTTTTTTGTTTTTTGTTTTTTTAACTATTAACAAAAAATTATAATGGATGACTTATTTACAAATATACCCCAATTCATTCTGTGATATTTAATTTTATAATTTATTTTCTTAAATAGGATTTTTTAAAAGTTAATTTTGGTATTTTATTTATAGAAATCAAAAATAAAATACCATAAACGATTAATACAGCAAAAAAGCTGAAATTGAGGAAAACGGCCCCCCTGTGGGTGTGCATGTCGAAAGAGTGCAGCACAAACAACAACAACTTTTTTTCCTAAACAACTCCAATCAGTATTAACTAAGAAAGTCAAAATTAAGAGAAAGTCACCAAGTGCATATGTCAGGGGGGGGGGGGACTCTCCTACCCCTACTACCATCATGAATTGCTTGACGTCTTAGCCTTCACAGCAAAATGAACATTTTCAGTTTTCAAGGAGAACTATAAGGACAAAATCTTTAAGAAAAAAAAAAAGAAGCGAATTTCGATTAAAAAGCTGAGAACTTTACATATGAAAAACGCTAGCGATTAAAGCAGAAATCTACTTTTTATGGGTTAAAAAAAAAACGTAATTCTGCTAAAAAGCAGAGCTCACATCCCTGTTAATAATAAGTAAAGAAAATAATGTGTAAGTGACGAAGAATCGAGAAACATACATAGACAGATACATAGGAAGTGGACACACTTTTTTTATTACTATAGAGATCAGGAGGAAGAAAACTAAGCTGAAAATGTGTACACCTGTAATAGTAGACACAAGATATTTTAATTGGATATTGGATTATTATTAAACTTATACATGTCTTAGTTTCAGGTGAGCTGAAAGTTAATTTTTAAATAAATCGGCTTCCTTACAAATATCTTGTTCGCTTGATTAAAAGAAAAATAATGAACTTAGAATATAAAATGTCACTTTCAAAATGTTTGAAAACCAAGGAATTAACTGAGAAATAAATATAAAATATATGTCCTCTTTCTCTTCAAAATTATCAGGTTCTTCTTTGCTAAAATAAATATTTGATTTTGTAAATTCACAATGTCCTGCTGCATTTAATCGACTTCGGCCAAGGCATTCTACATCCATTTATTTATGGAAGTGGCAATGATACAGAGGTCGCCTGCGTGGAGTCAGTGTGCCATGCTCAAAGTTTGTTATAGCTTTTCCATTACTTTCATTAATATTTTTGGCAAAGGTATGAATCCATTTTCCCTCACCTATGAATTAAATAGTAGGTTAAACTAGATTCGAACTATGATAAGGTAACTAGTCTAAAACGAACATTAATAAATAATATCAGCTCATAGCCTCCGTTCAGTCCTGAAAGACTATAGATACCCCCTGTAAGGGGGGCTGCATGTGTAATTGTGATGCAAGGGTTGCGTAATCAGAACACCACCTCTCCTGAATTGGCACTGCTGATAAAGTGGAGAGCACATACAGCACCTGGTATTCCCAAATGGTCAACCATTTAGTACTGACCAGGCTCAACGTCACTTAACTTTGGTGATCTAACTAGAACCGGTGTATCAACAGTGTGATTATGCCGTAATATCAGCTACTGGCAGTATTATTGCATCAATCTGTATTTTTAAAATGTTGTTGGTCAAGCAAGATGAACAACAGTACCTCAAAATAATAATACCCATCAACAGGGAAAAATGATGTCCAGCATTCTACATTTTTTTCCGGATAAGTATCTTAATCTTTCTTTGAGGGGGAGGGGGGGGGCAGTAAGACATTATATATGACAATTTAATTTCATATACATTTTCCTATAAAAATAATAATAATAATAATAATAAACAAAAAAGAAAACTACAACAGTTAAAAAATAAGATAAAAGTTGGCTTGTAGAGTAAGTGTAATGCTGGGGAATACCTAAGAATATTATTAACCAATGTATTGTTTCAAAAACAGATAAGGAAATTTGTATGGAAAAATCGTTGAAATATTGAACATTTCTTTATAACTGCTTATTCAGATTCAATAGCAATTCAGTTTTCACTTGCTTCTTTTATGAAGAAAAAGTTGCAAGTTGGTCATTTTATTAAAATCTAGCTATATTTACCAACATGGGTGGACATACATTTCCGGGTGGAGGACTTAGAAAGAAATAATTTTAAATAAAGTCATGTTTACAATTTTTTTTTTTAATAGGATTCATAAAAATTTGTTTTAGTTTTCCTTTATTTTATTTTTGATTTCCATAAATAGTTGATTAATAGTGAATATAGTAATAAATAATAATTTTTTAAAAAAAGACAATTTGATGTGTATTTACCAAAGTTATGTCTAGACAAGACATAAGTTCTTTTCTCAGTTTTAATACAAAGATTAGAGAGAAGAAAAATGTAAGCAAAATGGGCATTTAAATGAAAAAGAAACGAAAAATGAAAAATACTCAATTTAAAATAAAAAAATGTTTGTTTAAAAGAGAAATTCGTAGAAGGTTTTACTTTTTGGTAAAAAGATGGTAGCAAGAGTTTGAAGAATAAAAGCTGTGGACAAGTTGACAATGGAAAAAAAACTTACATACACACAAAGGAATAAGAAATATTGAAGGACTAAAAAAATTCCAGAAAATACTGTATGATTCCAAGGACAATTGAATGAACATTTCCGGTTTTAAAATAAAGCATAATAAAAAATGAACAGAAAATTAAAAAAATTCAATCCATTTTCTGCCTCAAAATGGAAAACAAACTATTCTTGACTACTATACAATCCAATTTCTCAGCATTTCTCAAATTCTCCCAACTATTTTGCAAAAGAACGAAACAAAGATTAAAAATCAAGTCAATTCGCTTTTGTAAAATAGAAAGACAAAATTTAAGATCTTTGCTAACAGTAAAGAAAATATTTAAAAAGCTTCTTTTTTTTTGTTTATTTCTGAAAACTGCCTTTCTACTAAAAATAAAATAAACTTCAAGAAAATTTTTCATAGAGGTTTTATCTGAAATCTCTTCAGTTTTAATTGCAAGGAAGATTTTCATGGTGCAGGATTGGACCATAGTTTAAACTGCTTGTAAAGATGAATTTTGGTATAATTACAATTAAAATGCAGATCCCAAACACATGATGTAAAATGCCTCGACTAATTGCCTGAATTACCAGTAACTTGGTGAGGGGAACTCACAAGTTCAAAACCAACTTGATTTGAATTCAGAGTAGATTTTTTCCAAGACTTGTTACCAACCATTTGATAATCCTTTGTGAACATCTAGTGCCTTTCATCTGGCATTGCATGTGCACCGTGCAGCCATCTTGAAATGAATTCTTGAAGCTGGTAATTTTATTTGTCACAACCTCTAATTTCCGTAGTTGGATTATTAGTTGCAGAATTGACCTCTAGGAACTTTATAACATTTCTTTTCAAGGTTAGCCATGAAAACAGAGGTCCCAGAGGACCTTTGTATGCCACCGGTGATGATCACCAACTGCTATACTTAAGTCTAACCATTTCAAACAATCAGATCTAGATCAATCAATCAGGGGCTCTGCTATATTTACCGCCCCCCCCCCCTTCGTCCCTTTATGCAACACAACAAGGCTACCCTACTATTTAACCTCTAGTTGTGGTGAGAAGAGATGCATTTAAATTATAGCACCCATACGATAGTATCGGTGTAAAGTTAATGCAAACGGTTTGAATTTTGCTTCTCCATTGCATTATCAGTCTCAATAACTATCACAACATTGTCTACAGATCAACTAAACAGAAAAATGGCAAATAAAGGAAACGTTTCAATAAAAGTTGGAACAGATTATTTCTGACAAATTAAGAGACAGAAAGCAGAAGACAGCAATATAAAGAACATATAAAAACAAACAGAAAAAAAAAGATATTTTGAAGCAAATCTATTATGTAAAGGGCAGTTATCTGTGCGTGTGTGTCCAGCTAAAACTTTAAAACTAAAAAAAATAAACATCCACAAAGTTGGTATTTTCTTGATTGGCGTTGCCTCAGATGAATAATACCTAAAATTTAGAAAAACTTTTCATTTTTTTTACCCTAAACTGGCACAGATTTCGTCAGAGTAGTCTGCCTTCCAGCCACTAACTAATGGGATAACTAACCTTTTCAAGGAGTTAATTTCCTTATGTTGACTAATCCTCGAAGAATCTACACAAGGGAGAGTTGTCAGTCTCTATGTGTGTATGTCCAGAGAGAGGAATTGACTGGGCAGAGGAGAAAAGGGGGTGGGGAAAGGGAGGAGGTAACGGGGAAGAGAGAGATAAAAATATGTTACACTTTTGCCCCGGGCAACGTCGGGTAGCCTTGCTAGTACTACATAAAAGACAAGCTGCCATATAGGCATCACTTGGAAGGTTAACAAAACAATTGGATTTTTTTTAAAACAAAGTAAACTAATCTCATTCAGTTTTTTTTTCTTAGACATTCTTATAACTAATCACTTGCAGGGGCTACATGGTGTTACTTAAGATTAAATGAAGAATTCTATGTCTTTTGTGCCCAGCCCAATAACAGCATTAAACTATTTTTATTCTTTTTTTTTTATTAGATTTTATAATATTCAATGTTTGGGGTGGAGCTGAATGGTGTACTGCGCATTGATTAGGTGGAAATGAGTGTAAGTGAAGCTCCAGGCCATGAACCCCTTAATAACATCTTTATTCTTATTTCTTAATTTCTATAATTTTTTAAAGTTATAAATAAAAGGAAAAAGTTGCACTTCCTTTTTATAGATGCCAAGTGCAAAGACAGACCCCACAATAATTTTGTACCCCTCTTCGATTACAATGAAATATACTTACCTTAGTATCCTGGGTAATGTACTTTTACTTTTAGAATATATATGGTTGAGGGGAGGGGGGGGGGAAGTTATCTTCGGAACCCTAAAGGAGTCTGAACAAACATACAAGAACTACAACTTTATTATATAGATTTAGGAAACAAACAAATGTGGAGTGATTTGTTTTGTCACTCTTGCATAGTCTTTAAATAGCAAAGACAAATAGTGCTTTCCGGTTAAATAATAAGAAAATAGTTTTATGTTCAAAAATCTACTTAAGAAAGAAAAATAAGGTATTATCGTAGCCTTGCACCTTTTGCTAATTCATAAAGAGATTCTACTTTTAGGCAATTACATGTAAACAGCCTGAAAAAGTTTGTGGAAAAAAAAAAAATTAAAAACAAAAACAAACAATATTTTAGACTTTGGGGTGAGGGATCATTTTTGCATATAGATTTAACATAAAATGATCACCCACTTCCAAACAAGATAGCGTTTTTAATGACAGTCTTTAAAAATACTATCTAGTCCAGAAGTGGGTGATCATTACTGTTATGTGGTTCGGAAGTGAATGATCATTTTATGTTAAATTTATATGCAAAATAGATTCCCCATTCTAAAATATAAAATATTGTTGTTTTTTTTTATTGTTTTATTTCTCTTTACCGCCAACTTTTCAGGCTGTTTACATGTAATTGCCTAAAAAATCGTTTTTTTTTTTTTAAATTAAAAAAAAAAAAAGAGAAAAAAGGTAGAATTTCATTGTTTGGTTGAATTAGTAAAAAGGTGCAGGGGTACAGTTTTACTGAAAAAATAATCTAATTATACACTAAGAGCATTACAAACAATAGAAAATTGATAGAAAAGCAAAAATAATGTGACAATGACATTTCATTCCAGAAGTTAAAAACTAGAAACCTGTAGGGGAACATTTTTTTGTTTACTTAGGTGCATTCTCGCATGTCTAGAAGAGTCCTTCAGTCCCCTCCCCTGTCTATAGGTCTGCTACACTGAAGTTTAAACTAGCATCTTCATTGCTTAATGTGCAGATTGAATGGATATATAGCAGTCACATATTTTGATGTACTGGTTTCTTTTGATGTAAATAGACAGGTTTACCGCTGAGTGATTGGCCCACCAGCCAATCAGAAGTTTTGGCGTAAGAATATAGGAATTTGTTAGACTATTTTTTACAGCCGTCATGCAAGTTGTTTTTCTCACCTAAATAGTTGGAGTTAAGAAATTATATGAGCAAGACGTCTGTCGTTGGTTTTGCAAATCGCCAGTGGCATGATAACTCTTCCAAGGGGCATAGCGCCTTTTGTAAATACTGACTCTTAGCTGTTTTTAATTTTTTTTTTAATTCCTTTTCAGCACAGCCCAAAATAAAAGGTATTTCTATTAACCTTCAATGTTGTCTGTTATCTATTTTATTCACCTATGGAGTCGGATGAACTTTCTATCACAGCCAACTCAAATTATAATGGAGAACATATCCCAATCAAACTGCCCCCCCCCTCCCATTATAGATGCATCTTAAGAACGGATCCATTCTTGTTTAGAGAAGAAAGAGAAAAATGCCAAGAAACAGTGTTTACAGTTGGACGTCGCAAGATTACCGAGTCAATCATTATTGAAGAAACTCATGGGTTCTAGCAATGAAATGCATTCATTTAAAGCAGTAAAGGAAATTCTTGGTTTCTTATTTCAATATGGCAAGAGGAAACAGAGCAATGATGGTTCAAGTTATTTTATGAGGAAAAAAACCTTACATGAATGGAGTCTGTCAGGAAGAGAAAGTAAGTTTATGAGCTAGAGCGATCATAAAACATCAAAGTAGAATGATCTGCCATCAGTGGAAAAAGTCTTGGTATGGTTTGGAGCAGCTAAAGAAGTAATCTTGGAAATATTTCAACAGTTTCCATCATAAGGTAAAATGTTGAATTGAGATCGAGATAACTTTGGAATACGTTCAATTAGAATGCTTCATTTCATTTACAAAACTACATTGATAATTCGAAATTGATTTTAGAAAACAACGTATAGCATTGAATTTTGAGAATTAAATTTTTTTTAGATTTACTGAGTAAACCTTGAAAAATATAAGTAATAAGAATAATAAAAGGTCAAGTTTGTAGGTCAGTATATTCTTATTTATTTTTAATTGTAGTAAAATATTTCCAGGTATGTTTTATCCATATAAATATTTTCGGAGCATAGTGCAAATATGGAAATCACAATGAATTATATTTGATTTTTTTGTTTCTTCTAAATGTTAAAAAAAAGAAACAAAAAGGCAAACAATTATAGTGATTTTGCAATCTTCAAAATGTTGATTTCGGTGCATATACTATTTATATCTATACAAGAATATCCAATGATCCATTTAGACTGCAGAAAAAAAAGTAATAAAAAAAATATATATATTTAGTAATATGAAATCGAAAATAATTAAAACAAGATTGATAAAAAATACTGTTGAGAAAATGTCATTTAATTTAAATTGCAGAGATTCTTAAAGAATGTGTATGTACAGAATTGCAAGACTGAAAGCAACATTTACAATGAAAATGATGACCATTGGATCGTTTTTGCTAGAGAATAATTTGTTTCAGTAGCAAAACAAAAAATATCAATTCACTGAAATTCTTGATTGATTCTTGGGTCTTATGACATATCAACAATTATTGGGTCATTTTATGCCAAAACTGTATGTTTTGTAAACAAATAGTCTGTAAATGATAGTTTCTATTTAATCCATAGACGGGGATCTGGCAGGTACAACCACTTTGAGTCAGAGTGGACCTGAGAGTAGTGGTAACTAAAAAGTTGACTCCACTCTCCAAAACTCCCAAATTGGGGCTACACAACTGAATGTCACACCCAGGATCGTTGGGAGGAGGGTTTGGTTTGGTTTGGTAGTTTTGTTTTACGGCATCAAGTTCTTTATATCTTCAAATGTTTAATCATCGTTTTTGGTTTGGTAGTTTTGTTTTACGGCATATCAACCCTTTTTTGGTTATTTAATGCCGAATCTGGTCATTATAGTAAAAGTTTTTATGCTTCAAGTTCTTTATATCTTCAAATGTTTAATCATCGTTTTTGGTTTGGTAGTTTTGTTTTACGGCATATCAACCCTTTTTTGGTTATTTAATGCCGAATCTGGTCATTATAGTGAAAGTTTTTATGCTTCAAGTTCTTTATATCTTCAAATGTTTAATCATCGTTTTTGGTTTGGTAGTTTTGTTTTACGGCATATCAACCCTTTTTTGGTTATTTAATGCCGAATCTGGTCATTATAGTAAAAGATTTTATGCTTCAAGTTCTAAAAATAAAATAAAAAAGTGGAGGGAGAAAGGGAGAGGGGCTGTTGTTTTTGTTTTTGGTTTTGTAGAACATAATTAAGTTTTACAAAAAAAAAAAAAAAAAAAAAAAAAACGTCAATGTAGGTGAATTTCGTCTCAGGGAGCCACAGGGCAGCCTGATCTGGTATCACCAGTGGGAGGAGGGGAATGCTTAAGTATTTGATAGAGTTGGGAAATAGGGTAGGCAGAAATTACAAGAAAAAAGGGGGGGGGGGTAAAAAGGACTGGAAAAGATGGATTTCATGATGGGGTAGGTCAACACCTTGCCAAAGTGTGTCCAAGGATGGTTAGTGTCATGCCCATGAAAAATGTTATTTAACCTATAGATGGGACGCTGACAAGTATTACCACTTCGGATCAGAGTATTGATTTACTCCTCTCCAGGAGTTAGGCACAAGGCCAGTTTTTATCTTACTCCCACAAGTAAGATGTGACCCAAGGTCGGGTTGAGAATTGTAGTAATAAAAGTTTAAAAACGCACAAAAAATAAAATAAAATAATAATCTGACTCTCGAATTGTATTAACAATTCTCCAAAACACACGAATCTCATCAACCGAATAATCTGACACAAACGACGCCAACTTAATCTTTTCACTTTTTCTCTCACTGAACACTTGACATGGTCCCAACTCGTCACGTCAATTTTACCGTCTCATCCCTGGAGAAAAGTTACTACTCTTTTTATCTCAATGAGAATTCGCCCATGCAAAACCATGCTCATTGGCATAAATGAACTCTCGTGATCACTTAAAAATAATAAGATTCTATCTTGTAAGCGGAACGTTCTGGGTGCAACTTGATGGATGACACACGCCGCGACCCCACCTTTTCCTCGTAGACCCGCATGATGGCTGCTACATAATAGTAACAAAAAAGTGACTCCACACTACTCAAAGCTACCAAATTTAAAACTTACTATTGGATGCACTTTAAGATCATACCCTGGACCCGTTAATAGTTGTATTTACATTTATTTGAAAAGAGTTTATTAGATGATAAACATTAAAAGAAAAGTTTAAAATTAACAAATACAATTTTTAAGACTATAACGTTAGAATTTAGAAAAATATGATTTGTATGAATAGTGTTGAAGCAGATAATATTTGCATATATTGTTATGTGATAATTTGACATTTTTCGTAAATTTACAGCTACCATATTTTTATAAGAATTATCAATATTAAAACGTTTTTTTTCTATCATTAAAAACAAATAAATAAATAAATAACAATGTTACAGAGATTAAAGAGTTTTAAAAACATTTTAAATAGTTTAGTAGGATTTGTTTCGTTTTTTAAACCATTCAACTTGGTAACTATCAAACTCCTAAAGCTATCTCTAAATGTCTCTGAGATTAGATGTTACAAATCTTCTCAGATTTCTTTATAGATATATTCTTCCGATATTGAAAGCTCTCTTCTAATAAATAATGCAAGCATCAAACTAGTTGCTTGTGTACGCATACCAAATTTGATGGCTTATATTTATGTTTTCATGGTTTTACCGTAGATTATCTAGAAAAGATTATACTAAGAAAAACTGGAGCCCTAATTATTATTCATATTTCTTATGCAGTCGATACAAACTAATAATTCCCACCAATTAAAAATATATCACATCATCCCAAAACATTTGTATTATGCGAAATAACGTTTCTCTCCAATCTGAAAGTTTCAGGTATCAAAGCAAAAATTAGCAAATCAATGTAGATGTGAGTATACGTAAAATAAATAAACCATTGTTCAAGAAATGGATATGATGAAAAGATGTATCATCATCATATTTGGTTTAATGTCCATTTTACATGCTGGCATGTGTTGGACGACCTTTAGAAATTGATTTCCAAACTAACGTATCCTGGACAGGTCATTATTCAAACTACATAGAGGAGAGTAGAAAGTGGACCTTGGGTTTACTTTCAGCAGCCTCGTAACTCTCGCTTCCCTTATTTTGTCCTTTAGTCCTCACATTCCGTGAGCGATGCTTCTGAAAAAGGGGGAAGAATTGCCGTTTTCTGAGTTGGAATCTATCCATCTAACACTTATCGTTGGCTAGTTAGTTTTTGACCTTGAAGTAGACTTTTTTTAGCTCTTTACATCAAGTGGCTTCATGCCTTGTCTGGAGTGACTTCTATAAAAAATATTAAAAAATCTGAAATGCAATAGATATTCTTTGGAAGTCATTTCCTTAGTTGAGGCAAGATTTTTTTATATGTCGGATGCCCTTCTTGACGCCAATCCAGAGAGGTGATGTGTGGGTAGGGGGGGGGGGCTGTAGGTGCAGTGCTTTCATCGAGACACTATCTCTAGGTAATTGTCAACCAAGGCTAAAGAGCAATTCATCTGCCCTTGACTAAATATGAATTAGATTTAAATTTGAAAGCAAAATCTAGAAATACAAAAATTAAAAATTTGTATTATTATTAACACTAACAGCATTAGCATTACTACTATTATTATTTTTTGGTGTGTTTATTATTGATGGCATATCTTTTATGCAACCTTAACTAAGTTTAATACTATTCCTATTGAATATCAAAGCTTATTAGAAAATGTTTAACTATTATCCTAAAGAATACTATGTACCAGGAGATGAAAACCTTTGAGATAATATAAAAGAAATATAGTTGTTATTTAATTTTTTTCTTTTTATTCTACATATTTTTTTATTATTTAATTGATGACAAATTCATTTATTTCTATTACCAACACAGGTCAAACATTTTGCAAACTAATAATCTCTATTTCTTCCATCTTAGATGATAATTACCAATTTAGGTCATTATCAGATGCATTCTCATATCTCTATGAGAGACTTTGTTCATCGGTCAATCCATCATGCTTCCGTTCGAAACAGCATTTTTATTGTAAAATGTCCAGATTAAAGGGACATATTCTTATTTTATACTAGCAGTGGCATCGTCCCGATGTCCTAATTTCCATAAATTATTTAGATTACAGAAAAAAAAATAAAAGTAAAACAAAAAAATCTGCCTTGTAATCTGAAAAGTCTAAGTTCATTTTGAGACAAAATCAGAATAAAAATAATTATGCCCCAGGTGAGGTTCGAACTCCCAACCTTTGTCTCTGAATATGGTGCGCTAACTGATTGACCCACAATGACATCATTAAAAATAAACAAAACTGTCTTTTTTCTTGCCTCTCTCTTTAGAGTTGAATTTCGGTCAGTCAAAAGCAGAGAAAGAAAGCGAAAAGGACAAATCAAGATTTCCTTTCCCTCTTTTTCACTGATAAATATCTAAAAAAATTGTCTGTTATTAAATTAGTACCCGATGATCTGGGTATCAGTATTAAGACTTCTGGTTGAGGGTAAAAATTCTTTTGCCTTCCTTTATATGATGCGTCTAAACATCTCTATAAGTGGGGTCGGTCCATCAGGCAGTCACACTTCAGTTTTAAACATCATTTTCATTGTGAAAAGCATAGATTGGATGGATGCATCTTAAGAAAATCTTTCTCATATTTTAACATTGACCAATTCGAGAGAGTTATTAAAACAGTTTTCTTTCTGTACACCATTGAAATAAATACAAGCTGTGTGTCAAAAGGGGCAATATGTAACAAGAGTACTGCTCATGAAATTGACAATGTTTTCAGGTGACAAATATAATTTTGTCAATGTGGATATATCAGGTTATAAGTTTTTGGTTGCTCACTGACCAATGAGTAAATTTAAGCCAGCTTCCATGTTTTGGTTAGTAAAACTAATAACAGCTTTATAAAGCAAAGGACGAGTCTTTTAAATGGAAGAGGAGAGGAGAAAAAAGGAAAGAGAGAAAGAAAGAGAGAGAGAGCGAAAGAAAGAGAGAGAATAAGGAGAAATAAAAGAGAAGGAAAGAAAAAAGAGAGAAGGAAAGAAAAAGAGAGAAGGAAAGAAAAAAGAGAGAAGGAAAGAAAAAAGAGAGAAGGAAAGAAAAAGAGAGAAGGAAAGAAAAAAGAGAGAAGGAAAGAAAAAAGAGAGAAGGAAAGAAAAAAGAGAGAAGGAAAGAAAAAAGAGAGAAGGAAAGAAAGAGAGAGAGAACGAAGGAAGGAAAAAGAGAGAGAACGAAGGAAGGAAAAAGAGAGAGAACGAAGGAAGGAAAAAGAGAGAGAACGTAGGAAGGAAAAAGAGAGAGAGAACGAAGAGGGAAAAAGAGAGAGAGAACGAAGGAGGGAAAAGAGAGAGAGAACGAAGGAAGGAAAAAGAGAGAGAGAACGAAGGAGGAAAAAGAGAGAGAGAACGAAGGAAGGAAAAAGAGAGAGAGAACGAAGGAAGGAAAAAGAGAGAGAGAACGAAGGAAGGAAAAAGAGAGAGAGAACGAAGAAGAAAAAGAGAGGAGAGAACGAAGGAAAGAAAGAGAGAGAACGAAGGAAGGAAAGAGAGAGAACGAAGGAAGGAAAAGAGAGAGAGAGAACGAAGGAAGGAAAAAGAGAGAGAGAGAACGAAGGAAGGAAAAAGAGAGAGAGAAAAGAAAGAAAAGAGAGAGAGAGAAAAGAAAGAAAAGAGAGAGAGAGAGAGAGAAAAGAAAGAAAAGAGAGAGAGAGAGAAAGAAAAAAAGAGAGAAAGAAAAGAAAAAAAGAGAGAGAAAAGAAAGAAAAGAGAAAAAGAAAAGAGAAAGAGAGAAAAGAAAGAAAAGAAAGAAAAAGAGAGAGAGAGAAAAGAAAGAAAAGAAAGAAAAGAGAGAGAGAGAAAAGAAAGAAAAGAGAGAGAGAGAAAAGAAAGAAAAGAGAGAGAGAAAAGAAAGAAAAGAGAGAGAAAGAAAAGAAAGAAGAGAGAGAGAAAGAAAGAAAGAAGAGAGAGAGAAAAGAAAGAAAAGAGAGAGAGAGAAAAGAAAGAAAAGAGAGAGAGAGAGAAAAGAAAAAAAAGAGAGAGAGAGAGAGAAAAGAAAAAAAGAGAGAGAGAAAAGAAAGAAAAAGAGAAAGAGAGAAAGAAAGAAAGAGAAAAGAGAGAAAAGAAAGAAAAGAGAAAGAGAGAAAAGAAAGAAAAGAAAGAAAAGAGAGAGAGAGAAAAGAAAGAAAAGAGAGAGAGAGAAAAGAAAGAAGAGAGAAAGAAAAGAAAGAAAAGAGAGAGAGAGAAAAGAAAGAAAAGAGAAAGAGAAAAGAAAGAAAAGAGAGAGAGAGAAAAGAAAAAAAGAGAGAGGAGAGAGAGAAAAGAAAAAAGAGAGAGAGAAAGAAAGAAAAGAGAAAGAGAAAAGAAAGAAAAGAGAAAGAGAGAAAAGAAAGAAAAGAGAAAGAGAGAAAAAAAGAAAAGAGAAGAGAGAAAAGAAAGAAAAGAAAGAAAAGAGAGAAGAAGAAAAGAAAGAAAAGAGAGAGAAAGAAAAGAAAGAAAAGAGAGAGAAAGAAAAGAAAGAAAAGAGAAAGAGAGAAAAGAAAGAAAAGAGAAAGAGAGAAAAGAAAGAAAAGAGAGAAGAAGAAAAGAAAGAAAAGAGAGAGAGAGAAAAGAAAGAAAGAGAGAGAGAGAAAGAAAAGAGAGAGAGAAAGAAAGAAAGAGAGAGAAAGAAAAGAAAGAAGAGAGAGAGAAAAGAAAGAAAAGAGAGAGAGAGAAAAGAAAGAAAAGAGAGAGAGAGAAAA
>OY744519.1:97772877-97960377 GCA_963556195.1 Sepiola atlantica
AGAGAAGAGAGAGAGAGAGAAGAGAGAGAGAGAGAAGAGAGAAAAGAGAGAGAAGAGAGAGAGAGAAGACAGAAAAGAGAGAGAGAGAAGACAGAAAAGAGAGAGAGAGAAGACAGAAAAGAGAGAGAGAGAATGGAGAAGAGAGAGAGAAGACAGAAAAGAGAGAGAGAGAGAATAGAGAAGAGAGAGAGAAGAGAGAAAAGAGAGAAGAAAAAAGAGAGAAGAGAAAAAAGAGAGAGAGAAGAGAGAAATAAAAAGAGAGAGAGAGAAGGAAGAAAAGAGAGAGAAGAGAGAAATAAGAAAAGCGAGAGAGAGAGAGAGAAATAAGAGAGAGAGAGAAATAAGAAAAGAGAGAGAGAGAGAAATAAGAAAAGAGAGAGGAAGGAAAGAGAGAGGAAGGGAAAGAGAGAGGAAGGAAAGAGAGATGAAGGGAAAGAGAGATGAAGGAAAGAGAGATGAAGGGAAAGAGAGATGAAGGGAAAGAGAGATGAAGGAAAGAGAGATGAAGGGAAAGAGAGAGGAAGGAAAAGAGAGAGGAAGGGAAAGAGAGAGGAAGGAAAGAGAGAGGAAGGGAAATAGAGAGAAGGAGGGAAATAGAGAGAAGGAGGGAAATAGAGAGAAGGAGGGAAATAGAGAGAAGGAGGGAAATAGAGAGAAGGAGGGAAATAGAGAGAAGGAGGGAAATAGAGAGAAAAAAGAGAGAGAAAAAAGAGAGAGAAAAAAGAGAGAGGAGAGAGAGAGGAGAAAGAGAGAGGAGAAAGAGAGAGAGAGAAAAGAAAGAGAGAGAGAAAAAAGAGAGAGAGAGACATAAAAAGGGAAGAGAGAAAAAAAAGAAAAAAGGAAAGAGAGAAAGAGAGACAGTGAAACAGAGAAATCAAAAGAGAGAGAGACAGAGTGTGCACGCGAGAGAGTATGTGTATGAGAGAGACTGTGTGAGAGAGTGAGTGTATGACAGAGAGAGAATAAAAACGAAAAGTGCAAAAGAAACAAACTGAAGGGACAAAGAAAATTCTATTTGTTGGTTTTTCCAATATCAAGACAAAGTTTTCTCAGCATTAAAGTTTTGAATGAGCAAAGCATTCAATGCTGTAGCTGAAAGAAACGCAGCAAGTGCATTGTTGCAACACAAATTGAAAAGAAATATCTCGCAGACACAAGAGGAAATAAAGATATTTCCAACATTAATTCCTTATTTCTAAGTGACCGTTTTATGGTGTTAGACCCCCCCCCCCCAAAAAAAAAGTAATCGTCTTCATGTAAAAATCTTCACCACAGTTAAGTAAATAGTAGCATCTATTATCAAATGATTTCCAAGAAGAGTTGGGTTTTTTTTCAGAGTCAGTTATTTAAATAATAGTCAGATCAAGATTTCAAAGGAAAAGTTGATATTAATTACAAATAATTCTTTAGAAATTTTTTTAATTCACCCAATTCTTATTAAATTTCACCATATTTTTATTATTATTATTATACTTTTTCTTCTAATAATTAGTTTTAAAGTTACACGATTGCGTTATTTATGTAAAATCTCACCTTATATAGTTAAACGAATTTAAAAACATTTGAGTACTAATATAAATGCTGTCCTCTCTTGTCAAGGATTAATTTGCAAGCAATCAAGATCTCAAGTATTGGCAATCAAATTCGAACATTGGAATGTTGAATTTATGAAAAATAAATCTGGGGTGTCCGAGTTAACTAAGACCTGATGTTTATTGTTTTATTAAATGAACAAATAAACTGCCAACACATTACATTATTTGTAGCTTATGCCATTAATTTTGAAATTAAGAGTTTAAAAAAAAATTTTTTTTAATTAATAAAAAAGGTGCGTGCATTTCTTTAAAAACAAAATCTTTTTTTTTTTTTTTTTTTTTTTTTTTTTTTTTAGTTTTGAGGTGTCTATTTTTAAAACATTTGCATACATTAGAAAACAGGGGAGGGGGGAAACAAACAAAAAAAAAAGTCCCCAAAACAATATCTTAAAAAGTCACCTTCCTCCGACTCGGGGAAAAAACCAGAGGTCAGTGTATTTTCAAAAATGCACATATAAAATATATATTTTTTTTAGTAGTATGATAGTGACATTTTTTTTTTCTAATAAAGTTCATTTTGATGTTTATATTTATTACAATGGGCTTGAACCAAACTTTGACTTTAATTAAAATCTAAAACATCCATAGTTTTGATATAAGTAAAAATAATTTTGATTAAAAAAAAAAAAAAAATTAAGAAAACTGATAGACCATTTTAGTTCTAAAAAAGGTGGATAGATTTGTCTGAAGGTGAATGGTATCTGGACCTGGATGGTATGGTTTTGGTACAACTTGTTATCTATAATACAAACCAGCATAGCAGTTGGTACCATTTACAGGTTGTCTAATAGTCGTACATTCAAAACTGGATGGTTACAGTAGATGATGTCATGTCACAGCTAGTACTACTATCATTCGCAGACTTAGTATGTACTGCCCAAATTCAGTAGGATGTAAATACAGTGAATTTCAAGATTTCTTTTTGTTCACAGCTACCCACCAACCAACTGCTACGAATAGTAGCTGTGCCATAGTCGATAAGTACTGCTACTAGTACCAAATGGTACTAACCCTGCGAAACACACCAGACTGACCTGCTGCTGCTGTTGCTGCTGGGACTGGTTTTGTTGTTTATATGCAGCCTTCTTGGCTGCCTTTTCCGCCTCTTTCTGTTGCTTTTTCAATGCCTTCTTGGACTGATCAGCCAGACCTTCACTCCTGGAAGAGATATGAAGAGAGAGAGAGGTGAAATAGAGGTGCAAACAGAAATAATCCAGAGATGGTTTCATGCATTTTCACATCAGGATATTAGTTTTTCATTTATAAAAGGCAAAGCTATTAATTCTATCATGATAAACTTATTTAGTTTCTAAATCAAAATAAATTTCATTAGAAAAAAAAGAAAAATCATAGAAAATTACTTTTTAACCAAAAATTCATGATTACAAAAATAAAAACTGTATCATAAGATTTTATTTAATAATCATGCCTTTATTTGACAGTTGAAATAGAAAATTGATCTGTATAAAAGCTAGTCTAATGTTTAATCTTTATGTCTTTATAGCCAGAACTGTTTGCATGAAAAATAAAAAAGGAATTTGATATGTGTGTATATGTATAGATATCCATATTAATGAGGTCTGTCTGTGTATGTTCAATAATTACTTTTAGGGTATTAGACTTAAGAATGTGAGATTTAGTAAGAATGATCTCAACCAATGTATATCCTCTTAGGAGTTCAAAACTCTAAAAAATATGTATATTTGAAAAAAAACAAAAAAAAACAACAACCTCAAAACTCATTATATTTGGAACAGATATTCTATTATTATAGTGAGTAACATAGATAGACATATATATATATATATAAATGAATAAATGCAAAAGTTTTTTTTACACCTATCAAACATCACAACGGCCAACACTTATCCTGCATCACAGAATTAAATATTTTGAAATACTGTTTATATAGTATTTTGTAAACACCCACAAATAAAGATATGTATTTCTAATGTCCATATTTATTTTATAAACAGTTTGTAATAAATTATAATTCTTATATACATCCTTTTGTGTACTGTCATATTTTCTTATATATATACACAATAGTTTTGTTGATAGTAATATAATTATTAATATTAATTAAAGCGATTTAATAAGAAATAAGACAACGCTTTAAAAACTTTAAAACGCTTACTGTTGCGAGATGCTGAGACAGATACTACATTTTGAGCTTAGTCAAAAGGCCAGTGAACGATAAAAATGTTTTTATGACTAGGCATTTTTAAAAGAATGAAAAAAAAAAACCCTGATCATACCTTTATTTGACATCTATTGTTTTATCTTTGAATGGGAGATTTGGGGGGGGGGGGTAGTGTAATATCGGTTCTGTCATCATAAGACCGTCCTCCCAGGAATTATCTCTCTCTCTTATTTTTTTAAGATGCTATGGATATCCTCCCAGGTATAACATCCCTCTTTAGGAAGTGTGTCATGTAGTATCTGTTCTGTTGTCATGAAACCATCTTTCCAAAAACTACTTCTTTTTTTTTGATGGGAGGATCCTCCCAGGTATTACCTCCATTTTTTTGTGAGGGGTGGAGTGAAGTGTTGTCATAATACCATACTACCAGAAATTACCTCCTTTGGAGGGCAGTATAGTATATGTTCGTTCATTCATCATGATACCATCCTCACAATCATTACCACCTCCTTTGTTTCTCTCAGGCATTACCTTCTCTTGCAGGGGGGGGGGGACAGTATAGTATTATGTTTGTTCTTCATGATACCATCCTCGCAGAATTACATTTTTTGGTGAAGGAGGTGTAGTATCTGTTCTGTTGTCATATCCTCCCAAGCAGTAACATCCTCCCAGAATTACCTTTTTTGGGGGGGAGGGAGGTAGTATTTGTTCTGTTGTCATGATATCCTCGCAAGCAGTAACTCCTCCCTTTGGGGGGGGGGGGGTAGTACTTGGTCACCATGATACCATCCTCTCAGGCTAGCAAAAGTATGTGATCGGAAGGAGTACACACCCACACACACATATATATATACATATATATAAAAAGTGGACTGTTCACCCCCCCTGTACCTTTGACGAGAGTAAGAAACTAACCATACACATCATACACTACTAAAATACTAACAGCAATACTTTTATTCACTCAAGCGTGTTTGCAGCAACTTTCGCATAATTTCTTCCACATATAATAATTACTATATTCTTAGATTGATCACTCTCTAATACAACATCCACATAGACAGTGGTCACTATACTTACTCACTGCAAATTATCTACTCTACCCACTACTCAAAACACTGTCAGACTTTTATTTCATTCAGAACTGTTAAATAGAGACACTGCCAATTACAGATTACAGGAATATCATTCTGCTATTCCGAACACATAACATCTATACGTTATGAAATAATGGATTATGTTAAAAAAACATCACACGCTGCATTACAAAATAAAACACACTTGCATGCGTAGTAAGTATACTTTTTAATTTTATCACATAAAAAAAAAACATTACATAAGAATCATAGTAATATTTTTATTTAAACCAACTAATACATGTTTCATTCGTCAACATTAGAAACAGATTTCTTTAAATAACATTTCATTCACGCTTATTCAATGATCTTATAAATTTTTTAACTGGAACCCCCCCCCCCCCACAAAAAAAAAACAACTTAAAAACGATTTCTACCTTTTTATTTCTTGGCACATACGAAATTACTAATGGCTTATTCAACATTATTTGTGTCACGGGGTTAACTTACACTTCCAACTTATTGAACATTACATATAAACATAATATAATAATAATCATAGTCATATTATTTTTTTAAATTCCTACAATACCTTTTTGGTACGGAAACTCTAAGTTTCCTTTTTCTTCTTTTACTTGCAAAAAAAATCGGATATTCACACAAGAAAACCTGTTTTTATTTTATATATATATATATATATATATATATATATATATATCTCTCTCAAACTTCACCCCCCCTCCCCCCCCAAAAAAAAAGATTTCCACATTTTCTTTAAAGGGCAATACGAAATAATAATTTGCTTACTGCATATTATTTGGGAACTCAGTTGTTTTGGTCACGGGGTTAATTTGGATCACCAACTTATTTTCATAGTGTGGTGCCGTCGTTATAGATGGCATCAGAACGTGCACAAATTACACTGACTTTTCATTGAAAATGTCTAAAAATTAAGATTTAAGCTAAAGGGGTGTTATGAAGAAATTGAAATTCAAGAAATCTTGCTTAATTGGTATCTACTGACTTATGGATCAAATTCAATATATTTGAATTTACAAATTGGAGGTTGTACTCATATGCCCCCTAAAAACCATATACTCCAAAGAAACTGAAACTTGGGGGGATATTTATTGATTGATACCTAATACATAGTTAAATTTTACAAAAATTGGAAGTATTTGAATTTTCACAAAAGGCTTCCATCCCTTTGAATAAAACTAAATATAACCAAAATTTGGCTCCTTTACACCTAGCAGATTTGTTCTAAAATTCATAATTATTGGTTAATTAGTTGAGGAGTAATTCCTGTACATACAAATATATAAACATACCTAACTTTATATATATTAAGTGTGTAAATATTTACATACAGTGACAGACTTGGAAACATAAAATATTTTGAGTTTTTATTTCAAGAAAAATTCCTAAGAATATGTTGGTCACTAAAGAATTGAATAATTTAACACAAGATGCACACATTTTGAATGGAAGTTGATAAACAAGTATTCAGCATTTAATGGCATGTTCTTTATTTACTATGACAGCTGCCAGATGTTTAAACTAATTTGAAATAAGTTTCTTGTAGAAATAAGCTATAATTGTATTCCAACCTCGTTAACAAACCACATGGCGATTGATCAGGTTCAGGAAATTCTACGATGAACATTTTTCTTACTTTCTTTTATATTCTAAAGCCCTTATTCTATTTCCCTTTGACCACTTTGTTTCACTGCAGTATGTTTTCAATCACTATTAATTATTTTCTTTTACACTTATCCTGTGCAGAGAAGCCTTCTTAATTTCTCCCTCCACCACACACGGTCAAAAGCTTGGTCAGAATCAAGTCCGGCCATCTTGAGATTTTGTTGTAGGGTATTCAACCACCTTTGTTTCAGTCATCCTCTCGGCCTTTTCGCCAGAGGCTTCCTTCTTAAATCACGTTTTTGCAGCAATGTTGTTGCCATTTGCATGCGGTACATTTCCCTTACTCTCATGGCAAGCGTAATAGTGTAAGGGAAAGATGTCCTGGCTGCTGACCAAACAGTTGGGTTTTTGAATCTCAGCTTGGAAAAAAAAAAAAAAAAAAAAAAAAAAAAAAATCGCCATGTTTAACAACACTGAATGATGAAACAGCTGACCGTGGATGACACATCATCAACACTAAAGTAAAGGGCTAAATAACAGAATAACATGACACAATAAAACAGACAAGATACTGAATTTCTGTAATTTTGGCTGATCTATATCATAAAGCGAAGATAATGTATACATACCGATGCCATCACTTCTGAATCGTTGGACTGATTCATACGATATCAGAACACGGATTCTATGTAACAGTGCAGCTAACAAAGGCTATATAGATAAATATTTTTGTTTTTACCAAAAAGGTGTCCATAGGAAGCCTAAAACTTCGCTCAAAATATTGTTTACATTTAATTTAAACTAAAGGCAAATCATAAAAATTGTACAGATTAACAAATTTTATTAATTATATTTTACGTCTCATGAACTGAAAACTTAATTCCCTCATCCTAAAACTTTACTTTTGTAACATCCGTTTTCAGTTTTCGCTGTAGTAGAATGCTTTTGATTTCTTTGTAGTTTGAGATCCTACCCATCCTTTTTTTTTTAAAGGTTCAGAGATTTAGTTTACCAAAATGACCTAATTTGGCATTAAATACCCTGAAAAGGGTTGATATGCCATAAAACAAAACAACCATTGTCCGTGAAAAAGATTTTAGTTTGTTTCTCTGCTTAAAGTGTAAATTCTAATAGCTGTAGTCCAAAAGCTGCTCCTGATAATTGTTGTAGGCAGATTGTTTACTTCCGTGGTCAATTGGCGGAGGTTGTGTTTTCCTTGCTACACACCTTGTCGTGCACAGGATTTAATGGTTGTTAGTTTTTTTGTTTATTATAAGATTGTTGTTTCTTTTTGGTTTGGGAATGTACGAAGAATATTGAATTATTCCAGGCTGATTTTAGAAGCATTTTACCGATCTGCGCTGAATGTTGAAATTCTGAATTTTATGAAAAATCATAGAACATGAATTTTGGCACTAAACAACGCAATTGGTTGAAATGTGTGTAGGAGTTCTGCTTTGCGCATGTACACTATCGCTATTTGAAAGATGTTGCAGTGGTAATTTTCAGATTATATGAAGAAATAACTCTGAACGCAAACAATATCATAATTAGTGTTGGGACGATTAATCGGAATCGGAAAAATTGGATAACGGTTCAGGGAAGTTTTCGTATTATGAACCCAGTCTGATACTCCTTTTTTTTTTTTCAAGTAGCGGCTAATATTATGTTTATTATTATTGTATATTATTAATTTATGTTTTGCACGACAAAAATATAAGACATTATAACTAAAATTTATGACCCAACATAGAAATCTGCTTTAGTTAATATATAAAATGGTTGTTCATTGTGGTCAAAAAAAGAACCAACATTATTGTGTTTTACTGAAGTTGATATTTTTTAGCTTAGGTTTATTTGCAGCAAAACTGCTGAAAATTTACGTAATTTACTTCATTAGAGTACAAAACCGACTTCAAAGTCTATTGGGCGATATCCTCTTCTCTACCCTACAGCCTTTCTCACAGAAAAGACGTTGCTAGTCTTTCTCTGCTCTATCGCTATTTTCATGGTAGGTGCTCGACTGAGCTTCAATCGAAGGTTCCCCGATAAAATATTCCCAACAAAAACTCATCTAGCTACAACCACTGTAAATAATTTCCCTTTCTTCCTGTGTACCCAAAACAAAACAAATTCCATGAGCAAAATTTATTTCCTAGAACTGCGTGTTTGTGGAACACAGTACCATAGGGCTGCTTTCTGGGCGATTACCACATCACCTTTTTCAAGTCAATGTAAACAAATTCTTGTTGAGCCGTCCTCTTAAATAATTAATTTCTGACCAGTTACAACCATCATTACGAATACCCTCGATGTTTCACTGTCCACCTGACAAATTCAATAACCATTATCCTCGAGTGGCCTTTGGGCCTTGGTAAGTGGTGATTCTTTAGTAAAAAAAAATAAATAAATTACTGTATTAACAATTACAATGAATATATTGTTCAGAAAATTAACATCTATGCTGATGATTCCACTCTTTATTTTGGTGTTGCTTCTCACCCATATCCATCAGATCAGTCGAAATACGTGGCTGATTTAGAAGTTGACCTGGGTTCAGTTGTGGATTGAGGTACGAAATGGCTTGTTTAGTTTAATCATTTTAAAATTCAGCTTGTCTCTTCTTCCTGAGAGTCTCATGGATAGCTCTGCCCTTGAGGAGAAATCGACTCTGAAACTACTTGGTCTTTTTCTCTCATCAAATCTTTCTTGGAGTTCATACATTAGATCCATTGGTCTTCTTGTAAAGTCGGTTCTCTCTATCACTCCAAACACTTTCTCACATCTGAGGCTATTCTCTTTGTCTACAAATCTATATCAGACCATGTATGGAGTACTGTTGTCATATTTGGGCTGGTGAATTTGTCCTATTTGAGGGTTCTTGATAAGGTGCAGAAACGTATCTAATTTGATTGGCCATACAATTTCTTCTTCTCTGCACCCCCTCTCTCACAGATGTGGTGTTACTAGTTTCAGTCTTTTCTATAAATACTATGATGGCATGTATTCTTCAGAATTATGTGATCTATTCCCTGCTTCTTTTGTTCCAGCTTGTTTGACTCGTTGGTCTAGTGTCTCCATCAATTCGCTGTTTTGATACCTCGATATAATACAGCTTCCTATTCCAGTAGCTGCTTTCCAAAAACTGTAGGCTTGCGGAACTCTCTTCCTGCTGACTGCTTTCTACCTATCTATACCCTTGGTCTTTTTAAGACTAAGTCCAATAGGAATCTCCTGTCTTTTCGATAATAATCTTTCATTCTTGTTAGCTCCTTACATCAAGTGGCTTCATGCCTTGTCTGGAATGATTTCCATAAATAAAAAATATATATGGACTTCCTAATGCCAGATTTTGATAGGATGACTCTTCAACCATGGCTTTGTTTGATAACCATTCTTTTCACCCAAATTATCCAATGCCTATCTATGAACTTAGTTTAAAGTTACTGAAGTGGTTCACATATACAGTCCTCATTATTTAAAAGACTAGCTGTACTTACCTGGCGTTGCTCGGGTGTCTTTACTTTCATTTTATTTCCCTTTTTTTTTTATTAAAAAAGAAAATCTTTTAATAGAATTTTTTAAGTTACATTTAATTATTACGGTATTTTTTGGTCATTAAATTATTAATTGAATCAAATTAGTTATAGAAACTATAACTAATTTTTTAACAGTGATGCTTTAATCTCTATAAAATTATTCGATGTAAATAGTAATTTGTCATACATTAAAGGATTGGAAGCTAAGAATTTTAAATCTAGTTTATATGACTTTCTATATGATAGTTTAAATATTTCCAAATTCCTTTCAAATTTCGAAGAGTCACAAAGTAATTCATTCTTTTCTTTTTTATTAACTATTAACAAAATATTAAAATAGCAGAGTTGTTTACAACAAAATGCCTTTAACTTTTTTTTTTTACATAGTTTTATTCTTTTTATTTCGTTTTATTTTACAGTATTACACCTTTGATTTTAATAAATTATCTAACAAAGTTATCTTGTCGGATTTTTAAAGTCAAATCCAAATAGCAATCCGTCTGACATATCGATACTTGATTTAGACTAGCTCATTTTTAAAAATAGTTTTTTTCTTCCGCTATATTATTAGTAGAGACATATTTTATTTAATTTCAGGTTTTTCTGGAAATACTTATTCCGGCTAAGACTATTCAGGAAAACATCACCTACCAATTCACCAAAGGATGAGGGGCAGGGTTATTAAAAAGTATCCGAGAACTTACTTATATGGAATATCATAAAATTATATGAACAAATATTGTGTGTGCGTGTGTGTATAACTACAAATAAGCATAATTTATTAAATTTCAAAAATAAAAATCTATTAAGTAATAATTTATTTAAAATATTTAATTAAAAGAAATGTAATTGAATAAATTTAGGTTTCAAAATCCTAAAAATTAATCATTTAGAAAAAAAAAAACCTGGTATGGACTTTTTGCACGCAGCTAATATATAAATTTAAGAGTTTAAAAAAATGAAAAAGTAAAATTCGACAGTATTTATGGGATTTAAATTTCAACATTTTCTATGGTTTTATCGATTTTATTACAAAGTCAATTCTTTTTTTAAATAACATTCCTTTATTGGATCGTTTCCAAGATTATAAATATTTACTTACAAGAAATCATGAAAGGGGGAGGGGGACAAAAAAATGAAAGTAAAAGACTCCTGAGCAACGCCGAATAGATACAGCTAGTATAGAATATTCTGAGAGATTAGGACATCTTTATCAATACACACGAGTTCTGATATTAAACAATCATTTGTCATTACCTCGCGTTGCTAAGCAGATTTATTTTCTTTTTTATAATTAATAATTTTCTGAAAAATAATATTTTATTTGGCTGGCTCAATTTTTTTTAAATGTATTAGACCACCCGTGACACAGTGGGTCAATATTTGTTATATATATTATTAAATATTTATGAAAACATTTTGGAATTTCCAAAAGGTTTTCATAAATATTTAATAATATAATAAATGTTTTTACAAGGATAGGAAACTATCATTGATTCAAAATATTTTTATTTACAATATTTTTTGGTGCATTTATCTTGACTTACAAATACATTGTGATGTCATAATAGACTCTCTCCTCTTTCTCCCCTCCTCTCTTTTATATCATTCCATTACTCTCACCACTTCAGATGAAGTGTGCATGGTGACAAGCAAGCAAGATAACAAATAATATCAACTTTAATAGCAAACAAATAGATACTTTTCTGAAGAAAATGGTATTCAGATTATTTCTGTAATTTAGAAATATTTTTTTTTACCCTTAAATGCTTTTTGTTTCAAATATGACACATTCCCTAAAAAATGCCTGTTTAATATAATATTCAACGAAAATGTGTCAAACTAACTTGTTTCACATCTGCAACGAGCTTTTTAGTAAGTGTGAATAGGTATTAGTATGATGTTGCATCAGCACATCCGCTAAATAGGTAATCAGTATCTTCGATGATAATTTGTTTTCAAACCAATATAAAAAATAAAGCATAAGGGTTAAATTAGCCAAATCCGTTTTAAATATTTCAGAAATGTTTTGGTTTAGTTTAAAATAAAATAAAAAATAGAATTAAAAAAACGCAAGTCATGTAGCTCATTAAAACAATTACTGGTATTTAGTGAACAGTGATGAAGTACAAATATCATACAAGGTCAACTAATTGTGACTAGGTATACAGACTTTTGAAGGATCAAGTATCCTCACACACACACACACACACACACACACAGTGGACGGTGTGGGTGTAGTAATGAGCTTAGTGAAATGGTTTAATGGTGAGTATGCTTAATTAACGCTGATTTCACTGTACTAAGAGTTTTATTATTAAAAAAAGAAAGAATGACTAAAATGAGATAAACTATTAAAAAAAAATGAAAAAAGTCTTCACATAAATCCCCCCCCCCCACACACTAGAATGGTTTCTCCATATATGGGGAAGGGGGGGGAGGGTCGAAGTAAAAAGTATGACTTACTGTAACAAAAGGTCGCAGTAAACTTAGTACACATGAAATTTTACAAATATTAATGAAATTATAACCTAACTAATGGAGGCTCACACCAGTGAGTTTGTGTGTGAGGAAGATGTGTGTGTGTGGGGGGGGGATTAAAAACGTTAAAATATATTTATGTAGTCAGCAACAATATAGTTACTAAGGAGAAACTTTCATGGATACATTTATTTTCAAAAGGGTGGATTTTGCCGATTTTGCCTTATCAGAAATTTATCAAATACAGCTCATTACACTCCCTATAATGTCTTCTATGTTACAAATGTTCATCCCCTCCTCCCAACAAGCATCAAAATATATGCAAACTATAACCTGTTCATTAATAATGATATTGGTTTTACTAGATCAACCATTGAAAAATGATGCCTGAATGTATGGATAGACATAAACGCTAATATATATATATATTATACACACACACACACCTCCAGACACCAACATCCAAGTTAACATCCTTCATCTCACCTATGAAAGTCCCAATGTGGTTTACTTAATATAGTGCACCAGATGAACAAAAGGCAACTATGTTGGTAAAAAAGACCCTACGTTTTAATAATCACAAACAAATCATTAGAGACAAATTCACATGCCCCACAGTAGCCATGTATTATAATCTCCCAAACCACACCATAAACAACATCAGATGCATCCTCATAGTCTCCAATTTTAAGACAACACAGATGAAAATACAAAACTTAACTTATTCTGAGACTCAACACCTTCAGGACTGAATAAAGATTTGAGACTTCTTCTTAATGATTATTCATTCTACAAACATACAAACTGACCAACAACATTTTTATACAGGGAAGGTAATGTGTGAGCAATGGGGAAATAACTTTTTTTCGTCAGCATTTTTTCCAATTTTTTCATATTCTCACTTCTTTCCTATATAGTATATATTATACCATCCTCTTCAGACATTTATCATCCATTTCATTATACTGCATTCATTCTAGCTAATAGAAACCAGATAACATGATGCAAGATTTATTCATTTCAAATAAACGAAAACATTTCGGCTTAACAGGTCTTCTTCAATGTGACATACAATTTTCTCCTTTTTTTCCTCATCAGGATCTTATGTCACTGATTTGCAAAATTCAAACAAATCTTAATTAAAAAAAAGCCTTCTAATTAATATGTAATACTTTTCTCAGCCCATAACTTCAGTCTTAGAGGCTCTATTTTCACACACTTTTTTCTTAGAATGTTTTTGATTGCTGTGAAGCATTTTGTCGTCCGTCCTCTTGCACTTATTATATGGTCCAAAGGTGTCTATTATTAACCTGTCCTGGTAAGAGTCTTCCAGTTAGTATCATATTTATTCCTTTCATATTGTTCCTATTTACTTACCTCCCCACGAGGGCAAAGTTAAACACAAGGTTGGTTTTTAATGTAGGAGATAAAATCCAGCTCACCAAAAAAGGGGTAAAAAAGATTGGAATAAAAATGAAAATTGCCTCAGTCTAGAACGATTTCTCCTTCACTGACCGAGGACAAGAATAACATTTAGTATCAGAACAGATACTACACTTTGCTCGTAAAAATCTGTCATATTGTTTATTTATCAGAATCCATGGAAGGGGGGAAAGAAACTGACTGAACTTTTTATTTGTTGATATAATCTTTAGTATTATATCTCTTTAGATTTTGTTTTAGTATTTGCTTCAGTCAACTACTCTTTTTTAGGATTTAATTTGATTTTATCGTATCTTGTAGGAATATATTTTAGCCAGTGAAGTTAATGAATATCGATGAAATCAGGGAAATACACATCAAATTATTTACAAGACCAACTAAAATTCTAAAATTGACATACGTTTAGAGTAAACAGATTAACACTAAAAAATAATATTTCAATAAATAAAAACACATCTTTCGAACAGAGTTCTTTGAAAGGATAAAATTATACTAGGAACAGGCAATCCAATGGATCTAAAAATGCATTTTATCTCAAAAAGTATTCAAACGCTTGGGAGAAACGGCTGTTGAATAAATCGGAATGGTTGTTTTGTTTTACGGCATATGAACCCTTTTAGGTTATATAATGCTGAATACGGTCATTTTGGTAAAAGTATTTATACTTGAAGTTCTTTATATCTTCAAATATTTATTCATAGTGTTTGGTTTGGTTGTTTTGTAAAGGAAACCTGTTTGTTTTTTTTTTAGTTTTGTAGAACATGATTGAGTTTTGCGAAGGGAAAGGAAAAAAGCAATAGCATCAATTTTTGGTGCTTTTAAGTTAGAAAGCCGTTATCTTCAGACAGCCTGATCTAGTAGCACCAGTTGAGTAAATGGGAAAAAGAAGTGATGTTTAGATAAAAATTAAAAAAGGTGAGGTGTTACGATGTCCCTTTGTTGTGAACTCGGATTCATCTTAAGAATTCCAAATATCACACTTGAAAGCATTCTTATGTAATGTATTAAACAGAATAGACAGTCGCAAGAAACCAGAGACAGAATAGATACATTTCAATAGGCGGGTGTTACTGCGTCAGCGAGAGGGAGAAAGATATACATACGGCTGAGCTGTGCATTAATTAAGTTACGTCGCATACTCTTCCCCACTCTCAATGGGCTAAATAGGGAAGGGCGACCTTCCGCGTCTGCTCTGCTTGGTGTGTCAACAGGAATGAGAAAGAATTATTTTGCCAAATTTCGTTTTACTGGGGTCACCTGGTGACCCTTACCTGTCACTCATCCTTTTGATTCAAACTTGTAGCCTTTGCTATGTAACAGACGGATGCAGGATAAAAAATTATTTGGATAATATTTGCATTACATGTATATTTGTATATGTTAAAAGAGATCTTTAAATCTGGGCAGTATAGGGAGATGTATGCAGAACAGGAGACTTTGTTGGTTTGGTCACATTGAAAGAATGGATGAAAGTGTTTGGGTTTGTAGATGTAGAATAGTTGATGTAGCTGAATCAATTAGCAGGGGAATGCCATGGAAAACATAGGGGGAAATGATAAAGATGGATTCAAGAGAAAAAAAAAGGAATAAATAAAGACCTGGCCAGTCAATTTCTAAAAGCCGTCCAACAGATGTGAACATATAAAAGATAATGATGATGATTTATCTCAATTTCTAATGTCATCAAAAACAGAGAAATTAATTAAGTCAAGTAGACAATCAATCAAAACGATTCCTTAGAGTTACTGATAGTTTTTAAGATTATTTGCCAACGTTGACAGTTTGATTCACAGGAGGTTAAACACTGATGACCTTGTACCTGACTGAGCCAGGTTTAGTGCATAACTGAAACAGAATACAATGAGTTTTATTTATCTCCCTCCCATGGCAGGAAGATGTGAAGCAAGGTCGGAAAGGTGGGAATTGAAAAGCCAGCGCCCAAGAGGAGGAGCACTTTGGTCAAACAAAAATTATCTGGGCAGCCCCGTCTGCATTCTCCGGTAGGGGCATCTCAATAAACTAACCCCGTCTCAAAGGGCGAGAAGATAAAGCTTGGGAAGGTGGACCTCCTATAACTGCACAGGGCATTGCCTCAGACTGACAGAACAAGCCATCCTCAAAAATGGCCTAAATTCTGCTGGTCTCAATTTGGTATGAAATAACCCCGGAGAGTTTAAACTCAAATGTGAATCATCAAGATTTTAGACTTTAATGTCAGTGGTTGCTGGGGAAACGTTTTTAACTACCTTTGCTTCAGTTACATTTCACGGACAACATCATCGCATAAACAAGAAATAAAATATTTCTACCTGTTACTTAAATAAAAAGCCATTTGAGCAGAAGATGATATGCAGATTGTGTTTGGCAAAATGTTACATTTTTCCAGTTTTTGGTGAACAAAAACATTTGACAACATTTTCTTTCCAAACATTTTAGATTTCATCTTGAACCACAGAAGAAAACTCAGATTTAAACAACTTGTTTTTTCCATTCGACAAGCAACAACAAGCAAAAGTCCAAAAAACAATAATTTTACGAAAGTCAGATTTATTTTTGTCTAAAAGAATATCAACTACTCAGAAATGTCCAAATAGAAAACTATTCTTATCAAGTGATGCCATTTTGAGAAGGATTTGATTTTTTTTTTCAGCAGAAATCAATCAAGGCGTTTGCTGTCAATTTGCAAAAAAAATCTCCAAGCAAAATACAATGATTAATATAAAGATAAGATGAAACTCCAAAAACTGAAATCAATTAAAAAAAAAACGTGTACAATCCAACAAATAGTTTTGATCAATATTGAAAACTTAATTCGGAAAGTCAGTTTTCTTAATATTTAGAAGTTTTTTGTTTTTTTGTTTTTTAATATCTCTTCCAGCGCTGGCAATTTATTGATAAGAAAGATTTCAAAAACTAAATCTACCATAAAGTTTTTTTTTTTTTAGAGAGCCATATTTTTCTTTTAACAATTGACGCAATCAACTTAAAAATAGGTATGTAACTATACATATTGTATCGCTATACACTGTTCACAATAAGACACATAGCACAAAACACACAATAGAAAAACACAAGTCGATTCTCTAAACATAATACATCTTTTTCACAGTAAAAACATTGTAAAAACACAAAGAAACATCTGTATAACTAGAAAAGAAAAAATAACATTGTACATGAAAACTTAGTGATTAGATTTGAAAATTATGTCTCTTTTGGACATCCATATTTTTTTTTATATTTTACTAACCAGTTTTCAAATTGTTCATATCAGTATAATTTTTTCTTTCAAATTCTTACATTTGTTTTTTATATATTTCATTGTAAAAACAGCTTAGTAATTTCAATTTTAATCACTATTTAAGGTTAAACGTGAAGAACTCTTGCTGTTAACTGAATGGGTAATTCTGACAAAAGGTTTCCATTTTATAATCTGAAAATTTGGTGCTTAAAGGATACTATTTTGAAGAAAAAGCTTGGGGAATCTTACATTATTTTGTCTAGCATAGAATAAATCCCTTAACATTTATCTCCCTTTCAGAGCCCTTTTTTCTTAAGGGATTCCTCCAGCCCCCAACGAAAAGCTTCTGGTGCTCTGTCCCCATTCTTTTAGAAGCCTTACACGCAACCCTCATGGATAGTTTCAATCCCTTTAAACATCCCTACATTTTTTAGCATCTCTGATAAGAAATATTGCCTTTCGTCTCTCTAAGAATAGAATTAAATAGTGCTAGTATGATTTTCTTTTTATATTTCTTTTATCTAAGCGAACTTTGTTTACCTTTTTCACCATGTGCGAATCCCCATTTACCATGTGTAACATGCCTAGTTCCTAGCATAATTGTATTTTTCTTTCTAGTATTATCTGTTATGCTCAAAATATTTTCTATTCTGTAAATTTATTCGCTTACGGCTCCATTAGACTTTAGTCAACTCCTCGTCCTACCTCGTCTTCATTTTTGTATTCACGTGTATCTGAAACAATGTTTTCATTCTTTTTTTACACTTTTAATTTTGTCAATGTGCAATAAACCTGTGTCTAAAATATACTATGCCTCAGAGTCTTGCTTGTCGATAGTAGTTTATGCTAGCTGTCTGAAAATTGTACATTTCTATGAAGCAAACGCATCCTAGAGACAGCATATACATGTCTGCCAACATTGAATTCATTATAGTTAAAAATTGTTTATCTTTTAATTTGTTAACAGACAAAAAATGCAAAAATTGACTTATAGGTGAATATATTGTTTTGCCACGTTCATATAAACTCTCACAGCCAATCGTAATTAAATTCGGCATTCCAGCCAATCATTGCAGACTAATTCTCTACAAGATGAAATCGAGCTCCAGCAGTTTATGCGGCTCACCTTTGAATAACTGACTACTCATTGTTCTATACATTGTCTTTAGACCGCTCTTTGTCCATTGCTATTGTTTACTGGTTACTTGCTGCCTGGTAGAGATACATTACCAATGGTATCCAAGCTATTTCGACACCTGATAAAAGATTGAGACTAAAAATAATCCTGAAATTTAACAATACAGCGACTGGCCTCCTGGTCAAGTGGGTGGGGATGCTGGTGCTTATTTGCAGGCTTTGTGGAATAAAACGTTTGAAGAATATGATACCTTTGGGACTGACAAGTGGAACATCAAGATTACAAGAAAAAAGTGGATGTTGGACAAATCAAGGGTGCACTATTAACACCTTTTGCTGTGGATTAATTCATCGTCTGAGCAACTCATTGCATAGGTATGGCAAACCCGTAGACATATCCTTGGCAGATTTGAAAAACTCGCAGTCCTGTTTGACAGGATAAGCATCCGTCATGTAGGATGGATATACAATCTATTGACCATCTGCTTGCTTGAGTCAGGGCGGTTATGAGAGATTAAAAGATGGTGGATGTCATGGTGGTTAACCCATTTGTTAGTATCATTGCCATGATGTAGGTCATATATCTCAAAAACTGGCGAAGAGGAAAACGTCAGTACCAGTCTCTTCGGAATAAGTGCTAATCCAGCACTACTTGTGGCTGTGGCCTAGGTTGATGGCAGATCTGTCCCCCTGTTGATCAATACGAATTGTTTCTTTTCTATAGCCAGTAGACATACGCTATTCTTGAGAAACAGAACCTGTATTTGTAACAACTATAGGACACCAGTGCCTTTTGTGGGATTGGAGTTGTCAATTTAACTACAAGATGGAAGTCCCATCACCATTGATGCTTTACCAGCATGGGAGAATCTGCTTGGGTTTGACCTTCTGATCGGAATGAATACAATCACAAAACTAGGGAGACTCCAAATCACTTCTTCAGTTAAAATGGAGTTCCCTGACAAACAACCATCGATTGTGCCTCTCTCACCATAGATGAGCCAGACTTCAGCATAGAGTTTGATCATAGCACAAAAACATGATCTGCGTTATGGAAGTGGGATTACATTTACACACCAATGAGTTTGTACGACAATAGCACAGTACCATATATTCAAGCAGCATGAGACTGCTGCTCTACGTATGACTTCTCCTTGAAGGGAAAGTGTTGAAAGAATTTAAAATAATTCGCCCGCCCTCCTCCTCAGCAAAAGAGCACCAAGAGCAAACCTCTGCCAGATATCTGTTGATACTATGACAAAATGGTGGAGGAGCCTGGCAAAAAAGAGGCACAGCGTTGCATATATGATGGGAGGTGAATCTAATGTTTGGCCATGCACAAGTAAACTCTCACAGCTTGTCATAATTAAATTCTGCATCCCAGCCAATCGTTGCAGGCTTAACTCTCCATAAAAAAATTAAAGTGGTTCGTGTTGGCATACTGTTCAATGACTTACTACCCGTTACTTCATAGTTGTTGTCCGTTAGGCGACACATTGTTATTTGCTGTATGCTTGCGATTCATGACCATTTAAATTCAATATGATACAACTGAGTTTCAAGTTTTGACTTTAAAACTAACTTGTTAGTAGAGTTAAGTAAAAATTCAATATAACATTGCATTTACTCTTTATTACATGGCGGGTTATATTTTCACTGACACCCTTTATACACCCATTGTCCTCGTGAACACAGATCCTTGATCGTCTGTAGATAAAACACTCGGATGCTGATGTTTGGTTTTTATTTCAAAAGAGAAACAGTCATATAAAACATCAGAGTGACAATTTACTTGTGCACACACGTGAAAGCCAGATAGACAGTCCACTTGTGTATGCCTGAGAGACAGACAGACGGAGAAACAAGCAGACACATAGTTAGATCACTTGTCTCATTACACCTGGTTAGATTGTACGCAACTGCCCCCACAGTCATTTGAGCTCCTCTGGGAACAGCCACATTTCACATCCACTTGCTTAAGTTTTCAGTCAAAAAGAGACAGATCCCCTTCCCTTCCCTGGAAGTCATGTGTTTACATCGACTTCCTCCACTTTGAGGTCACCTCTCACCTTTAAGTTGTCACTCAAACCCTTCCATCCTAACACAGCCTTCGCTATCTAACACATGTATTAAGATATCAAAAAGCTTGATGAATCCCTATACCTATCAATAAGTCTGAATACTTCCATTATTTAAAAGGTTATTGTGATTTATTAAACGTGGGGGGGGGGTCACAATTTAATAAAACTAACTGATTTTTTGTTATGAGTTGACTAATATGAGCAGTCTAGAAAATAATTGCCTTATCTTTGTTCCTTTTGATAGCATTTTGGCCAGTCTGAGCACCTTCAACCTCAGTAGCAGAGAGCAAGAACTAACTCATCAAGACAAACTACAAATCCACGAAACCATAATCCTGTCATTCCTCTGCATCCTCAGAAAGAATTAGTGGGAGCCTAGGAAATTGCTTTGAACATCTCCATGACAATACAGGAAGGTCCAGTTGCCTTACCATTCTTCATTTTAGCGATGAACCCCGCTACCATTCACACAGAAATATGAATGGGTGGACCAGCAACAGGTTAAGCATCAGATAGTTTGTCAGCCTCCAAAGAAAATTCATTGAGGAGGTGTTTATAAGGCTGTTTCTAAGCTGTTTATTATTCCAGAGTCACCAAACGACAGATTTCCATATTTGTCACCAACTACATCTTGGTTCTCCCTTCACATCGGTTTGGCAATTCTGAATACATCATTCTCGCCAGAAAATACATCATCGTTTGGTCTTAAGGTACTCATCCTTATTGTAGCAATGCTCACAAATAAAATTAAATTTTAGATTTTGCTATAAAAAGATATTTATAAAATATAAATTGATTAAAGACTTTTGGTTTTTAAATTATCAAAATTCATCCATAACTGTTTAAAATATAAACATTTGAAGCTGAAAAATAAATACCCCCCCGTTTCCCCGAAAATATTGAGTCAACATGTGTTTTCATTGATAAAATTCTGTTTAAAAAAACTATTGAAGATAAAGCAATGAAATTTTGCATGTATATGTAAAATATGTCGTGAAGCTATTATAAAGGAGATAGGTCAGCATATGAGCACCTCATATAAGTTTTAACAAACTGACTCCTAATTAAATTTGTTTAATTTGCAATCGCTCTCATCTAATCCTCCAAAATAAAGTGTTTATCATCCACACAGGTGTTGTTTTTTGTTTTTGTTTTTTGTGTTGTTTTTTTTTGGGGGGGGGGGGGGGGGGGCTTGTAACTCGGATTTAGGGTTAGAGGAAGAGTTAAGGAAGTATTTTTAGGCTTGCAACTCAGACCTAGGTTCAGTGGTAGAGTAAGTAACTAATTCTTTTTAATTAATTTTCAGCATGAAAAAATATTATAATTTGAGAGCTAACTAATGGCTCAGAAATGGGGAATCATTTTACGTTAAATTTATCTGCAAAACTTATCCCCCCACCCACACACACTAAATTAATTTTATTTGCTGCTTTTTTTTTTTTTCGACAAGTTTTTTTTAAAGGTGTTCACACGTAATTGTCTAAGAAAATAAAAATAAAAAGTAGAATTGGTGGCTTAAGTCATTTCTGAAGAAAATTTAAGTTCGAAAGTAGAGTAGTTTACTCTTAAACCTAAGATAAAACAGTATTTTTCGAAGGACAACAAAACATTTTGATAGTCAATTTATTTATTTGAAGAAGGATACTGGAATGCCTGGAAAAAAAGTCTTTTTTTTTTTAAATAAAATAGCATCTAAATGTAGTTGGTTTAAATTTAATTATGCTGATGACGGCTGTGAGCCAGAAACACGTGTCCATGGATTACTTTTATGTACGTATAAAATAAATAAAAATATATATATATTATTAAGTATATATTCTGATAATATAATAGTTCTAACAGAGCATTTAAAAACATTTTCGATAGTCATACTTTCAAATTCTTTCATGAATTCAAATAACAAAAAAAAAAGTCACCGTCTTTGTTTACAAGTTATTGCTGCTATCTGTTGACTTATTGCTGATACTAAGCAAAAAAGTAAAATTGACGAGAATGAACAGATTTCTTTCAGTAAAATTTTGTGTATGGTGTGTCTTTGCTATGGATTTCCAAAAAACTTTTAGGACAGATATTTATGATAATTACTTGAAAAAAGTTTCAAAACCTCTTTTCAGATTTAAGTGTTTGAACTTTGATAACTGATTACGACCAAACTATTTAACTAACCAAATTCGAACATATATTACCTTAAAGGGCATTCTTTCTTTTTAGTCAAATTTGACCAAATCCCGACCACTGTGTCCTTTGAAATCTAGTTTAAAATGCAACTATTCTTTTCCGTGCTCAATAGAGATGGGCGGTTTTACCGAAAAACCGCGGTTTTTCGGTTTCGTCTCCATACCGAATAGGTTTTTTTTTTTTAAACCGTAACCGTTCGGTATTGTGTTTTTACTACAGTAAGCCACCATATACAAGGAAACACGGTTGAAAAGATTTTCCGATTTTAATAAAATTGAATATTACCAAAAAATGTTATATTAGTAAGAGGACAGATTGAACAAATATATGATAAAAACATTTAATTGACTTGTAGGAAGAAATCTTTGTTTACAGTTTGTTTATCATTAACATTTTGAATTTTCAAATGAAAAAAAGAGAAATACGACAGACAACATGACATCGTATTTTTAGCATAAACTATTTTCAAATGAAAAAGAAAAAATCAAACGCGTTCCGTATGATGTCGAAAATCTATTTGATTCAACTCAAAATTGTAAAATAATTATTTATGTTTGTTTCAGAGTTATCTAAAAAAATAAGTTATTAAAATGAAATTTAAAAAAATACTTGTTGTAAAAGTAAATAAACGAAAAGTAGCGAGCGAGTATAAACATTTAAAAATAAAAAAAAGTAGTTGCCAATGCAACTTCATTTTCATCATCATTTTTGCTTAATTTTATTTGTAAAATTATTTTGTTTGTTTAAATAAATTTGTTTTTTAATTTTTTGCATTTCTGAGTTATATTTTAGCTTCTGATGGGTTAAAGAATTAGATAGAATGTATATTCAAACTCAGTTTTATTCTTCAGAAATCTTTCATGAATCTTTGGTCACTGTTTTAACGAGTTAACTGTTGAAAAGGTATCAGAACTTTGATTACAACAGTCAACACCTTAAAACTTATATGATTCATATCATGGAGAATGATTCAGTCACAAAATTATCAAAACAGTGGCATAATTCAACTAAACGTTGAATAATAACTAATCATCACACAAGAGAATGAATAGCTTCCATAGTAAAAATTTTTTTCAAAAAAACCGAAAAACCGAACCGTAAACCGAGGTTTTAAGGGAAAAAAACCGAAACCGATACCGAAACCAAAATTTCAAAACCGCCCAACTCTAGTGCTCAATCAATATTGAAAAAAGTGGTCTTGCGATATTCGTCTTTTATCTCGCTGATAAAAAGTTATATAAACAAAATACACATAAATAACATTGATAAACTTATAGATAAATCAATTTCCTTTTGTTTGATGTATGGTTAAACAGGATTTTATGGGTTTATAGCGATTTTATAAGTGTTTTCCGATCGACACTGCAAAAAATGTTGTTTTAATGACGTTCTACAAGCAGTGCACATTACCACTTACTGCTACCCTGCTTCCAATATCTCTTCTTCTCAGACAGAACAGAGCTCACAGCTTCATACCAACACCAAGTAACACTCTTCAGATGACGTCTTGTGCTCATACCACAAACCTTCCGTTGCACCTACCCAAAATACCCTCAGTCATAGAAACAGAAGTACTTGAATTTCAATCAGCAGAGACGGCTTCCTCAAATTTAGCACTGACAGCAGGCCCACAAAGCTTTCAAATTCGTAGTTAAGGTTTTTGGTTCATAGACTGAAGTAGCGCACTTTCAAGTCACCAACAAGAAGTTTGTATTGAGGAACACATTCTTCACTCGGAATCACTTTGGAGTTCCCGAACAGCTTAAAATCACGCTTATTAACCAATATAAAATCTATCTAACTGTTGTCATTTCCATAAGTATATGTAATCAGGTGACTGTGGTACTATGGACCCCCCCCCCCAGAATGTTGACTTGGGAAATGACTCAGTGATCAGGAAATAAAATTGGTTAACGACAGTAGCCAAGATAGGATGACACCTAACAGTTTGTTTGATAGTTTCCAGGTAGTCAGCTGAGAACGACTGAGAGGGTAAGCGGATGTGGTCGTTTCTGATGACCAGTGGAGAGTCACTGAGAGGGAGGCCGGACATCTAGGATTTCCAGTCCAAGGTGGATATATTGAGGAGACGGAAAAGACGAGCTGGGATAGCAGTCAGAGATTGGAGTCAAAGTTCAGCCGAGATCAGATGGGGAAGTCCTGAGGAGGCTGTCAGAATTCAGTTCAAGAGAAATCGCCACGAGAGTCCAAAATTCAATGACTGTTGGACAACTACCAATGGACAGCGTTTGGAGGTCCTTTACCGCGACAGCCCTATCACATACACACCCAGAGCACAACTGACTTGTCTGTTTGTACTTTTATTGGATGAATCTGCATTGCTTTTGTTTTTGTATACACCATTTAAACAAGTGAATGCGCCGTTAGCGATTGCTAATATAAGACGACACGACCAGAACGAGAACAAGAGTAACAATAACAGAAAACCACGACACAAACATTGAGGTCTACAGTCGTCGAGGAACCAGCATATGGTCTTACAACTGTCTTTCTTTGCAAATAAAGAATTGCCAACAATGAAGTTATTAGCCACAACAAATTCTAAAACACTCTCCACGTATAGATTATGGACGCCATAGCTGTGATCACGACACATGCTCTCATAACCAGCAGATAGAAGACCAATGTAGCCATTTCAGTCACCTCGGTATGCAAATCTCATTCTTAGAGAATTCTGAAATAACAGCCATCAACCTTTCATAGAAATTTAGAAACAAAATGGTAAAGAAGTAGAAAAATATCTCAGATTTGAAGTTTTTACTTCATGTTCAGAATTGAGTTGAGTTATAACCGATGTTAGAAGATAAATGAAAAATATTGTTATAAAAGTGTTGGTTCATTATGTTCCAGTGTAAATATTTTATGAGAACATTTTTGCCATGCCAAAAAAACAGTTAATTACAAGAAGGAACCATTATGTGATTAAAAGAAAAAATATAATATCTCATTCTTTAAAAAACGAAAGACATTTTGGTATTGTATATATGTAAAAAAAGATTTTTTAAATGTCGGAAGGGGAAAAAAAAAGACAGAATCAATTATCGATATGTCAGTGCGATGCTATTTGTAATTCTAAAATCCAACAAAATAACTTTATATGTTAGAAAATATTTAGCTTTAATGAATTCACTGAAAGTTAAAGTTGAAACCTACTTCTTTCTGAAAGTGGCAATAAAATTAGGAAATCTAAAAACGTTTGATAAACTGAGTTGGCAATGTGATTTCACTTAATCAAATTCAACACTTTGTACTTTGAACTGAAGTAGAAATCGCAATGATATAAATTGCATGGTGCTAATCTTTACAAATTACATATAACAAGGGAAAACATGCCATTATTTCCAGGTTGAAAAAAAAGTGATAGTTTGCATGAAATGTCGGGCATGCAAAAATGGCACTAAATTCAAGTTGGTAACCACTTTGACATGGATACACATGTCAGTACATGAGCCAACATGCATTTGATCATGCATATTAATGATATTGTCGATCCAACAAGATGCATTAATGTACACAAGCCCATACATGTGGAAGGCAGATCCGTCATTCAGCTGAGTGTTATGCACTTGCAAAACACAACTTATGTTTGATAAGAACGAAAGTAATAAAGAAAAAGAAGTGAGAGGTGCGGCTTTGAAAGAGAAATGTTGGGAAAAAAAATTAACTTACGACCCACTCCTGATTTCATAACACACACACACACATATGATAAACCCCAATAAAGAGAAACGCATTAAAAAAATTAAAAAAAAAAAAAAAAAAAAAAAAAAAAAAGGCATAAAATTCAAAGAATTTATGAAGAGAAAAATTTTTTAAATTAAAAATGATTTATCACCAGCAATGAAAACTATGTTATTTAAAGCAAAAAAAAAAATAATGATGTTTTTATAAAAATTACTGAGATAATCAAATTAGAAGTACGCACAAACTAACGAAGGCCATTTTTGCAGAATAAACAAATCTAAATACTTATTTGCCGTACAAATTTGGTTGAAAAGAATATGAAAAAGCTTCATGGTTTAACCTAAAACTAATTCATGATCAAACGTTTTCTCCACATCCTGCAGAATACGATCTATCATGTCCTAACTGTCTCCAAGACGTCTTTTTTCTCACTATTTTGGAGCATGTTTTACCCTTCCATCTTCTCAGTCATTTTCTTTTTCTGCATCTTTCCAACAATTCTTCTAAGCATACTAGATTAGCAATCGATTGCTCTATGTTTTTGTATATGTTTTTATAAAACACTGTTGACATTTCATATCACAAGATGCTGAGTTAAAGACCGAGTTTTACTCGCCCAAGTAAGGCACGTTGAACCTCAAAGTGTGATCTAAAAGTGAACAAAGAAAAAAATATAAACTAAAGTGAGCGGATTTCTAATCTCAGATCTGTGATACTAATTATCTACAGTTAATTTTTTTTTTAAACTGTTTTACTGAAACATGAGTATTAATAAAATATTAAAATGAACTGTATATTTATTTGCAAATATTTATTTGTAAATATTATTTTAATAAAAACTGAAAATATTTTGAGATAGAAAAAAAAAGGATATATTAGATTAGGGTTATAAACAAATAATTGGGTGCATTGGATATTCATTGAAGTTTTAAGGAAAGTGTTATTTGGTTTTTAAGCAAAAAAAAAAAAACAATCTATCAATTGAGAAACTTATTCGTTAGCAATTGAATTCATAACCGGAAAAACAAGGGATTCTGTTGAAACCGAATTTTTTTTTTTTAAATAACATTTAAAAAAAACAATCTATATTGTACATAGACACATATCTACATAATACTTTCTCCCAAAGAAGACTTTTTATGCTTAATGACTCTTATAATTATTTTAATGAAATTTGGACATGAACTACTATTCTCATTATTAATACTAGTTAGTACTATTATTACAATAACTATGATTACAATTACTACAATTGTTTACCAATGTGTTTTATATTAGTAATATATAAAACACGCTATTAATGTGATTGTAAAAACAAAACAAAAAAACGTCATGATGGAAATCACTACGTTTTTATCAACATGTCATAGAAAATAAATAAGACGGGATGTGTTTGTATGTTCACAAAAAATTCTGACAAAATTGGTTGGAACTATGATGTCGACAATATACATGCATGGGATTACAAACATGTTGGCAGCTGCTTGACCGCAGCCATAAGAACTATAACAATGCTAAGTAAAAAAAATATATATATGACTTTCACAGACACAGGTTTCATCTTTTCAATGTGGCTAGACACAGCAGGTACACCAACTGCCAAAATTAGTCACTACCTATTATCTATAATGACAGTTCGATGCTCTATGAGCTTACTTGCCTGCTGTTGTAAATAGAAGAAATATATATCACTTTTAAATGGATTTTTGTATTGATTTGTTTAGTTTTTTTACAATATTGGTATCATAAAAGATTCAATTCTTTTTTACGGAGGCGGAAATCATCATTTCCTCCATCAGAGTGCTATATATCTGTGTGTGTGGGTGTGTACTCCAATATATTGCTTACGCATCAGAGTTTTGATTGTTAGTATTCTAAACTCCTTAGTTATATTGGTCGAAGTAGCAAGATTTAAAGTCTGAGTAGATCAATGCAATGTGTATTTTACATAATGATTTTTGTTTTGATTTTTAATAAATAAGTACTTGTTATTGATCCATGTCTTTTTGTTTGATAAAATGCACTCAATATTTTTAAAAAATAATTTCTAAAATAGTGTGAAATGATAATAAATTACAAGAAATAAATAAAAATTGTCATAGATCTTATTAACTGTAATATTCACCTGTTACCTACATTTCATGCAATGGTGACAGGACTTTAACAAATCTTTTCAACAGCATTTAACTAAATTCCATCAATGGAGAAATTTCTTGAATAACAAACGGTACCAAAAAAAGAAAAATAGGTTTATTCTAGTAAAAGAAATTTACAAGGCATTATGTAACAGGTGACCACGATAAATAATATCTATGACAATATTTCTTTGTTGTGTGTGTGTGTATATATATATATACATATATACACAAATATATATATATATATGTACATACACACATATAATATATGAAATTAAATCAGTTGGATTTTCAAAGATAAACCCATATAGCAATATATCTTACAAATCGATATTTGATAAGCCAATATTTTCATTTTTATTCTCCTACCCTGTTCTTGAAAGTAAAAAAATAATTTTGTTGTTTTTGTTTTGTTTTTTACAATTACTTTATCCAACTACGAATATTTTTTTTCAATGACTGCCATCATTGTCATCAGCAGCAAATAAAAATGGACGCCATCTTTGTAATCAGCAGCATAATACAAGCTAATACATTATAAACTAATACATTCGTTCATTTATTATACTAATAATATAAACTAATACATCCATTTATTTATTACTGCTAAATAAGAGTTAAATATTACATTTTCTTCCAGATAGAAAAATAGGTGAAAATAATTTGGAAATATGTTGATTCTTTGAAATTTTTACCTAGTGATATTCTGTGTTTCAAATAATTAGGGTTTGCTAAAAAAAAATACTTCTTTTCTTTACAGTTACTATTTCTGTTTCCTCTCCGATCATATTTCGTAGAGTTATTTTTCTTTCAAATTTCCTTAGACTTTAATTTACTTTCTTTCAATGTTCTTAACACATACAGTCCGATTTCATTTACAGTTACTTTAGAAAAAGTATGAGTCAGTAATTTTTTTTATAGATGGCTAAACTTCTGCTCAATATTCTTTCATCATACCTACCAATGTGTTACATACTCCAACACATAATTACATTCACATTCCTGCAGTATAGGCACAAGGGGGGAGGGGGGAGGCGCTTCTACAGTATAGGACCCAAGGGCTTCTGCAGTATAAGAACCAGGGGTGCTTCTACAATATAAGACCCGGATGCTTCTGCAGAATAGGGACCATGGGTGCTTATGCAGTATAGGGACCAGGGCTGCTTCTACAGTATAGGGACCAGGGGTGCGTCTACAGTATAGGGACCAGGGGTGCGTCTACAGTATAGGGACCAGCACCGGGGGTGCTTCTACAGTATAGGACCCAGCACGGGGGGGGGGGGCTTCGTCAATTTAGGACCCAGAGGTTTCGGCGTTGTCCGGGAGAAAAGTGCTAAATGTCCTAGATAGAGCTACTGTAGTGTTTCTCTTCGGACTATTGTGCAGATGAAAAGGAGGGGGGACCGGTAAGAGTGATTTTAATAGTGCTCTGGAGGCCATCTTGATTTTCTAAATACTTGGCGTTGTCCGGGAGAAAAGTGCTCAATATCCTATTTTGCTTGCGGAGAGGAGGAGGGAGAGCCCCGGGCAACGCCGGGTACCCCTTCTAGTCCTATTTAAATATCAGTCTTCTAAATTAAAAATAAAAGAAAGATAGGATTAACATTTGATAAAATTTAATGTTTTGACTTCTTTTTCTCTATACCTTCTACAGGGCTGACAACGAAAGAAATAATATTATTTAACTTAAACCATTGTGTAAAGACGGCTGAAAATTTTTTAATTAATAATGTTCGGTTACTCAATTTTCACGGATAATGCAAAAAATATTTTCAAGTATTAATACTCCCAGACAATGTCGGATTGGGACAGCTAGTACACACATATAAAGTTAGTTGTATTTTCAAAGTCAGACTCAACTAGTATTATGTTGACAAATCAAACTTTGCTTTTGACGAGGCAATTTTTGTGTGTTCTTGTACCATGTTATTGGCAATATAATAACATACTAAGCTACAATTCTTAATTAAAAAAAGTTTTCCTGGTCAAAATATTGGTAATATGAAAACATTTCTAAATAAAAACCTAAAAAGACTAAAAACTACATTTAACCATTTTTCACTGTATTTTCATTATCAGGTAAACAATTACATTTCTTTTCTAACATAAATATTAGCATATTGCTTTCTTATAATTACTTGCTTCTTGTATGGCTGGGTAATTTTTTCATTTATACAATTTGTTTACAGTGATGGTTTTACTCTTATGTTGTAAGCAGCTTTAATGCAAATGGCATCGTGCTGCCTTCAAAATATACAATCAAAAGTAATTTCTGTCTTTGTACACCTAACATAAAACAGAATTTTTGGGAGGAGCTACTATTCTCAACTTAAACTACTTTTAAAAAAATTTTGTTTTCAATAGATTTCAGTTTATAAATCCCTTCTTTAAAACCTTTCACAATTGAAAATAGTTTTTTTTTTACACTTCAGAGAAGAACAAACTAGAAGAGACAAGTTCACTTGGGCCTTACACATTACTTTTTCCTCTTTACTATTAATCAGATATTTAATTAAATAAAAAAACACATACAGTAAAATAAAACACTATTAAAAAAAAATGTCATTCTTCTAAATTAAAAAAAAGATAGGATTAAGAATAAGCAATCATGAGTTACTTCCTTTGAATATGTTTAAAATTACTTCCCTTTAACTGGATAAATTAATTCACCTGTATTAATAAAAAATATTGCATGTTTTTGTGCATGCATGTTTCTTGAGTCTACAAAATTTTCATAAATATACATAAAATCTTTATCCATTATTTACTATTTATCGAATATTTTTTACATCAACAAAAAATAAGGGAAAACTAGAACACAATTCTCAAATTCCAATTTAAAACTGTATACAATACTAAATTTTGAATTATTTTTCTGTAAGACCCACCCTCTTCCGATTTCTGTATCCACCCGGACAATGTTGAGTAAGTATGACTAGTACATAATAAAGTTGTAGCTCCCGTTTGTTCATAAACTTCTAGAGTTTGGGAGATAGACTCCCATAACAATATATATTCTGAAAGTACATTACTTAGGGTACTTGGATAAGTATATTTCATTTTGATCAAATGGAGTATATCATTATTGTAAGGTCTGTGTTCACACTAGACACTTATAAAGAATGAATGCAATGTTTTACTTTATTTATACCTAAAACTTATACAAATAAAAATAGAGATGTTATTAAGGGATGCAGGTCTTGGAACTGAAGTGCAATGATTCTTGTGAAACACCAGGTATTCCTCGAGGTAATTTACGACTACAAATTTACCAAAACGTATTTCAATTAATATCACTTTACTTAAACCTCCTCCCACCTTATCAATATTGAGTGCATCTTTGGGCCCCACCTCAAAAATTGAATGGTTAAGAAAAAAAAATCTTTAAAAAAAATGAAAATAAAATGACTCCCAGGCAACAAGTAAATACAGCTAGTTATATATAAATTAATAAATATAACTGTATTAGTTGCTATATTTATAAAGGTAGAGTACTCAATATTGGTGATAGTGTTAACAGCACATAGTGACTGGGAGTTTCTCACCTTGCATTCTTCACACTATCTAAAAATAGTCTGAAGAACGCAAGGTGAGAACTGCCCTTAGCATAGAGTGTTGACTATGTCTCCAAACTTAGATATATATAATATACTGCCCTGTACAGTGATTGAACTCACAGCCTTCAGAATACTAGTGTTGAATAGATCTCCTCCTCCCACCATATCTCATCCCTGTTACACCATGCTTATTACAGATTGAAAGGACAGATGGAGGAAAAGATGCAGAGACAATTCTAGTTATTGATTGACAACTTCTTGATTTATCACAGATTCAAGGAATTTACTCATGATACACAGGAGACTGATTGATCTGTACCGAAATGTAGAGGACCGATTTCCAGTATTTTTAAATACTGGGCACACTGACAAAGTTCTCCAAGGTGATGGTAAACATTTCTCCTTTAAGCAACAATTGAACAGCTTTGTAAGAATAGAAGCTAGTTCCGGTTGCAGTTTTTTTTTTTTTTTTTAGTAATATGATTGAAATTATATATGTATATATATATATATATTACATATATGATTATTTTTTTTATTTATACAGACATGTACAAAATCTGTGACACTGGCATGTCGATGTTATCGATCAACAGCAGTTAGAAACTGAGATCTCATCATGCAAAATTAAAATCTGATCCTTACCTCAGATCATATTTAGGTCTACCCATATATGATCTGAGGTACGGATCGGATTGATAACATCGACATGCCATATCTGTATGTATGTATATATATATATATATATATATATATATATATATATTTCCTTAATCTAGGCTTGATTTTTAATTTTATATCCATTAAGGTTTTTTTACAGATTCTACTACACTGTTAGTTACTATGCATAGCAATTGTTTGTTTTTTTTCTAAATAACTTTAATTTGTATAACCTAAGATGAAATTTAATATCTTACCCAAGATTACATTTTGAGTTGTTGGTAGACGTTTCAATTATCTCTAATTGACACCCCTTCATCATGTTTTATTTAGAAAGTTTTAAAGCTATCAGGCTGTGCACATTCAGAATTTTATATTTTTCTTTTGTTTTTAAATTATAACATTAAGTCATGGATAAAAAGTACAGATCAAATGGCGTTAGAAAAATAAAATAAAAATCACCAGGCTCTTACGTGATGGAAGAACTTCATTAGCCATCTCAAAGCAGCTTGATCGAGATCATCGCACAACCACAAAAGCAATGGAGAGAACATCAGGAGAGAAGCTCTAGAAAAAGGTTTAAACACTTGATATCATAAGATGTCGTCTGAAACATGTATTGGCTAGAAATTCATTACTAAGTAGCTGTCAGGTATTTGATAAGGCTTTAATTGAAAGAGTGATGTGTATCGAAAAGGTGCAGGATTCTTTGCATAGTGGCTTTGACAACCTCATTAGTGTAGCTCATATTGCAAACCATCTACACTGGGAAGAGTAGTACTTGAAAACTTATTTCACAAAAGTTATTTTCACTCATGAATCAAGAGTAACTTTGGATGATCTAGATGCAGAGGCTAAATGACAGATTGTGTCAGAGGAAGAACTCAAAGATAATGAAGAGAGGATGATGAGATGAGCTAAAATTGTTGACAACCATTATTGGATTATTTAAAATCGATGGAGGAGTGAAACCTAATAGTATAAACTATTCAGAGTTTTTAAGAAAGACTTTTCAATAGTATAAATCCCAAAACAGTGTTTGTTCATACAGGACAATGCTCCTGCCATGAGTTGCTTTAGCACAAACGATTTGCAAGAGAGAAAATAAATAGTGTGGCCATAGAGAAAACCTCTGTTCAATTGTCATGAAGAGATTACACGAAAGAGGCAGAGACTATAAACAGGAAAAGCATAACTTTTGGGAGGTATCATATCTATCAGAGAATGACAATTTCACCTAAAGTAAATAAACTACAGATTAATGCATTTGATTGTAATAGAAGACCTTTAGGTCAATATGTAAATTGTATATATTTACATCATAATCATTGTTACTTCTGTTATTAAAGAATACATTCAGTCTTTGGATATTTTATTTACCGAAGTTAAAAATTTAGTTACAAAAATTGTAAAATTTGTATAACTTCACACACAATTTTGGAGATCAGCTTCTACCTAACATTAGAATCTCTCAATATATTTCCTTCTTTTCAATGTGATTATAGAAAATTTAATCAGGATAAAAAAGACAATGGAATTACATTCTTAACATCCTACTTTGAGGGGGGTGAGAGGGGGCAACTGAGGAAGACAGAGATGGTACTTTTAATAGAAATATATTACACTTTTGCCCCGGGCAACGGGGAGAAGGGGGTGAGGGGGCGACCGAGGAAGAGAGAGATTGTTACACTTTTGCCCCGGGCAACACCGGGTAAGCCCTGCTAGTATCTATTAAGTAACACTCTTGGAGATCAGTGATGAGGCAACTAGTTTCACTGGCAAAGAGATGAATGAATTTTAGTCTTCACTTTGTGCTGTAGATTCAGTTTGATGATACAAGATAAAGTTTTATTTTTAATAGATAGCTATAATTGACAATTTTTTGGTTCTTTGATAAAACAGGGGCACATGAGAAAATTAATATTTTTAATTCGGCTAGGTGCACAAATAAACGATAATACTTGACATTTGCTTTTAAACTTTAATTAAAAGTCAGAAACTATTTTACAATCAACAATTTCATTTTCAAGGGTTACTATAGTATACACAAATTGTAAACCAGTATGAGTGCGTTCACTGCACTGGCCGTGAACATACCTACTCGTTGTGCCGGTCCAAAGATGTTGTGCGATTCAGTCAGTGCTGCAACAAAGAATTCTCATCCCAAGCAAAACCACGAGTCCACTTTATAAACAAGTAACAAATTTATTTGTTGGAGGTTACAAATGAAACTCGTGTTTCCAGGTTGAATGGAAGACTTGCAAAATGAGATATCTGCCCAACCAAAAAGAGATGAGTCCAATCAGTACAATACTTTAGCTAAGAGTCTCAGATGGGTCCATCCTGCCTGGACAGGCACCCAGCTTTAACTGACCGCCAGCCCTCTGAGAACCAAACTCGCCTGTCATACCCAGAAGGTCAGCCCCCCCCCCCTCTCATCTCCGTACGTCCATTCCTCCTAACCGGAAATCTTGGATTCCAGTCTTTCTCACTGGTTTGATTCACCATTCGACCACCCAGCTGACCACTGGAGATATCCCCTAGATTTAACTGCTAAACAGTCCACTCAAAGGGGATTATCATGGAGACAATGTTTTTATGAGGTACTTATTTCATTTGAAAAAGAAATAAGATTCTGTGTGGTTCAAAATACAAAATCAGAGATACATTCACATTCCTCTGTTCCCCCCCCCTGTTCCGAGCATCTATCATTTGCACAGTCCACCATTCGCATGCACCACTAAAACATGCAGCCTACTGCATTTTTACAAAATCACCCATGTTTTTATCTATTAACAATGGATTAAAGTAAGTGACATATTTTTACTTACATTGTGATTGGTTGAATCATTGGAAATTTGATTTCAAGGGACATACCACTCTAAAACCTCAAATAAAGGTAAGGGTTTCACTTTTTTTTTTGTGTATATATATATATATATATATATATATATATATATATATATCAGTCCCTTTCACTTCCTGGCAACCTATTAACATAAAACATGCATAAAGTCATGCCAGAAGGATGCAGAATAAGATCAGTGTATTTGCAACCTCCACATTATGTAACGCAGTGATGGGCATATTTCGACATTTTACTGAATAGTTTTATGTGGTTTTATTTTAAATAAACCTCTATTAATGTATAAAGAACTTCTATCGGGTGATAAAAACTTGCTTGCTCAGACCCATCAGCAATGAGAACAGAGACAAAGAGAGAGAGTCTGGTAGAGGAGGGTGAGAAATAATGACCAAGTATACCACACCTTTTTAGAATGTGTGACCATGCAAGCACACGTACACACATTCTGCAGCAAAGATTATTTCCATCACCCCATGGTGTGTTTTATGCGGCAAAAAGGATTGGTCTTGTTTTCGAGTATTTAAGGTTTATTTTTGTTTGCTTTAACTTTGGTGTGGTTAATTACTGTAGATTCTTCTCTACTACAACAGTGTCTATAAATTCAATTAAACCGGTCAATCATTAAGCTCAGTGTAGATGCTATGAATTATTTTCAAATATTGAAGGCGTCTCTGTGTTTAATAAAATGTCTCTTATAATTTCAATTAATTTATTTGCACCGAGGAAAGGGTGAATGAAAATTCAAACTCCAAATAGAAACTAAAAAATGTCTAATCATTTATTCATAATCTTCAACTATTTTCAAATAAAATTGATCAGTTAACAGTGTACGAAGAAAATAAAATTGTTCATCATGCTAAAAATTGAATCACGGTTGAATTGCATAATTAAAATAAAGCAGATGTAAAAAATAAAAAAATGTAATCTGGTTCAAGGACAAATATTTATATAAAATCTTGATAAAATGCTAATAAAAAATAAGGTTTTTATCTAGTAAACTTTCCCACTAATAATAAAATTTGTTAACCCCTCTAACCCCTGCCCCTAAAAGAATCATATTCTTAAGATGTGTCTATTTAGCAATGAAAATTCCATTGTAAACTTAAGTATGACAAACAGACGGAAGCTCTTATAACGAATACGCATAAAAAAAAAAATAAAAAAAGTTTAAAATAATTAATTTTTCCCCAATATCAGACCAGAAACGATTAGCCAAGATTCATTCATCATCATCTAGTCGTGATAATGTCACAGATCTTCCTGACTCTTTCACGCAATCTTGATCAATCCTTCATCACACCAGATAGGTCTTCATAGGTGCATTGCGAGTTAGTTACTTGACTTCTGTGTGTTCTCCCCACTAAACTACATCCCTGTTTTGGCATCTACAAAAGAACATCACTGACTATTACATTTTTAGCCCTCCATCAGGGTCCAACAAATCTGGTTCTACTTTCTGATCAGGGCCGAGATCCAAGGAAGGTGTCCATCTTACATAGTAAGATGGTACGTTTGCTAATATTCATCTCGTGATTTTAATTCACGGACCGATGTTGACACGACACTTGTCATCTCGACCCTGGTTGTACTGAGAGCAGACATGACGTCAGTAAGAAAGAGGAATGACAGTCGGTGAAAGATTTCGAGAGCGACAAACATGCGAGAATATCAGGACACCAACGATGATTAAGACAAAATCTGTAGGTAGGAATGTGCCCCCCCCCCCCATAATCCCATCGCTGGCAGTAGAAAGGATCCACTCACACGGGCAATAAAAGGTCTTTCTTCAAATCAATGATTCTTCATTCTTTGTCGTAAAATAATTGCAGGTGTCCTCAGTCATTGGGAAGAGATCCGACGATTGACAGGATTGCGTGAGGCACGCGGTAAAAAGGTACGTTATGAACTGTAAGAGGAGAGGTATGCAACATCCATAGAGTTGCTTCCTTGTAGGGTGCTGTTGCCAGATTTTATGAGCCGCCCTTAGCATTTTTGTGTATACACTATCAATTTTCTTCAATCTTTTTGTAAAAGTCCGGGGTGCTACTTCCATATACGAGAAGTGATGTAACGACGCCTTCAAATAAATCATGTTTTATCTTGGTAGGAAGAGTATTTAAATATAATATTTTATTGAGAATCAAACTTCACAAAAGCAAACAGCATTATTAAAGAAAACTTTCTTCTTATTACAGAAGAAAGTTACATTCCATAAAGTTTAATAATTGGAAAAGGTTATGAAAATTCTATTGAGACACAATTTGGATTCAATACATAAGAAACATTCAGGTATTTTTTATTTCTGGAGAAAATATAATTTTATATTTCTTACTCAGCAGTAAGCTCGAGCCCAGTGATAGCAATACTATGACATTTACAGGCGGCATTTGATGAATTTGGAGAAAAAAAATAAACAGTGTAATAGGTCATACGCAACTCATTAATTTTGAAAAAGTCATTTTAAAAGTTAAAAGTCTAAAACATTGCATGCTTCAAGAAGGCCGAAAGATGCATATATATATATATATATATATATATATTACAACACATTAATTTGTAGTATAATCCAGATTTTTGAGGAAACAATAGTTCATTAAAAGTTATTTAGAACTTTAAAAACTTTTGTGATTGTAAAATTGTATATTAAAATCCATACAAATGGTTTTAACATTCTTTTACTCGTCACATGCATCTCTCCAATACGTTCATTCAAAAAGATAGGTTTAGAATCCACATTCTAAGTTTGAAGATTATACCATATTACCCCCCACCTCTAAGTATTATATGAGATTCGCTTCCCTATCTACCATGGGTCACAATTTTATAATGAATATCAAAAGAAAAAGAAATGAAAGCATAAGTTCTGGAAACACGCACGAGGGCTTAGGCTAATTGAATTGTGGAACAGATTAGCATACGAAGCTTTTGGTTCAAAATCTATAATAACTAACTTAATTTTATTAAAAAGATTACTTCTCTTTCCAGTCTACTAGGGATCATAATCTTGGTATACGCTACCGTTCTCATATCAAAACCATTGCAGTCTGCTTGATCACAACATCCCTGTTTTAGTAGTATACGTCTACTGTTGGGTAACAACCATTACCACTTTTTATTCTACTTTGATTTCATTCGAAAATTCATCAACTGTGACATATCTTTCAGGATACTCTTCTAGCATAACTGAAAATAATAAGTTTTTACTTCTGTATTATCCTTATATAGAAGTAAAGAGACTTATTATTTTGCCATCTAATTTACATGTGTACAGTAACGTATATAAATTAGACATCTATGGTGATAAAAAAAAGTTACTTTTTCTCTAAATGCTCACAGAGACATTAAGGAATATTAGAGAGTGGTTGTATCAACATAGGGTGGGAAAGGACGAGAGAAATACATAGATAGTGCCGAGAGATGGGCGACTTGTTCAGTTACTTATAAAATACGGCTGATTAGGACAGAATTTATTTTCAAACATAATCCCAGAGCTAAAATATATTTTAGCATATATTTTGTGTTATTGAAGCATATCGGAAAAATGCCTTAGGGAATCAAATGTTGACCAACTCACATTTAGATTTAATATAGTAAATAGATTAGAAAAATAGTCTGGTTAGCAAAAACTAAAATACATGTGATTTTAACACTTCAATAACAGAAGTATTGAATTAAATCTAGTATATAAAGCTATCCTGTCGGATTTTCAGAGTTTCAGAGTTTTTCATCGATAGCAATTAATCTGTTAAATCAATATTTGCTTCTGAATAGCCAATTCCCCCGTCCCTGAATCATGTTTTTTTTTTTTTATATATACACAAAAATGTATTTCACTCTGGTTCAGAATTTATTTTACCATGGATCCATTTTTCACTAATCACCTTCCCATCTTCAGCTGCTTATGTTTTTAATAATAATAAAAAAATATTCTATATTTCTCTATGACAGCTCCTACATAGACATATTAAATGGTTTATTTATCTTATTTGTATAGCACAGTAGTAGGTACAATTACATTTTCTGGTGTCATTCATGAACTTATTATTCCTGATAAGTCTACTGTTATCTCCTTATATACTTTCTTTCATATATACTTTAACATGTCTTCCTTTGAAACAAATAGATACAATACTACCGTTTTCAGAGTAAATCTACCTTCACTTATAAACAAACAAAAAAAAACTATTAAACTAACTCAAAATAGGGCTAATTAAATATTAAATTTAAGACACAGAAATTTCTGTGAGAAAATTGAATTGAGAAGATAGTTAAAAGGGGGGATGCCCAAGGAGGCATAACAAATAAATAAATAAAAGAGAGATAGAGAGAAGAGGAGGAGGACATTGCACGATACATAATTGTTTGTGTGCATACTTTTCTTAGTATATGTTTGTTGCTTCGCTAAGTAGCAGTTGGGCAGCTTAGGATAGTTGTTATAGAAATCGGTAATGTGTATGCTAGTAGACAATAATTTGGTCTAGAATGGTTTTCTTATCAGCTTTTTATTGAATTACTACATGAAATAAAATTCCGATCTAAAACAATTTCTTTAAAAAAAATTTTTTTTTTTTTAAATGATGTTTCTGATAACATTAAATCCACTAGAATGCCCTTTGGTTTCTCAGAAAACAAGCTAACCATTTTAATGAATTACTTCATGAAATAAAAACAAAAATCATATTCACAACAAATAATTAAATTAATAGAAATTGCATATTGTTCTTCCAAGTTATTCTTCTGTTGATTCCCAGATTTCAGATTGAGATCAAAGTGTAGTATCTTTCCTGTCATTCGTCAAAGGAGTATTTTTTATGCATTGCAGGGTCTTAGAAAACAGTTAGTCATTTTAATGAATTACTTTGTGAAATAAAAATCCTATTTATAACAAATAATTTATTTACAAACTAACAAGTTAGCCATTTTTAATTAATTACTTTGTAAAATTTTATTTTTCTGGCTTTAAATTACTTTGCTATTCCTCATTTATTATTAAAACAACATTAACTTTACTCCTGGGTTACGCCAGATAGATATTGCATTTTTCAACAAATTAAAAATAAAAGAGTTTACTATATCTTTTTAATCAATCTGTTGAAGTAATTTCAACGTTTTCTAGGTGTTATTGTGGTTGAAGTTTCACTATCTCTAAAGAGACCGTAATCCATTCTAAATAACCCTGGTTCCTGGTTTTTTTTTATCTATGACTCATTCTTGTCTCTTATCCTACTTTCCAAAAAATCAAATCCAGACTTCCTGTAGGTCAACTGGCCATTATTGCATCACTGTTAGCATGCAAAAAAAAAAAAAAATAAGGAAAGGGAAAGACACTCCCAATTTTGACACTATCAAATCTATTGTATACAGATCAATTTATAGCAAGTAATCTCTGGTTTGAATTAAATCCTGTTATTTGACTTTCTCCTCTTTCTGCTGTGCAACTGTTAAAAAAACTTGACAACAAACAAGAGTTCTCCTTGATAGAAACTGATTTGGTTTTTATTAGTGTTGGGACGATTAATCAGAATTTTTTAAAAATCGGAACTTTTTGAGGTGTCGGAAAATCTGTGCCTATTTTCCGATGCTAAAAACGATTCTTTTAATTGTTTTTTTTTAAATTTTTTGTTTAAAACTTATTTTCCATTGCAGGTCCTAATGATCAAATGATAAATATTTATTGATTTTAAACTACCAGTAAAACTAAAACCTATAGATCCCCCTCACAAGTGTATTTTTACGTTTGCGGAAATACATGTACATATTACATGAGGTTTTACGGTAATCCGAAAAGTAAAAAAAAAAAAAAAAAAAAAAAAAAAAAACCAACTCTATAGCTAAATATTTAGAGATTTAAAAAGAATTGGAATCAGCAATGGTATTGGAATCGTCCCATCACTAGTTTTTATATTTTCCCACCAGCTGAACGATTCCAATCAACAGAGGTGTTTCATCTATTAAAAGCACCAGTCTCATAATCTGAACTTAGTGAATTTAATCTCAGAGCTGGGCAGTATAATTTTACTTTAATCTCCTCTTCAATCACATAATCCAATGTAATGATTTAAAGAGAAAGTTTAAGTTTTAAAATACAAACCATAATTTGATAGTTTATTGCGGATTGTTTTTAACAATAAGACATTTAGTTGCAGAAGGGTATTTAGCACAAGACCAATTATGAACGTGCATATGTTCATTCACTGCACAGGGCGTGATCGTCCATTTGTTGTGCTGGTCCAAAGTCGCAGTGTCAATGTGGTCTCAGTGCTGAAACAGAAGAATTCTCCGAAATAAAATTACAATTCCAGTTTCAAACAAATAACAAAGGTCTTTTTTGAGGGGAGGTTACAATGATATTAGTTTTCTTCTACTGAATAAAAGACTTGAAAATGAGAATTCTTAGTCCGACCAATTCAAAACACGAGTTGAAGGGCTTATCTCTCTCTAAGAGACACACACACCCAACTCACTGTGAGATGCCTAGAAGGCCAACTCTCACTGACCCCCTTGTCCATTTTCTGGAATATATATATATATAGATATTCTCGGACAACCAGAAAGACCACCCAGATATCCACTTGAAAGGGCTATTTTGCTGCTAAACTATGGACATAAAAAAAATTAATGCCTAGAGGGCCATTATATTTGGCAAAACTCAAGTGGCTCATAACCACAGCAGGGAACCTCATATCTGAAGGAACATTATTTTCTCAAGTGGACAAATCGAATTCTGGATGGCCAAACTCCAAATCAGAGATATTTCCAATTTTCTTGTGTGGCTGTATTTCTCTTAGTTAAATATTTCTAACTCGCGGCAAGTTTGCTATTTGCATGCGTTGCAACTATGCAACCGACTAAACATGCAACCACCTAGTGCAGGTTTACACAATTTAATTTACATACGAGTAGATGGAATAGGAAAAGAGAAAAGAGAAAATAGCTCCTATTAGAACCATTCCAGAGATTGAACTTCACTTTCCCCATTTAAAAGCTACAATATTTTCTTTAGTAAAAAAAATAAAAAAGAGAAAAATAGGGGCTTGGGGGGGGAATCATATTATACACAACTACAGGGTGGTCTGAAATTCTTGTTAAACGTTTGTTTACTTATTGTAAGATTCATTTATTAGGAAAAATAAATGTTGACAGTATAGAGAGATGCGTGCAGAACAGGAGACTGCAATGGTATGGTCACGTTGAAAGAATAGTTCTTGGTTTAGTCGGTGTAGAACAGTTGAGGTAACAAGTTCAATTCACAGGTGAAGGCCTAGGAAAATATAGGAGAAAGTGATAAAAATGGACTTGAGAGAAAGAGAGATAAATCAAGACCTGGGTCGATTTAGAAGTCAATTTCTAAAAGCCGTCCAACGCATGCCAGCATGTAAAACAGATTTTGAACCGAATAGGACGATATCATGATGATGAGTATACATGGTAGTCGGAAAGTCTTTTTACTATACCAAAAATTAACAATAATAGAGGAATAATCACTGAAGCGAAGTGTCGTAAAATATTATACAGGTCATGGGCCGCATCATGCGTCACAAAAATGGTGTTCATACAAACCATCTTGATGTGCTACAGTATAAATGAAAGTGAATAAACTGAATGCATTACATGTTCTTTTATATTACTGCATTACTTGTTAGAATATTGTTCTTGTCTTATTTTGTTTTTTTAACATTCTGAAAGTAACTACACTGAATCGAGGACATGCGTTTTGTATTTTTTCTCCATTGTTACTTTTGTGGTAATAAGACTTTCAAACCATGTGTTTAGAAATGTTTACTCAGCTTAAAACACATAAGGGATTTTTTTTTTTAATGTTTAAAATTATAAGTTTTATTGATAAATTAATACTTTTTTATTTTAATTTTTGATGTTTATATATATATATATATATATATATATATATATTTTAATTTTTGATGTTTATATATATATATAGATATATATATATATATAGATACTAGCAAAAACTAACCGCCCTCTGGGCAGCAATTAATCTAGCTGTAGTCTTATCTACAGAAAAAAACCCAAAGAAACAATTTTTTCACATTTTGATAATTTGAAGAAAAACAACAAAAAGGTGATAGTCATTGTGTTATTTGATATATTCTAATGGTTAGATTTTATTTCGTATAAGTATAAATGAATTATACATAATGAAGGGATTAAATGAAAAATCAAGGCGATTGTCAAGAATAACCAACAGGAAAAATGAGGTAAAATAACAAAATAAATAACTGTTACCAAAGACAATAAAGTTACTTTTCTACCTACCTGCCGATGTTTTTGTGTTTGATAGTTTTTTTGTTGTTTTTTTTAAATCGTTTTTAGTGCATTTTAATATTTCGTCCAAATCCGATCACGTTACAGTAATTGCTACTGTAACGTGATCGGATTTGGACGAAATATTAAATATATTACATCGACCAGAAAACTGTTTGGATAATCACAGATTTGAGGATAGTTCTATTAAAATAGTCATATCTTAAAAACTAAAGCACTTGAAGTGCTCAAAATACCATCATTTTGTTAGGAAATGAATATCCTTTCAGGTGCATTCATGAATAATAATATACATTATATATTTTTGAGAGTTTTGAGAAAATAAAGGCAAAGAAATGTTAACGTTATTTTCAGCAATTTACGTCACTTTTTTTTTTAACCCCCCCTTCGTTTAAAAGTCTCGTACCATTGCTGTGTGTGGAATTTCGTCCTGAAATTTGGAAACTAATCAGGGAAAGCATCACTTTTAATGTTTGTCGGTGTACAAAGTAATTCGGCTCATTCGTTTTTTGAAATTTTAAAAATAAACCTTCAACTCGACGTCGGTTGAACATTTTTGAAAAATAATTTCCGTCGCCCAATTAGTAAGTAAATCAATCTTTTTACTTTTTTATGCATTAAAATTATAATTGTATATATGTGTTCTCTTTTGGTAGTCATGATATTTCATGACCCTATCCGGAAAAAAAAAAAGTGTTTTCTATTTATAGTTTGAAAAACATTGTAGTAGCAGCAGTAATAGCAGCTATAAACACGAGGCGATTTTTGTTTATTTTCATTCTAGAACGAATTTAAAAAATTTGAAATATGAATATAGAAAATGTTACATTTTTCGTACCCAACTAGTAAATAAATTAATCTTTTATCTTTTTTATGCATTAAAATTATAATTGTATGTTGTTTTGTCTTTCCGTAGTAGTAATTTTAAATTACCTTATCCGAAAAAATATTGTCCTTTTTTTGAGCAAAAGTCAACAATGGCTGCTAGTATTGCTGATATAACAATCAATCAGCAGCAGCTAACTAGTCTTGTAAAGCTTTGTAAAAGTAAGACAAAAATACTTGTGCTTAAAAAAGTTAATCCTATTTGGTTCTTTTATAAAAAATACTGGTTTTCACTCAACTTTCGAACTTCTAGTAGTAATGACTTTCTAGTCGCCAATTTAAAAACAAAATTAAGATTCTACTTTTTTAGGCGATTACGTGTGAACACTCTTAAAGTCTTGGCGAAAAAAAGAAAAAACAAAACAAAAAATAATTTAGAATTTAGAGTGGGGGATCAGTTTCGCATATAAATTTAATGTAAAATGATCTCCGATTTCCCGGCCATTCTTGCCTTTTAGTGAAATTTATAAAATAAATAATTACTCTACAATTAACTCTAGGTACGACTAACAAGCCCACCTCCTAAAAATGCCTTCTTGAACGTATCGTACCATTAACCTTAAATATGAGTGGCAAGCCACCCCCTAAAAAACTCCCTTAACCCTAACACTAAGTCCAAATGGCAACCTCCATCCAAAACAAAACCCCTTCCTTAACCTTATCACTAACCCTAAGTCCGAGTAGGAAGCCCTAATCCTACAAAAAAGTCCATTAAAACCACACATAATCGTCAAATAAAAAAAAAAATTTTTTAAAGCAGACCCCCATAAAAAAAACAAAACGCACAGGATTTATTTGCCATAGAAAAAAAATTGATTAATGTTCTAAAACGTTAGAATGGCCCGGAAATGGTGAATTATTCTACATTAAATATATGTGAAACTAATCCCCCACTCGAAATTCTAAATGAATTGGGTTTTTTTCTTTCTGCTAAGTTTTCAGGGTGTTCTACTTAATTGCTCCTAGCCCTACCACTAACCTGAAGTTCAAGTGGTAAGCCCCCCTCCTCCCACAAAACCCCTCATAATCGTCTAAAAAAAAAAAAAAAAAGAAAAACGCACAGGATTTATCTCCCATAGAAAAAATTAACTGTCCTAAAACGCTAGAATGGCTTTGAAATGGGGGGTTATTTTATGTGAAACTGATCCCCACTCTAAATTCTAAAATAATTGTTTTTGTTTCTTTCTTTCTGCCAAGTTTTTCAGGGTGTTAACATGTAATTGCCTAAATAAAAAAAAGTAGAATCTCATATTTTGGAGAAGCAAGGGGGTGAGTTAGCGGAAGGTGTTAATCTACAATAATGCCAAAGAAATCTTGCAATATATTCATTTTTAAACAGTCCTAGTATTAGATTTTAGTTTTTTGTACATAAAATGTATTACAATTCAACTTTGAGTTTTCTAACTTCTTTCTTTTAATGGATACATGGTATTTTTAAGGTATTGCAGCATATTTATGTGCACTTAGTGCAGATTACTTGGAAACCATTAATTTCTGGAGATTTTCAGTGGCACATTCTGATTCCTTGTACAAAAATACATTTATATGGTAAATTTCATTGCTTAATCTTGTATTTTAACAAAGATATAACATTTTTACTGAAAAATTAGTGTAAAAAATGTGACGAAATGCATATGGTCTTAAAGAGGGGAAAATATCCAATCGTGTGAGGCACAAAAATAGTCATAACTTCCTTATTTTTAGTCAGATTTAAAAAATTAAAAAAGATTCTTTCTTAGATCATCAAGCTCTTTCTATATATGCCATTGAGATATTTTAAGCAATTTAAATTTTTTCATGTGTATTGCTAGTTACAGTTTCATTTTCAAGATGACATAAGCAGATATCTCCAAATTTATTTTTGTCTTTTGTGGTGAAGTAACAAACAAATAGTAAACAAATAACCATCCCAAATACCTGAAAATTTATTTAAAGGAAGAAAATGTACTTTGAAGAGAGAAAAATACAAAAAAATAAATCATCAGAGTTCAACGACTGTCAGCCATCATTGTTTTTCAGTATAATGTAATATATTTGACCAAACTTTTCAATTTAAATTTTTTTAAAAAACGCTTTAAAGTATTTTAAAACAAAAAAATAAGCAGGTACGTAGAAAAGTAACTTTTATTGCTTTTGGTAACAGTTATTTGTTTACAGTTTGTCGTTCTATTGGTTATTTTTGACAATCACCAAAAACAAACGTCAATCGGTCAAATTAAATAATCATATATTTCTGAGTAATTTTTTTTGTTTTTCGTCTTTATTCTTAAAAACAGAAATATAAAACCAAATTTAATAACATTTTTTTTTACTATGATTCTATTTTTTTTGTAATTGAAAGAAGTGAGAGGAGGGGGGGGGTTCTTTATTGTTTTCTTTAATGGAAAATGTAATAATTATCTTCATAATCATAATCAGCATCATCGTGAACAACAACAAAAACCGGAAGTTATCTTGTGAATTTCAAAATAATCATTTTGAATGTTAAACGTTTTTCATTAAATCGTTGTAATTTATATTATTACTACTAATAATATGAATAAAAGTATTACATTTATTTCAGGAAACTGGAGTACAAAAATAAAAATGAATTGTGCAGAATATTAATTTATTTGAGAGTTTTTATAAAATTATTATTCAAATGAAGCATTTTGGAAGTGTTCTATTGAGTATATATAATGTGTGTCAAAATATTTAAATGTAAAGCTTACCGTGTTTTTATATGAATATAGTTGGGATAAATGAAAAAAAACTTTCGCATTTATTCATTTAAATATGTAAGATTAGTGGGAGAGAACACTAACAGAATGCTCGATTAAGAAATATTTTTAAAATAAGAGCGTAATATTTACTTATATATGTACTTACAGAAGATTAAGACAACATCGGTACCGTCGGTTTTAAATCCAAACAAAGGTAACCTATAGTTGGATGCCTATGAAGAACTCTCTTCAGCCTGTTTATGCCTGTCTCCTCGGAAAATATCGCAGCGTACGAGATGCCATTTTCCGAAGAGACAGACATAAACAGAGGTTGAAGAGAGTCTGGCATAGGAGGCCAAATATAGAACCTCTTTGTTTGGATTTGAAACCGACGGTACCGATGCATTAATCTTCTGTAATATATATATATATATAGATATAGATACATACACACAAAGTTTTTCCTTCCTTTTTCATGAAATACAAGTTTGTTTTTTAATTTCATAGCTTATACCGAAAAATATAAGATAAAATTTTTAAAAAATTGTATGATGATTATTTAAAACCTTTAAATGTATTACCAGGTATATCAAGTTGTCACTTTTTCCTGAAAATTAGTTTTTTAAAACTTCTATTAGAAATTTTAAGAAACACATAATTGTTAAAATCATCTGGTTTTATTTTCTTTAACATCTCAGTGAAATATATATATATATATATATATATATATATATATATATATCATTCCTGCACTGATGAGAGTGAAAGCTCAAAACGCTAGTGTATGTAGGTAAAAATAATTTAATATTATTTATTTAAAATTAATATTATAGGCCCCCTGTTCTGGAAGTTAAAAATAGACTGACACGTAGCTATAAGGCATATTCCGACAACATTCGTAGAATCTCTAGTCAGTCTTTCTTGATATGCCGCCCTTCGCATAAATAGAACTTAAATTCCCTTCTTGAATGTGGTAATGTCCCGTGGCCTAATGGTTACAGTGCTTGCTTACGGAGTCTAGGTTGACTGGCAGAGGTTCGAACTGTGCGACCGTCCGAGATTATCATCCCTGCATTGATGAGAGCGAAAGCTCGAAACGCTAGTGTATGTAGGTAAAAATAATTTAATATTAATATTATAAATATATATATATATATATATATATATATATATATACACACACAGCAATGAGAGTTTAGTGAATAATATGGTACGCCTTTGTAAAGCAAATATTTACTAAACATGAGGCTCTATTGTACTCAAGAACATATGGTAAGCAGAGCTTAAATGTGGAACAAAGATAGAAATAGAGTACCTTGAAAGGATTGAATTTTCTCATAACATACTAACCTAGTTTGATATCCATTATGTAATGCAAAGTGTCCGTAAATATTTTCTATGGTTTACTTAGATTTGACAAGATCAGAAGCATGGAAGTACCCAGTGAGGATCAAACAACATAATTGTATAATTCGGATTATTCAGACTACTATTCTCATCTCAGTTATCGGACAATGTAACATCTGACCTTCAGCTGCATATTTTTGAATGTGTTAATCTTTTGAACTGAACACTATTTAATCCAGAGATTGTTCTCGTTCCATCAGCCATGGCTGGGCAGAAGTGTTAAACATGACAGACCAAGGAAGATGCTTTTTCAAACAGAAGCATGACAGACCAAAGAAGATGCTTTTTCAAACTTAAGCATGACAAACCGACGAACAGAACTGCATAGAAACATCTAAAATAAGATGTGTTCATTGAATCCAAAATGTGACATACAGGCATATCTCAGATGTGTTCATTGAATCCAAAATGTGACATACAGGCATATCTCAGATGTGTTCATTGAATCCAAAATGTGACATACAGGCATATCTCAGATGTGTTCATTGAATCCAAAATGTGACATACAGGCATATCTCAGATGTGTTCATTGAATCCAAAATGTGACATACAGGCATATCTCAGATGTGTTCATTGAATCTAAAATGTGACATACAGGCATATCTCAGATGTGTTCATTGAATCCAAAATGTGACATACAGGCATATCTCAGATGTGTTCATTGAATCTAAAATGTGACATACAGGCATATCTCAGATGTGTTCATTGAATCCAAAATGTGACATACAGGCATATCTCAGATGTGTTCATTGAATCTAAAATGTGACATACAGGCATATCTCAGATGTGTTCATTGAATCCAAAATGTGACATACAGGCATATCTCAGATGTGTTCATTGAATCTAAAATGTGACATACAGGCATATCTCAGATGTGTTCATTGAATCCAAAATGTGACATACAGGCATATCTCAGATGTGTTCATTGAATCCAAAATGTGACATACAGGCATATCTCAGATGTGTTCATTGAATCCAAAATGTGACATACAGGCATATCTCAGATGTGTTTATTGAATCTAAAATGTGACATACAGGCATATCTCAGATGTGTGTATGCATAATAAAAAAAAATTTTTTTTAAATGGAAAGGTACCAGAAAATTATTGATAAATTAAAAATAAATATAATTTTATCGGTTTACATTAAGTTTTTTCAATAAAAAGATATATGCGAATAAATTCTATAATAACATTTGAAAACAACTAAAAATATATTGTTTGTTATCTTGCTTGCTAGTAACCATACACACCTGCACATGAATCTTTTAGATGGTGGAAGGAAGTGCGAAGAATGCAATTAATGCACAAATGATAAGATAAAAGTTGAGAGGAATGGAATGATGTAAATAATTAAAGCAAAGAGAGAGGAGGAAGAGAAAGGAAGAGAGGAAAGAGTATATTATAACATCACAATGTATTTTGATTTTATGATCTTTATAAAAACCTAATTATCAATCAATGTCAAAGTTAAGAAATTATCTATTTAATATAATAAAAGTGGACCTATATATATACGTGTTCGGCACTCTTTGATGTATGAAGAATAGGAGGTAGGAGGAGTGGGAGCGAGAATAAGGTGAAAAGAAGAAAGAGTAAAACAGAAGGAAGGGAGGGAGTCGGCAGAGGAGATGGGAAATTTATATATGTTAGGGGAGGGGGTAGAATTTTATTTCACTCATGATTTAATATTTTAAAAAGATTGGAAAAATGTTCAAATCTAGCTTCGAAAATGGCTAAAAAAAAAAATGTTTGAAGTTTGCTGATTGTAAACAATGCATTTTAAAAACTAAATGTTATTTTCATTAGAAATTTTGTTTATTTTAAGAGAATTTTTTAAATATTTACACTGTTGGAACGAATAAAATAATAAAATCAAGCTTGATTTACTAACTTTTTGTTGAAGGAAAAAAATGTTAATTTTTTATTTTATTTAATTACTTTAATTTTTTTTTATCGATTAGTGTTGTCTTTGTCTAATCGCTAAATTTTGTTTAAATGATGTCAAGTTGTGAATAGGAATTAAATAGTGAAGTGATAGCAGGCAGGCAAAGTCAGCTAGTTTAATAATAAAATTAATACTGACTAAACGGGTCACAGGTTGTCTAGTATTTTATGAAACTCACGAAAGCATTCAATTTGCTGACAAATTAAAATGAAAAAGTTGTTTTAATATGTGTGTGTAAATCATTGCTAAGAATAGTATAGTTGCTGAAGGAACTAAATGAATTCAGTTTTCTACTTTTTTTAAGCCAAAAATCTATTTTGTCATAAATATAGTTTTTAAAAATTAGGTCAAGTATATGGAAAGAAAGATTTGAATTCAAAATACATTTAAGTAGTACAAACGAGAGAATATGGACTCGTCTCACACCCCATTTTTTTTTAGGAAGGAGTAAGCAAATTAGTGATATAAAGAGGAACTTGATTTTAGGGATTGTTGTAATGTAGAGAGAAAGATAAGTTTCTGTCTAGTTGAAAAAAAAAAAAAATAAATAAACGAAACGGTTATTTTAAATATTTATGCCTGCGTTTTACTATGAAGATATAAAGAAGAGACTGCAAAAGTAACATAGCATAGAATGTTATCAAACTGGCCGAAGTTCTTGTATAAATGACAAGGATTGGAAATGGATTCCTCAATTAAGAAAGCAAAGAAAAAAAAATGAGAAAAAAAAGAATGGTTGCAAAAAAAAAAAAAACGCATATGGTAAAGGGATAAACATAGGAAGTCAGAAGAAAGAATAAATAGCAAATTCACATTGCATCATTTTTTGGGATAACATGTATTGGAAGAGCAGGTAGTTTGAAGCGAGAGTGAAGTAATTGATCTAAGACGTATAACCATTCAGAAGAAATGCCTGCAGGCATGCACATATTTATGCAGACATCCATTTAGCACAGAGCAATGCAGATAACAGTTTTCTTAAAGATTGCTCTATTACTATTACTATTATTATCTTAAATGATAGATTTTGTCCAAAAGGAGAACATGTCTTTTCTCTCTTCATACCGGTGTCGGATGATCGAATCAGTGTTAGAATCAATATTTGGAAATGGTCACTGCTTGTTGTAATGCCAAAGCAAGGGAAAAATTTCAGAAGGTCAATTTAGAGGTACAGAAAAGCAAGAAGTTGCTCATGGCTCAGATATATTTCTTGTTAAATAAATACTTTTGTGGTGTATAGTGGTTTCAATATTGTTTTCTTTCGTATGTTTAAAGTTGATTGGTAAAAAGATAAATTGCAGAAAACCGGATAAGAAAAAAAAATTAATTAATTCATTTTGTATTATTCGGACTACTATTCTCATCTTGGTAATTTTATTCATAAAGTGGTGCTTCTGCAGTTTACGGACCGTGATATTTTTTTAATAGGATTTTCAAGTTAAATTCAATTTTTACGGTATCTTTTCTTTATTAAATTGTACAGAATAATTAACAAAGCCCCTCCTCCCCATATTAAGAATGGGTTTCTTAACATTATTTCAGCACGGTCGATAAACTACAGAAGTACCCATAAAGTTTTGGTCAATATAACCTCTGACCTTCAGGTGCATCTTGTCAAACTTTGAAATTTTTACGCCAAAGTGTCAATTTATTAACACTTGTACCCTATCATAAAGACAGAATGAGAACAATCTACCCTTAGGGATTAAATAAAGGAGTCAGTTCGAAATTTCAAACAGGTTCAACTTCGAGTTTGACGAAAAGTTTCCCAAGTTTTAAAAAAATGAATCTGAAGAAGGTCAAAGGTTACATCGGCCAAAATGTTCTGAATATAACAATCAATAATCCAAATCATCAATCAATTATCATCTCAAAAATTTTGGACAATTTATCAGAGCAATTAAAGAAGGCATTAAGCAAAGAGGCCAAAGGACAGATTAAAAAAAATAAAGAATTTTTTAAAACTTCACAGAATTAAAAATTACAAAGCATATTTTATGAAATAAAAGCGAAAAGTGAATTGTAAAGATACAAAAAATAAATAATCCTTATTAGGCATTAGCATAAATTTCATTTTAGCTAAATTTTCACATTTATATTTAATACATTCTATTCAACAGATTAATTTTTTTTATTAATGTGTTATCATCTATCAGGGCCCAAAGACCACTCAAAGATAAGGGTCACTGAGTTTTTCAGATGGACAATGAAACATCAAGGGGATTCGTAATGATCATTATAACAGGTCAGAAATTGATTATGGAAGAGGACGGTTCAATAAGAATTTGTTAACATAGGATTTGAAAATCGTAATGTTGTAGTCAGTTGGGTAACAGTCCTGTAGTACTGTGTTATAAATCGACTAGGAAGACAACCTGAAAGATAATCAAATTCGCTATCTAGTGGGGCTTATTCCGCCCTTTCTCACAGAAGAGACCTTGCTAGTCTTTCTTTACTCTATCCTTATTTTGATGGAAAGGGGCTCAACTGAGCTTCAATCTCTGGTTCCTCCTTATGTAAGAACTCGTCTTATTACCACCACTGTAAAGAACTTTCCTTACTTCATCCATGTGCCTAATACCAAACGGAATTTCCATGAACAAAGTTTCTTGCTAAAAACTTTCCATCTGTGGAACAGGTTGTCACAAGATTGCCTCCCTTTTCAAATATGTATCCAAAACCAAAATGCTATTTTCATTAAATCTAAAATCTTTTAATGTGGTCACATAGATCTTTGCAAAACAAACAAGAACAAGTCAATCGTGAGATTGCCTACCTTCACCTGACAATTTAAGTACATGCCAAAGTCTTAACTGGGCCTTACTTCTCCATATTGCATAAAGTATTTCCTAAGTTATGCCATGGAAACACTTGTCATAAACTGTTCTCATAAGTCATCAAATTTTATTCATTCCATTCATTATTTTCAATCCTCTCATAATATTCATCATCTCATGTCAACTGTTCTCAAGTGAATTTTAGCCTTGATATGTGGTGACTCATTAGTTAGGAAAAAAAAATGTTTAATTATAAAAATAACTCTTAGAAAAAAAAAACCTCCAGTTCACAGGGTTTAATTTGAGTCTGAAAATAAATCAGGCAAAATGTCAAGCAAACAAAGTAGAAAAAAAGTATTATTACCATTATTTTGCCAGAATTTTCGATTCTGAACTTACAGACTATTTCTACCAACACATACAACCAGAATTAAAATGTTATAGCATTAAAACTGCTTACATTGGGAGTGACCGGTTTACAATAAATTTACATAGCAAACCGACACCCTTCATTTCCATAAAAATTAAACTATTTATTGAAGTATTTTTTTAAGATTCAATTGCTCAATTTTTAAAAGTGGGTTTAAAATTCCATTTTTTTTTCTTTTCATTAAAAAAAAAAAAAAAAAAAAAAAAAAAAAAAAAAAATCAAACAAAAGCATATTTTTACCACCACCCCACCCAACCACTATTGCACAAAGTCATTACACAAATCATTTATAGATTTTATTTCTTTCAACTTGCTCTGAATTGATATCGAGGTAGAGGAAAAGACTGAAATCAATCCAGTTCTTTATACATTTGTTAAAAATCAGGAATTGTTTATATTAACTGGGAGAAAAACAAAAGGTTATCAAAAGCAGGGAAAAAGTTCTATGATGCGAGATCAAAAAAACGTTACAAATGCTGACAGGTTTCTTTGTTTCTTTCTTTCACCGGTTTGTATAAATTTGCATACATGCAACAGAAAATAAAGGAAATGTGTGGACCTTTATTTCTCACAGAAGAGATGTAGCTAGTCTGTCTCTACCCTATAGCTATTTACATGAAAAGTGCTCAACTGAGCTTCAATCTCTGGCTCCTTCTTGAAAACATTCACAGCAAGAACACTGCTTTCTGCCACCACTGCAAAGAACTTTCTTTTCTTCCTCCATGTGCCTACCATCAAACAGATTTTCCATGAATAGATTTTGTAAGAACTTCCCATCTATGGGACATTGCAATAAGATCGCTTTCCTGATGGCTACAATCTTCAAAACCAATGTAAATAAACACTTGTCATAAACGATCCTCAAATTTTATTGAGTCCATTCATTATTTGAAATCCTCTCATAATATTCAACTGTCAATCTATCAATCTCGTTAACCCTTATCCTCAAGTGACTTTTAGCCATGATAATTGTTGAATCATAAGTCAAAAAAAAGAAATCTCACAAGGTAATTGTGACCAACTCTGCGCATTGCTTTGATTGGCCGTCCATGGTGAACTTAAAAACTTTTCCCCTACTTTTTTTTTATTCCAGGTTAATTTCAGTTGTAATGCAGAATAGTGAATAATAATTATCTTGCTCAACCTCCAACATAGATTGCTAAGTACATTATTTTTATCTTGTTGATGTATATGTCCTCCCAGTGTCAGGATCTCGAGTGTAGATGAAAGTCATATGGATTATAAAAACATTAATAGCATACATCATTTTTTTTTCATGAATGGGCTCCATGTAGAAAAATGAAATCAAAAGATAAGTCGAAAATTTGGATTTAAATAAATATATTTTTTTTTAAAATTAAAAAAATCTGCATCGTGTTTGGTCTCTACTCGTTTCCAATTTTCAAAATATCGATGCTTCTAACGGTAGTAATATTATACTACTTGTTCACACATGCGTACCAATGTATTCGGACATGAAAACAACAGCTTCGATAACACCAGAACATCTCAACCAAGTGACAGCATGTCACGTGAGGAAAAAACAATACCTTAAGTCTTTAGAGAAACTAAAGACTTAAGTAAAAAATTTGGATTTAAATAATATATTTATTTTTTTTAAATCTGCATCGTGTTTGGTTTCTAACTGTTTTCGATTTAAAAAAAAGAAAAAGTTGTTTTTTTAATTCATGTACTAGCACACAGGTTCAGGCTTCTTCCATACAGGGAACACCACATCAGAATGTAGGTATCATGATTTCTTCTCTTCAGTTTCAACCACAAACAAGATCAATGCAAAGCTTATCACATTTTAACCATGTTCACAATGTGTACACCAAAGTCTTCAAGCATGTAAAATTGATATTGCTAACAAGTGTGTGATTATCTGAAAGTATACCTAACCAGTCAGATCTATTAGGAGCATCGGCAGCAAAATTTGCTCTCTTTAAAGTTCGAATTTTGATCAAGTGATTCTACTTTACTATCGACAACTTCTTTTCAAATACTGTCATCTGCAGATATTTGCATGACATTTAACAGCAAAAAAAAAAAAAAAAAAAAAAAAGAAATCAATAAGCAATTGTTGATTTTTTTTTTTTTTTACTCCTGTGACAATAAGAGTATGTGCAATAAAGTTGGGATGTATGAGAATTTTAGTTTCGGTATCGATTTTGTTTTTTTCTTCATACCTCGGTTTCCTGTTTGGCTCGTTTTTTGGGGGTTTTTTTTCTACGGAAGCCATTTATTCTCTTGTGTGCCGATTAGTTATCATTCTATGTCTCGTTGAATTATGCCACTATTTCAATAAGGAGTTGGTTGACTTTGTGGTTCAATCATTCTTTTAATTAAGGAGTTAACGCTTTGAAATACAACTTGCTATGATTCATAGCAGAGGGGGGGGGGCATAACTAAACAGGAGAAAACAAGCAATTAACATGAGGTTAAATTTGAAGTAAATTAACTGAGCAATTTTTTTTTAATGCTTTTTTGTTGAGAAATAATTATTACTTTTATTTTTTTTATTTAATTGAATAAAGCATGTCAAATACTCTTAACTTTAGCATTTCTTGCTTCTAATCTTAGTTTATTTTTTAAATTTAAAGAAAAATATATTGCACAAGAGTGCAAGTTTAATTTCTTTTTTTTATTGTCATTTGATAAAGGGCATGTTGAGTCCTATAAAATAAACGCTTCATATACTTTTTCAACTTCCATGTATTGTTTTTTTAAACAATTGCCATTTTGGGTGTTTGTGCCATGGCTAATATTTTATGACTGGGATTAAAGTTTAATCATAAAACATTAGAATAAATTGTCAACTGTAAATAAATACCATATAATTGTATGTTTGAGAAAATACGAACGAAACACAAAAGAAATACTTGCATAAACTATTAAAATATCTATCCATTTTTCTGTGTTTCCATTTGTGTGCCTCACGATGAGGGAATAATTAGATACAAAGTTTGTTTTTAATTTTTACAGCTCTCTCAAAAATGGGCGCACTGGATGGGACAAAAGTAAAAATTACCCCAATAGAAAAGGATCTATTCTCTGACCAAGGACAAAACAGATACTATACTTTTATGCCACTAAGAAGAAGGTCGGGAAGTCAAGTTGTATATTTTGCTAAAACATGTGGTAGAGAAAATAATGAGTAATTTCCAAGTTTACAGGTGAGCGGATATGTTATTGACAGAGCATTACTTTAAAACAAATTATTTTTGAACGAAATAATGATTTTATTATGTATCGTTTTTATTTTGAAATTATCATTTTAAAAACAATACTTACCATAAGTATTATGCATGAACTATTTATTTAGGAAAAAAAAAAAGAAAAAAAAATAGCGTTTTATTTTTCAATAGAAAAAAATAATTTCTAAGCAGAATAGTTAATAGCAAAAACATAAATCATGATTTTGCTGACAATGACATGGACACCTGTAAATTCGGAAATGACTAAACCACGTTATAGCTCTACAGACGTAGTTTATAGCAGTGAGGTGGCTTAAAAAGAAAATAAATAAATAAAATAAAACCCTCTTCATGTTTGAAATAGAAAATAAATCCAGTAAAATGCAAAACTTGCAAATAGATATTTTTCAACATTATTTTCTACTATTTTGGATGGAGGGTCCAGTTTACAATATAAATACAACATCGAACTGATCCTCTACTTTAAAAAAAAAATATTAGATACAAATAGTTCTTTCATTTTTGAGGTGAACAGTCTATTTCAAGATTGCTGTTTAAAATTAAATATATTATTATTCTGTATGTATTATGTTCATTACATGTAAGGTTGAAATAAACTTCTAACATTTGTTGAAATTCCTTCATCTACTTTGTTTCATTTTTTTCATCATATTAGTTTAACTTGCCGTAAGTTCAAATTACGTTTAAAATCTCATCTAAAAGCTCCCAATCCTATACATACAATCCAATAATAACGAAATCGGTCAATATTTTTAAAATATATTTACACTAGAGGTGACTGATTAATTTTTTTTTTTAAAGTTAACATTCTTGTTTGAGGCGAGCCATCAAATTTCGTGTTCTCTTTGAAATATCAACAAAATATGTCCATAGTCATGTGCATTTAATTGTTTAAAGAATCCAATTAGACTTTTCCATCATTGAAAAAAAAAAAAGAAAAATCCTCGAACATTGCCGCAGTGTTGTATCCCTGTGCTTGTTTTAATCAGTACTTCCACAGAATGTGCTCCAATGAACTTACTGCACTTTTACTCATCAACAAAAAGACCTCCGGGCCCCCCTGACTAGCAGGAAAATCCTACTCTTCACTGTAGAGGTTCCTAGATGTGAGAAAATTTTCTAATAATAAGTTCTTCCCTCCGACCGCTTTTTTGGGAATTCTCTTTCTGCCCCCCCCCCCCACCTCGACATCTTGCTGCCCAACTCAGGTTGCTCTCCTATAATTCCGGTCCCTATCACAGTGGCAATATGCCTTATTTGGTGTGAACAAGTGTAAAAATTTTTTTAAAAAGTCATGGCTTGGTTTGTTTAACTCTACATGGGTTATTTAATGCTGAATAAAATTGTCAAATGGAATCTTGTAGGTAGGGTAATTATTCTATGCTCCTAGAAAACATTACTCTTCAGCAATGGTAATCTTCTCAATACGATTGACCCTCAGCCACTGCCTTCTAGTAACTATATGGGAAGAAACTAAAAAGGTTTTGATTTTTAGAAGAATCAGATTGAATAATACAGTTAGGAATGAACTTATATAGATACTAGGGCATGATGTGACCTGTCAGTTGATCAGATCGGGTCTCTCAGACCTCCCGTCTAGCCGAAGTCAAATTTTGCAAGTAACTTGATTATTTATGCAACCAGGCCACGGACTGCTCAGCAACCAGAATCCGGTCCAGTCCTAAGGCATCACAGGTCGCCACCCACGGCCTACATGTGCCCCCCCCTCCCGTTTCCGGAAGGGGGGGGGGGTACGCTCTGCATGGGATTCCCGACAGGGGAGAAATGTTATGACAAGACAATCACCAGATAAATTCTTTTAACTCATTTTACAAGTTGCATAAAAGTCAACCATATGTTACATAAAATATAAGAGCTGAGTCAACACGCAAAGAAAAAAAAAGCAGAATGAGGTTAGACTGATAAAATATTGCAAGTCTGTAAACTAACAAATTACATTTAACAATGCAATAAATCTGACTGAATAAAAAAACAAAGTTACAATTGAAATCATAAAAGTAAAAAAAAAAGTTTCCTCTTCATTGTAGAAGACTAATCAAGAAGACTTAGTAATTTAAAAATGATTCAAGTTTAAACCATCACAGATAGAGTTTTTTTTCATGAGGTGACTTGGAGAAAATAACTATTATTGGGCAATAAACTAATTAAATTTGAAGGTAATATCATTTTTAAAGGTTTTAAAACAAATATCCTATAGACATTTCTTAAAGAAGCCTTGGTAATGCTGATAGAGTGAAATAAAGAGAATGCTCTATTAAGATAATTGCTTGCACTCACTCATTGACCTTCTGAGCATAATTGTATCGTCAAAGGGGGGTGGGGGTGGAGGGGTGGCATTCTTATACTGAGCATCATGGATAGTGTGTATTATTAGTAAACAAAGAAAAATGGACATTGTTGTGTTTGGCCGAGAAAAAAAATGATGAACAAGTAATCTTCGAGTATTTCGAGGGGAAATCAAAAATTATTTGCATTCCATCAAAAGAAAAACAAATGATTATTATTGTGTTATTACTATCTCTTGCGTACACACACTTCTACACATAAAATGTGTAAAGTAAAAATATGACTTAAATATTTATTTGAAAGAGCATAAAATATAGATCATTGTAATACACTTCCTATTCCAGTTACTTCTTTCTGAGAACTACAGGCTTGTGGAACTCTTTTCCTGCTGACTGTTTTCCTCCTACCTATAGCACTGGTCTTTTCAAGACTAAGGCCAATAGGAATCTCCTGTCTTTGCAATAATCATCTTTCATACTTGTTAGCTCCTTACATCAAGTGGCTCCATGCCTTGTCTGGAGCGATTTCAATAAAAAATAAAATCTAAACAGTCAGTTTAAAATAAACAGTTCATGCATACGTTTTTTTATTTCCACTGTTTGATTACAATAGATCAACACCCTGCCAGAAAGAGAGGGCATATCCAAACGTTGTTTTGACAGACAAATTACATTTTTATAAATATAACTAGTTGTATGTAGCCGGCAATAATTTTACTATCATTTTTGTTTCTCCTTTTTTATCTTTTTTTTTTTGAGTCTGCTTTTTTTTTTTTGCATGGAGGGGAGGGGGGGGGCACACAATTTCACTGCAAATAATTTAGGTGACTCAACCCAATGTTTATTCTGTCCCATCCAGAGTGAATCTTTAATCTAACTTTGCTCTCGCAGAAAGGCAAGTAAATAGGAAGAACATAACTCATTAACGTAGACAAAGGGACTTCAATAGTTACAAACTTATAGAATGTCGAGATATTTTGATAACCAATTGTTTGTGTTATGGTTTTAAATTCACAAAATAAATTTTTTGAATGAAGTGTGTTCATATAAAATTTCTCCTCTAAAAATAAAGATCACTAAAAAACAAAAAGATCACCCGCCATACAAAGAAAAGAAAAGGTTCATATTTCAAACATTATCATTTTTAGTAGTAATAATAGTTATAAACTTATAGAATCAGTGTATTTTGAGAAAAAGAAATTGTTTGTTGTTTTTAAAGTTTATATAAGAATTAAGCAATTAAACCTGTTTACTCTGTCCCATTCAAAGTGCTCCTTTTTGTGGGTTAATGTGATTGTTATCTCCCATATGATAAAAACGACTTTTTGTCTAACCTTGCCCTTGTGGGGATGCAAGTAAATAGAAATACATAAGTCATAAATGTACTAAAATAAATAAATAAATAAACAAACAAGTTAAGTAATGTGACCAAAACTGTCAAGCAGTAATTATTTCTGAATATGCCAACACGCGTTATTTACCATAAAATTATGGTCACAGTAACGTTATAGTGTTTGTTTAAATTTCACCTAAAAAGAAAAAAAATAATGGTAACTAAAAAATAAAAATAAAACAAATAGAAAAAGAAAAAGATCAACCATGAGAAAAACGGTCCTTATAATTTAAATAGTGTATCTTCTACCTGTCTCTTTACATGGCTTGTTGCACTTTGCTTCTTTTTTTTTTGCAAACTAAATTTAATTTGATTATTTTCAGCCATGGTTACAAACTTAATATCAGTGTATTTCACCTTATGTGGCGATATATCTGAAACTGATGTTTTGAATTTATGTTTTTACTTTCAAACCCATCAAAAGATTATTGAACGACACCAGTTCACAAAGATGCTCTGCAGTGAATATATGTAAAAGTTTTAGACAATCAGAATGCATCAATATCGAAACGAATGCAAAAATGGTCATATTTTTAAGGAATTAAGGGTGCTTCTTTAGAGACGTGGCCGAGATTTGAAAGGGGGAGACAATTCTAACGACGAAATATAAAAGAAGCAGATAAGTCAAACTTGGGGTGAAGAAGGAGGAGGGAGATAAAAAAATTTAACCCTACTCCTAACATTTCAATTAAACCCGGTTAATTTGATTTATTTCAATAAATCTATTTAACGTATCCTCAAAATTTTATTTTTATTGCATTTTAAATTCGATAAAAAGAAAACCCTTGCCTCCCCCCAAAAAGTTTTGTATTATCTCCCCCTTTCATATTTCGTTGTTTGAATTATGTCCCCTTTCACATCTCGTCTCGGCCATGTTTCTAAAGAAACACTGAATTAAATTTTTTTAAATGAACCGAAAAAGCATAACTTTTTTTTTTAATAAAGTAATTAAAAGAAATGAAATCATGTTTATTTAATTTTAATTGAGTTTTTGATGTAAATACTGTATTAATAGTAACTAATAGGTTTCCAACAAAAAAAGAGAAAAAAAAAAGCAGATATCAAGATCCACGACTGAAAGAAACCAGGACCTTTAGATATTCAGTCTAACCCCTTCCATCTGAGCTATTTTGCTAGGCTATTTATCGTGTAATGCTAATCAGTTATATTTGTACTGGTTGCTGCTACTGCTTTGGAGGTCATTATTGAAAAAATGTGGCCATTTTTTAAATATTCTGAAGCGGATAAAATACTTTTTGAAACAAATTGAATCAATACACATTTTTTATTTTTAAGAACATAGACCGACGTTCCACAACACAGACAAAAAAAACCTGACAAATCAGAATCAAATATTGATTTTGTCAAAAGATAAAAGGAGAATCAAACGCACTTTATTGTATACGAGCAGGGCTACCCAGCATTGCCCGAGGCAAAACTATAACATATTTCTATTCAAAGTTCTGTCTCTTCAGTTGTGTCTATCTTTCCCCTTCCCTCTCCTTACCCCCAACCCATTCCTCTCTCTGGACATACACACAGGCAACTCTCCTTTATATAAATTCCTCAAGGAATGAGTCGGCATAAGGGACGTAACTCCTTGATAAAAACAAATCAGAGTTAGTTCTCTTTAGTTCATAAATTGCTAAAAAAAAAAAAAAAAAAAAAAAAAAAAAAAATCCCCCCCCCCCCTCCTCCGATGAAATATGCACCAGTTTAGGGTCAAGAATCAATATTTCTTTTCTAAATTTTAGATAATATTCACCAGGACAATGCTGATCAAGAATATACCAACTTTGTGCCTGTTTCTTTTGTGGTTTTGGACTTTTAGATGGGCATATACACACAACTACCCTTTATATAATAGATTAAAAAATTGAAACATATAAACCCATACATTGTTTGCCTGCATAAATACAAAAATTCCTGTACAATAGCTCATAATTGCAAAATTTACTGAAAAACTTTGAAAATATCCTTAATGAAACATTGCAAATTTATTTTTGTCAAATAATATTGCAATAGATTTTTATTACTACACGAATGAAAAAATTATTAAAACTGATAAAAAAACAAAATATCAATTTCATATATACTGTATTTCATGACATCGTTGTTATAGTTTTAAATATCATGAAATTTACATATTAGTGTAAATGGCCAGTGTTCAAAGCCAAAAATCTCAGTGTTCATTTTCAAAACAGGTAGACCATTCTTATTTTTAAATATAATGTACTACAACCTATCCATCAAACCATCACAGTATTTAGCTTTGTAACAGTGAGGCGTCAGTGATATTAATTTTTATTATTAAAAATAAATAACACTGCCTTTTCCTGACAATTCGACTTTAATTATAAATCTGTTGGTGTTTGCCTCCAAATAATTTAGTCTATGGACTATATATTACTAGAATCCTTTAGTTTAGCCATTCATCATTTTAATGGGGGTGGAAAAAAAAGATGAAACAAAAAACTGACATTTAAATAGCAAATTCATAATTGGCCGGCTTTATAAACAATATATTTGTAACAAACCTGGTATTTAGCCATAAATCATTCATCACAGCTTATTTTAGTAGATACAAGCCCCCTTTTTTGTCCTTAATTCTTCATATTCTGTGAGTGATGTTTCTGACAAAAGGGGAAGAATTAATGTTTTCTGGGTTTGCTCTTGCTTTGAATGAGTGGCCTGTGGAGATTTTCAATCATCTCATAATATTCATCATCATTCAACTGTTAATCTATCAATGTCAAAGCCGTATCCTCAAGTGTGTTCTTAGCTCTGATATACTTTCTTATATTCATTTCTTGTAAAAATTATATTTCAGTAACAAATTACAAACACTTAATAATAAGGAGTTACTTTCCGCTCATCCTGAAGCATGGGAAAAATGTAATATTAAGCATGGTTTAAGAATAAATCCTGAAGACATTTAAGGATAATTTAGCGACTGGGAGAAAAAGATGAAATACAAATTTCCATTTTGAGTCAATATTTACAGGAAAATGCTGATTCAGAAAAAAAAAATCCTTTCCATTTTCAATGGCAAAATCAATTCAAGAATGTAGAACTAAAAGATTTTTTTTAATTTTCAGACTTAAAAATAAAGTTTGGATAAATGTTGAAAATGACAAATAAGCTTAGATCTAAACATTTATAAAATGCTGATCGTTTTTATAAAAAAAAAAAAGAAAAAAAAGGAAATTAGAAACAGTTGAATAAAATCTGAAAATGTTTCAGATTTTATTTTCAATTCATTATTTTTTTTTTTTTTTCTTTTCTTTTGCTCTGTGATGAGATAGAGATGAAAGCCAGCAAAGTTTGGAGAATGACAGATTTGTGTCTGAGTAAAATAAATGGGGGGAAAAAAGTTTATAAATTTATTCACGAGAAATTTAATCACAGGCAAAAAGAGTTTAAAAAGAAAACCTTTGAAATTCTTTGAAGATAAAAAGAGAATTTAAAAAAATAAAAAAAATAAATAAAATAAATAAATATTCTGTGTTCGTGTGGACTTTCAAGTAAAAGAAAATGCTTTTCTTTTCTTTGGTAAAAATTGCTGTGTAAAAATGAAAACAAAATTTAAACATTTATTAGAAAGCAGTTTCAAAAGTCTAACAACTTGAAAATGGAACTTTTACAGAAATAAAGGAGAAAGCAGAGAAACGATTCAGGTTTTATTTTTTACACAAATTGGATTCAAATTTTCAGAACTTATTCAAAAGTTTCTTTCTTTTTAAAATCAAAGCAAAAAAGTGATGAGATTTTAAAAGAAAAAAAATAATTCAATCATTACACATTGTGTAAAATCAAAAATTACAGAATCTATTTGTAAACTAGCTGGCTTCACGCATTCACTATCACTTTGCAATTTAATTCCTATTCACTACTTTAAATCATTGAAACAAAACTAATCAATAAGACAAAACACTCTCTTTTACTCTTTGTTCTTTTTCACTTCATTCATGTCTCTCTCCTATCTCCTCTTCTTCATACTGAAGTGTGCCAGACACATATATATTAACTTTTATTATATAGAAAATATACCTTTTCCCCCAAATAAATAAAAACAAAAACAACCCTCTTTTTCCAATAACTTTTTTTACAGCAAGCAATCTTTAGTCAGATAAAAAAAAAATTATACAAACATCACAATTTTCAGTCGATCTAAGTTGGATATTTAACGACATACCAACCCCTTTTGGGTCATTTAATGCCAAAACAATACACATTGTATACCCGTCACCATTTTACCAATACGCGCAAAGAAATTGTGCATAGCTTTTCCAACAGTATTAGTGCACAATTGGATACAGTAGATCCGATAGGATTTGAACTCACTATTGCTGATTCATAGTCCACACTGGTATCCATTAGGCCAAAATGACTAAAGACTAAGTTCGTTAAGCAGAAAGCTCCGAGAGAGCCGGTTTTCATAGTACTCAGTAAATAGCTAATGGATGCTAGTGTGTAACCGGTTTTACCCCCAACTAAGTTGGTACGTATTTATACATGCGGGTGGAGAAATGTACAACATAATCACGTCGACACATCGGTTCTCGCTAGATAATCGAAGTTAAGCAACGTTGAGCCTGGTCAGTACCAGATGGGAATATCAGGCGTTGTATGTAGGAGGATGTCAACACCTCCCTGCAAGAGCTGCAAAAACCTAATGTCGTCATCTCTCCTAACCGGGATATACATGGGGGCCGTTTTGAATTTCATACTCCCATGAAACTTCCTCCTTTGGAGTAAGCCGGATCAACCCGCCCAGGGTGAATATCATACCAAGTACAAGTAGATGGATGAAGTGCCTTTCCCATGAATGCAACACTGGAGCACAAACCTAGGACAGATAGAAAAATGTTAGTACCCGGGGGGGGGGGGGTACATCTTTCTCCATAAATGTGATCAATTATCCATCTGGTTTTGTTTTGTTTTTCTTTTTAAATGTCTGAAATCTTTTGAAAACAATATTTTAATAAAGAAATTCTCGGGTTCTACGAGTTGAAAGATAATTTCTTTTAATCTTTCTTCTTTAGAAGGATACAAAGACTGGAAGGCCACAAAATAATTCATCAAAGTTTGAAAGGAATTTGGAAACATTTACACTGTCAAATAGAATTAATTTCTGGTTTTATATTTTTTTAACAAATTTTCATGTATTAAAAAATTGAAAATTTTGGAAGTTATTTATATCTAATAATTTTAAAAATAGATATTAAAAGAACATTACCATAAGAAAATTAGTTTTTGTTTTATAACAATTTTGTTCAATAGCAATAAAGTTATTAAATTTCATTTCAAAAATCCTCTTAAAAATCGGATAAAAATAAAAACAAAATAAGGCATGGTTTAAAAAAAAAAATTTAAATAGACTCCCGGACGATGCAAGGCATATACAGCTAGTGTAATCTAGTATATAAAGGAAAGTAAGTTGGATTCATGAACTTAGAAAGCTATGGCATTGTATCTGACAAATCGATATTTGATTCTGACTGGCCAATTTATCTTCTTTCTTCTACTATATCATTTAGAAGAAAATAATGTATTAAAGTTCTTCAAAAAAGAAAAAAATATTCCGGCTAGGAAGATTGTTAGACTGGGGAGTTTTCCATTTATGACCTAAACAGCACCAGCTACTTACGAAATTAATAAACTGAAATTTCTACATGGCTTAATTCGTGTCCGATTTCAGATAAACAATTATATATTTTTTTAAAATAAATAGCTGATTTATTTTTAAAGTTACTTGAATATCATAAACGTAGATGCACTAATTTGATTTATAAAACCTAATTCAAATATTGTCTTCAAGCAATGTTTAAAGTGACCTTTAGTTTTACTTGTGTACTTATTAATTTTCTTTTCTTATTATGAACCAATTTAAACTGTAAATATTTTTAATAATAAAACCAACTTCACTATACATGCATTTTCTTATTACAAAAGTTTTCTAAAGACATTTTAACATTACAGATATAAATGAAAAAAAAAAACAGCGACTTTTCATTTTTCCATAAAGTTTCATATTTCTATACAGACACAAACTAATGAATCTGCATATTGTCAGCCAGTTTAAATAGAGAAATATAGCGAGAGATAGGGCTAAAGGAATAAAATGAGATAGAGAAAGTAAGAGTTTTTTCGTTTTTGTTTTTTATTGGTAATAAATTAAATATATTGAAAAACATGTTTTACTTACATACAACTAATATACACTTCCCGATATCCATTTACGGTACAGTCACAAATCATTTTTACATCTCTTGAAGTAGCATTTTCTTTTTTTTTTAAACTGACATTTTCACCCCACCACCATTCACTCAACCTCAAGTTTTGTTTTTTTTTAATTTTATCTTTTAATGCAATCAAACAGCCTCCAGGCAGAGTCAGCTAGTTTATATATATATAATGTTAATACTCTTAAACAAACGCTAATAAATAGATTAATTTCATTGTGTAACATGTTTGAAAATTGTCATTTGCTTCTTTAAGGGGCAGCCAGAGATGCAAAAATACTTCCATTATGTTCACATGCAAAGTGTGCATGTTAATACAATCCGAGTATGTCTTCGTTTTTAGGGACAGACATGCACAAACAGAGGTGTTCTCCTTGATGACATATATATATATATATATATATTTCATTTGAATCAAAGGGAAAACAGTTTTCCGTGGAGGGGTTGTGCCCCCAGGGACCATCTTAATATCAAAATTTGCTTAAATTTTGGGAATAGACATCATGTTTGGTCATTTACCTATGGTTTAAATTTCATTTGAATCTAAGGGAAAACAGTTTTCAGTGGGGAATCCCCGGGGTCCCGCAGCATTGAAGTGATATATTTCTTATATAGCCTATAACCTTCACTGAGAAAAAACAGAAAGAAAAAGAGACAAGGTATAAATTAATTGCTGGTAACCTCCCAGGGGTTAACACAATTATCTACAATCTCAGAATACATAAGAAATATACAGATCATATTCTCTACAATATTTTATCAAATAGAACCACAAAAAAGTAAATGCACTCTTTTACTATTATTTCTAAATTTATCCAGTTAATTCTTAAAACGTTCTACGCAAGTGATATTTTTAACTTGACATGGCTCAAAAATCGTTCGATCATCTTTTTTCCTCCAGTTTTCTGTCATTTATTAAAAGATTGTCAAAAATCTACTTATATTGTACATAAAAAAGAACATTATTGGTAATCTGTATTTTTGTACCTGTGAACCAACCCATCTATTTTTACTCTGCCTTATAGACGGACTGTTCTTTTCAAACAAATACGTATTTTACTCTGTAATGAGAATGTTGATTTTTCTCTTCGTCCACTTCTTGGAATCTCATAGTGGGAAGGTTAGTTGATAATGAGTATTCTTTCGGAAACCAGCCGTGTGATAATCAATAACCTTTCTAAAAAGGTTTATAACCTGCTGCATCAACATTTCTCTAATCATTAGCCGATCAGTATGCACACAAGAATCCCATAAAAGATGATTGGCTCCAGCTATTAGAACGATTGATTTCAGCAAATAGAATGCAACTTGCTATCTTTGGAAAGAAATAAAAAATGCAGACAGAATGCCTTGAATCAAATAAAATAAATTCAAAAACACCAAAATGGTGTTCATTTGAAGCAATAGAATGTGTTCATGGTTATCATTCATGTGTAACAATTTGGAAATCAAAACTATGCCAGAAGAAAAGTAGAAATCTAAGATTTTTTATCATTTCTCAACTGTAAAATTCATGATGGTTAATCTAATATATAAAATTATCTTGTCAGATTTTCAAAGTTTGTCATCGATAGATACCTAACCCTAACACCTTCTGTCCTACAAAATCAGCATTTCATTCTGATTAGCCAATTTTTCTATCTAATTGTTACACCATTTTTTTTTTTTTGCCCACTTAGTTTCCTTTGAAAAAAATACTTAATCCTGTTCGGAACATTGTTAGACTGGAGTCATTTATCACTGATTACTAAGGACCTCCCAAAGCAACCACAAAATACTGCCATGTCATCATTCTGTGTGTACTTTGTAAAGTATGCATATTTTCAATTTTAGATATTTTAATTCATTGTTTTTAAATCTCCAAAATAAAGTGTTATGTATAGGAAGTTGTTTTAAAGTCGAACAGTTTATTTAAAGATTAAATTATCAAACTGGGAATAAATATTTATCTTTATCTTAAGAAATAATAATATTAAAGTTACAGCATGTTACATATAGAGGGGGAAATTCTATGGTGCGCTCTGGAGGTCCCTACTGATAACCTTTGCATCATCGGTTGCCTACATTGTTAATAAAAATGTTTAATTCTATATTTCCTTAACTATGAGCGCTTTTAGATTAAAACAACGATTGCTTACCAGAAATACTACAGTTTTGTTTTTTTTCTAAATTGTTTTTAACATCAATACTAGGTGAAATTTTTATTTGTATTTAATTATACAAGTGACATTCACGTCAATCATTTACTTATCATTAATAAATATTCACTTCATCCTATGGTAAGTCTAATATTTATTTTTCACATTGATTTATAATTATATTTATTATCATTGTAAATGTTGACTAACAGCAAAGTTATCAAAATCCGTGGAAGAGGAACCGCCCTGAAACTTAGTTGAAAGGAAGAAAAGCGAATGAGACAGTAATTTGGAAGGATAATGTGGTATCAAAAGTGGCTGGAGAGATGAGGAAGTACGAATTCTTCTCAGTTTGTGGCAAGCTGGTGGGGCATAGCCTGAGAATGTAAAGTCGATGATAAAACTATCACAGTGATATGGGAGATCTCAACATGTGGAGAAAGGGGACACCATGATCGGCATTTGGCATATCTCTAAATGAAAAACAGGAGTGGAGTGATGCTAGCAGCATTGTTACAGATGTAGTTAGACATCGGTGGTGTAGTAGAAGATGCAAAAAAAAAAAAAAAAAAAAAAAAAAAATGAATTACGATATAAATTTGGTGAAATTAGATGCTTCAATTTGACATTAAAATAGGGGTTGGAAGAGGTGAAAGTTAAGACTGATTAAGCCACAGTATTGAATTGGGTTTACTGTAGTCAATGAGAATAAGGACCAATAGAGTTTAGATTACTAATGAACGCAGGACTTTTGCCATTAGAGAAAAAACTAAAACAGATACACTAACACTAATCAGCAAAAGGTGGTTAACCATTAAGGAGGAAGAAGTTATTGTCTTAAGAATGGGGAAGTAGACGAGTTAAGCAATATGCACCACTCGTAAAATGTCAGATGTTAATCAACTGATGCTGTTCCAAATATGCATGATCGTAGTAATATCAGGACTACAGGCAATTGAACGAGGTCACCAATTGATACAGCAGATTATGACAGAGGTGCATACTTGTTGATGATTGACTGTGGACCGGGATGGCTGACAATAAGTAAGAAATTGCATGTGGAAATGAATATTGCAGAAGAACTTGAGAACGTAATTCTTAAACGAGATCCATTAGTAAAGGTGATGGACAATCGCACAGGGTTTTCTGCTCTGAACTCATCTAGACAAAAAAAATTTAATTAAAAAAAGGGTGGAACATCAAAAGGATACTACAAGACAGCATACAAACCAGCAGGAAATGGAATAGTAGAGCAACACTATTGGACCATGAAGCAATAGAAAAGAGAGGAATATCGGCAATAAAAAGAGGAAAGAAACAGTACCACAAAGGACTACTTTTATGTATGAGTTGAAACAATGGAGTAAGGTGCTAACGAATAACAGTGAGGAAGAGCCAGTGATAATCTAAATTGGGTGAGAGCTGTGGGTGAAGCAGCTTAATGTTGAGACCCACAACACAATGGGGTAGAGAAGTGGTGACTGGAGTGCAATCACTTAACAACCTGACAGTTGATGGGATGCATCAGTATGTTTGGGATTTGAGGCTGGATCACTCAGTTGCTAAAAACATAAGCACTAAGAATGGAAGAAAAAGAAATAAAACGATGCAAATACAAAGACCACATAGAGAGCGCCATGCACCGCTCTGGATGCAAGAGTATGTCATCTGAAATGATCCTTAGAACCAGGGGAGCATGTGGTTAAAATGAATGAGACAAAATAAGAAACATGATCTCACCTCATAAGAAATAAGCCTCTTATTTTATGGAGACAACATTAAGATAGATAGACAAAAGATGATTTGGGAAGGGAAGTGGATGAAACAAATTTCATCTAGAAAATATTATTAAAAGAGAAAATAAATATGAAACATTTTATATTTAAAAGCGAACTCTTTGCCCATGACTATCTGCATTGCCTCAAAGAGATTGTGAGAGTGAGTTATGTTCCTTGCATTTTTCCAGACAGCCGACATTTTGGATTGGAAGTGTCACACAGCGCTTTTCAATTTATACGTCTAAACTAAGTGATTTTTCTTAAGTTGTAAATAAAAAATGAATATTAATTGTTGGTCTATACAGAAGAGTTTTTATTCAATTCATTTTTTATATTCGTCCATATCTCACAATAACCACCCCTTTGAAGGAAGGAACCCGAGAAAAGTATTGGAGGCAGTGATTGAAGCACTCATTTAGGTCAATTATCTGCTCACTATGTTTGTCAAGCAGTGTTTCTCACTCACGCTACCAATACCTCCTGATGATTGTTTCAGAAGTTTATACAGCCGACCACTCTATATCATCTGTGATAGGGAGACAAAACTCGTTATGATTAGCTAGAAGTTGCAATGCTCATAATTAAAATTTAATTTTGCTATAAAATATAGGATATTTTATAAAATAAGAAATGATCAGAGACTTAGGTTATTAAAATTTATCCATAACTTTTTGAAATATAAGCATTTGAATCTAAAAAATTTAAAAAAAAAAAATAAAAAATAAAAATTTTTTCGGAAAGTATTGAGTCAACATTTGTGTTTTGATTGATAAAATTTTGTAAAACAAAAAAAAACAAAAAACTATTGAAGATAAAGTAATGAAATTTGGCATGTATATGTAAAATTTGTTGGTAAATGTCATGAAATTATTAAAAAGAAGATAGCTCAGCATTTGAGCACCTCATAAGTTTGAACAAACTGACCATCTAATTAATTTGTTTAATTTGCAATCGCTCTCACCCAATCTTCTTCCAAAATGAAGTGTTTATCAGTTGATCATCCACATAGGTGTTTTTCTTTTAGGAGGAAGTGTATGCTTTTGTTTTTTAGACACTTATGTGTGCTTTTAAGAGGGTTTTTGTTAGGACAGGGCTTTCCACTCTGACCTAGGGTTAAGGGAGGGTTTTTTTAGGGGAGGGGTTTGCCACTTGAACCTAGAGATAGGTGTTATACTTGTTTGTTTTTTTAATAACTTTTCAGCATGAAAACATTTTAAAAAGCTACAATGGTCAGCAAATGGGGGGGATCATTTTACGTTAAATTTATATGCGAAACTGATCACCCCCACATTAATTGGGTTTTTTCCTCAAGTTTTTTAAGGGTGTTCACACGTAATCGTCTAAAAAAAGTAGAATCTGTTTGTTTTTTTTAAATTGACCGCTAGAAAGTCATTTGACTTTTTTAAAATAAAATAGCGTGTAAATGTAGTTTGTTTAAATCTAATTATATTTTACATATATATTATTAAGTACATATTCGGATAAAAGAATAGTTCTAACGAAACATTTAAGAACATTTTCGATATTCAATTTTTTAAAAATTCGTTCACGAATTCACAAATAACTAAAAAATCATCGTCTTTTTGTTTAGAAGCTGCTTGATGCTACTAATCGCTAATACTACTGTCAACAAAACAGTCAAATTGGCAAGAATTAACAGATTTTTTCCAGTAAAATTTTGTTGGTGTGCTTTTCTTACGGATTTCGAAAAAACTTTCTGAACAGATACTTATGATAATAACATGAAAAATATTTCAAAACCTATTTCACAGATTTTAATGTTCAACATTTTTTAATGAAAACATACTGAAACAGTGGTTGAACTTTGATAACCGATTACGGCCATACTATTTGAACAACATAATTCGAACATATATTACCTTAAAAGGTATTCTTTCCTTGATTCTTAAAGCCAAATTTAACCAAATTCCAACTACTGTGCGCTTTCAAATCAAGTTTATGTGCTTAACCAAAATAAAAAAAATGGTTTTGATATTAATAGTTTTTTTTAACTTTAAAAGTTATAAAAACAAAATACACATAAATAAACTTATAGATAAATCAATTTCATTTTGTTAGATGTATGGTTCGACAGGATTTTATTGGTTTATAGCGATTTTATGAGTGTTTTCCCCATTGACCCCCCCCCCCCATGCTCTTTTAGTGACGTTTTACAAGCAGTGAGCATTGCTACTAGAAACACAGACTAATTTGGATCTCAATTCTTAACATTTTTGGTCATTTCAGCCATATGAATTGCGTAGGTCGCTATCCAATGTTAGCAGTATCACCGTGACAGTCCTAGTTGGTTAAGCGAGTTCTCTTAATGGCTTTTCGAAATAGTTGCACTGAGGCTTATTGGTTAGCACTTTAATTGGCCAGAGTCAGAGCATTGCTCGAACTAATGTGTGGTCAGAACTAAATACATTACTTGTTTCTGCACTTATGTACAAACAACAATCTAGAAAACAGGATGATGAGTGTGATTGGACAAGTATGTAGTTGATCTAGGAAGATATGCAACCATTATTTTAATACCAGATGACTAGGTGCTTCCGGCAATGTTGGAAACTCATGTTGGAGTTTGCGGTCACAAAATTCAGGAGTCTTTCATAATTGTCACACTGATCATTCACCACAAGGTTTCCCAGTGTCCAGTTGGAGTCATAGTCAGCTTTTCCTGTACATGTGTCTCCATCAATCATTAAAAAATCTTTTTGAGGAATGATGTTGACCGTCACTTACAAATTGTCAGGGAAACTGTCTTGTGATATTATCATCATCATCCAAAGTTTGGAATGCAAACAACAATGATGCTGATGCATGCTAGAGATGCATTAGCTAGGACAAAGAGTGGAGTCTCTGTTTTCACCCTATGATAAAAGTTATATGTGGTCTCTGAATTAGGAACAGGTATAAGATGACCGGTATTTGCTAGCTGAACTTCCAAAAGGTAAGCATTGCTTACTTTGTATTTCAATATGTTTTGCAGAAGAGTGTCTCAATGGACAACTATTTGGACATTCCAGCAAACAAAATTTTTGTGATCCTTGTGGAAGATTAGTTAAACCATTTTTCATTTGTTTCACTAGTCTTCTGATGTGTGGGGTGTGCAAGATTTGGGGACCCTGCAGCTCTAGATCATTAATAGTGGAGGTTGTTGCGGATCATGAGATCAGTGATGTCAAAGTTGTCTCCACAAAGTTGTCACAGCTGTAAAGCCAACCAGAGAGCCACAGATTATCAGTGAAAACATTCCTTGTATTTGTAGGCAAAAGTGAGATGCACACCGACACAAAAGATTGTATCAACTGCTAAATGCTAAGAAATTGGAAGATTGACACCCATTTTCAATTACAAAAAAATATCTGGAGAAAATAAGCTGCAAGCCAAAATAAGGAAACCACTATTTATGCAACATCTAAGAGTTACTTGGGTACCAATCATGAATATAGAACATCAGCTGAACATAGATGATTAAATATTATTAGAAATATGATTAGAAATAACCCTAATGATTAATTCATAAATTACGTAGAATTACAAACCAATAAATCTGCTGAGAACAACCAGAGTAAGAATCATGCTGTATCCATTCCAGTGTCACAAAACCTGGAATGTATCAAAATTTTTTTTTTTTTTTACTCGTATTCACCCTAAACAAGGCACATTGCCACCGAAATGTAAGGGGCTACTGTGAATTAGGGATCATGCCTACAGGGACACTTTAAGTAGGGAGCTGAACGAGATGTCTGTTGACATTACATTTAAATTTCTGCATGTTAGTACAACTGGGTCTTGTTTGCTTGTTTTGTTTTATGGCATATCAACCCGTTTCGGGTTATTTAATGCTCAATCCGGTCATTTTGGTAAAAGTTTTTTTATGCTTCAAGTTCTTTATATATTCAAATACTTATTCATGGTGTTTGGTTTGGTTGTTTTCTAGAGGGAAAAATGTTTTCGTTTTTAGCTTTGCAGAACATGATTGAGTTTTGCAAAGGGAAATGAAAAAACCAATAACAAAGGTTTGGTACATTTTAAGTCAAGAAACCGGTATTTAGTACAGGCGGAGAAGCAGGAAACAGGGAGGGAATTCCAAAGTCTACCAGTTCGAAAGAAGAAACTGTCAGAGTAGAAGGCTTTCTGGCATCTGGGGACCTCGACAATGACGGTGTGGGATTTTTCTGCTTGTCGGGTTAGCTGGGGGTATTTACGTGGAAGGAGCACAAGTGCTATGAGTTCGTCAGAGTACATTCTATTAAAGTACTTGTAATACAAGCACAGGGATGCAACATTGTGACGATGGGACAGGGGTTGGAGCTTGGTTGACAGTGCGGAACCTATTAAATTGGAGATTCTTTTCTGGATCCTGTCCAATAGAGAGACTAGTGGTTGATGCACCGGCCATATGTGGCAACAATATTCCATGCACGAGCGAATCATGACTTTGTAGAGATATAGGATACTGTCAGGTGTAAGTATTTGACTAATCAATTTTAACAGGAACAAGATCAAAATAATAGACATCCACACATTAATATGCTCTATCTCAAAAACTCATAGGTTCCAGAGTTCGGTATAAAGATTACTAAGTTCAAAAATATGCATTTGAAGAAGGTCGGGGGTTACATTGGGCAAAACACTGAAAATAACAACCAAATTCCAAAACATGTTAGATAGTTACAATTTTCCATCTTGGAAAACAAAGTTAAAGTCCAACTGAAATAAGATTTAAAATTTTTATTTTTTTTATTTAAAGAAAACCTATCCCCACATGGGGAGAAAAAAGATAAACAGTTCAGTAAAATCATGAGACTTGAGATTTACTTAAAGTTGGCAAGTGAAGGTGGTTTGAAAGATATTTTTTGTTGCCTGAAAATAGTTTGATAACTGATAAATTAGTAAACACCTGCAAGGTATGCAACACCTTCTAGGATGTAATTATTCGTTTCCTATCGTACAAGAAAGTAAAAATTCTGCCCGATAGACATTAAGAATAATTGTGCGTTTATTTATATAGGTATGTCTCCATGGACATACCAGTAAAAACACGAGCGAAAGACAAAGTAAACAAATGCAAAATCCCATTTCAACATTAATAACAAATTTAAGTAAACTATTTTTATCACGTAACATTTTTAGCAAGTTCAAATTCTTTTAATAGCTCATATGAAGTGTCCATGCAATCCATTCTTTATACTGCTACAAGAGTGTCACAAAGTAAAGTGCTTGTCTGTAAGGGTACCTTCAATGGATGCGAGTACAAACTCCACGATATCCTACCATCGCAACTTAAAAAAAAATTTTTTAAGATTTAAAAAAAAAAAAAAAAAAAGAAGAATCAACATTTCAAGAGAGAAAATTCAATAAAGAACAACTCATGCAAACAAAACGATCAATCGAAACAAGATTTATTGATATGTACGAAATGTACTTTGCCTAAGAGTCTGTATGAGAAAAAACTGAATAAAAAAAATGGAGTTTCAACATGTCTTCCGTAAGTTTATGGTTGTTTTAATACTTCTGATACAATGTTATGTGTGAAAAAGGTTTACTTTTCAGCTTTTCTTTGTGTATAGTCCCGGCTTCCTGGCTTAAAATGCACCAAACATTTATGTTATTGTTTTTTCTTCCCCATCTCTCCCTTTGAAAAACTCAATCATGTTCTACAAAGCCAAATAACACATTTTTCCTCTAAAAAAACAACTAAACCAAACACTATGAATAAATATTTGAAGACAAAGAACTTGAAGCATACAAACTTTTACCAAAATGACCTAATTCGGCATTAAATACTCTGAAAAGGGCTGATATGCCGTAAAACAAAACGACCATTGTCCGTGAAAAAGATTTTAGTTTGTTTGTTAATCCTAACACCTGTAGTCCAAAAGCTGCTACTGATAATTGTTGCAGGCAGATTGTTTACTTCCGTGGTCAATTGGTGGAGGTTGTGTTTTCCTTGCTACACACCTTGTCGTGCACAGGATTTAATGGTTGTTAGTTTTTTTGTTTATTATAAGATTGTTGTTTCTTTTTGGTTTGGGAATGTACGAAGAATATTGAATTATCTCAGGCTGATTTTAGAAGCATTTTACCGATCTGCTCTGAATGTTGAAATTCTGAATTTTATATGGAATATCATAGAACATGAATTTTGGTACTAAACAATTGGTTGAAATGTGTGTAGGCATTCTGCTTTGCACATGCACAATGCCGCTATTTGAAAGACGTTGGAGTGGTAACTTTCGAATCATATGAAGAAATAACTCTGAAAATAACATAATTAGTGTTAGGACGATTAATCGGAATCGGAAGAATCAGAACTTTTTGGGGTATTGAAATCAGAAAATTTTAGCCTAATTTACGATTTCAAAAACCATTTTTTTTTTTTTTGTTTCAAACAATTTTCTATTGCTAGTACTAATGATAGAATGATATATATCAATTTTTTTGAAACAACCAGTAAAACTAAAATCTGTAGATCATAAGAACGAATTTAGGTAAAAATGGCACGGAGAATTTGCACAAGTGAAAAATATAGATGAAAATCTCACAATGGTTGTTTTCAAATCACTATTTTCAATCAATGAGGAAAAGAAAAAATAGTTATATCTAATCATGTAATGTACACCCTCTCTCGACAAATGTATTTTTACTTTGGCGAAAATATATACGCTCACATTGCACAAAATTTTAGGGTAATCTGAAAATTAAAAGAAAAAAAAACAACTCTATAACTAAATATTTAGAAATTCGCAAAGCATCGGAATCGGAAATTTAGAAGAGAATCAGTAATTGTCTCGGAATCAGGGAAAATATTAGAATCATCCCATCACTAATCATAATCACATTTATCAGGGTCATTTTTTTAAAAAACTATTTACATGAGTCGCATTGTCTAAATACTTTGCTAGCTTGTTAGAGTAATTATCCTCTCTGTAAAGGGCTCCCAATGTTCAATCATATTTTTGGTTCTTTTAGAAACATAAAAATTGTCTATAGTTGTCATATCTGTTTAACAATGTGTTCGAACAACAAAAGACTCAAGTACAGATGCAACATCGATTACCTGGCAACTGATGGTTCGACACCTCTTTTAATCCAGACAAAATCACAAGGAGGAACTTGATAATCATGCTGCAAACATACTAGTTTACTGGACGGCCAATAGATGACTGTAGCGCACCATCAATTTGTTTGTTTACACTGCACCTGCTGGTGATAGTATTCCTTTATTTTGAGATTATATCTTACTTTACTTTAACCCTAGTTATGGCTTCAGAGGCAAATTCAAATGGCATCTGTAGCGTTAAACATAAACAGTCTATTTTCATATATTCATTTCATTTCATTTATTCACTTAAATTAAATGTGTGTTTAAGTTTCTTGCACTCCCTGGTGGTTTAGAGACAGGGAAGGTAAGTAATTATTGGGTAAGGGGAGGGGGTTAGAAATTATTATAAAAGTAAAATGAAATTGTCGGACAATCCGGTTAATCTGACAAGGCTCTGAAACAAAAGATGCCGGAAAATCGGTTTAGAACCTGTAATTTCAATTCAGTGGATGACAACTCACATGGTCACCAAAAACATCCAGTGTCAAAGAAGGAGAAAAACAATCAATTAATATTTCAGCTATTTTATGCACTAAGTATGAAATGATGTTAATAAAGAACCGCCCACCATTTTGAAATGTTTTGTCTAGTCTTTTGTTTTCCATATGCTGTTTTGATTAATAGCCGTTTTCCAGTTATGCCACTCAAGAATTCTCCATGGCTCAATTATCAGGTTATGAATAGTTGTGCCATTTCTGTACAAAGTGTCAATAAGGACAAGGAAGAAGAAAGGATAAAAATAAAATGTGTGTATATCAACTGCTCCAAGGTGATACCTATAACAAGACTAGCATTCATGTAATAAAGGTCACTGACGAGAGAGAGAGAGAGAGAGAGAGGACATGTAATGGCTTAAATTACGAATAATTAACAATTACTGAGAAATATTTAGCAATTTTTTTTAATTAGGATATATATCTATTATTAGAAAGCGTCTTACAATTATAAAAACTATTGATTTATTACCATAAATGCAAATGTACAAAGAAAGAACAGAAATAACTAAACACAAGAATTACTTCATTCATTAAAAATCTATATATAAAACTCAATGTATGTGTGTATATGTTTGTGTGTTCCCAATAGAAAGAAATGTTAGAGAATCTACATAAAATCTAAAATTGTTTTCTTATGTAAAATTTACCAGGGAAGACAATGGAAGTGCACTTCTAAGGGGGGCTATGAGGGCATAACTTTATTAAAAATTCAAATTTATCCTATTTTGATGAAAGTTGAATAACCTTTTCTGGGGAAGACAATGGAAGTGGTCCTGAATCTCTATGTTATCATCTATGTGCCAAATATCTATGTGCTCCCACCTCTAAATGACCCATGGGAACAGAACATACTTAAAACTTAAGAGTTTTCCAACATTTCAGCTTCTTTCGACAATTAGGGGGCAAAACATGGACAGTAAAAATAAATAAAGTAATATGGTGGTTTCAGCATAGTGAAAAAGTATATAATAGTGATCCTTATTCAAGGTCAGGTATTCCTGCTAGTAAGAAATATTTTAAACATTACATAAATAATGAATCAAATTGTTTATCCTGACTAATTAAAAGCATAGAAAATATCATTTTATAATACAAGCAGAAAGCAAGTTTAAAATTTTACAAAAACGTCTATTGACAAAGTATGAAAATTCTTTAAAATAAAAATAATCAATCAATAATTTGTAATTATAGTTGTTAATTAATTACTGGATATTAACTAATAATTATTATTACTAATAAAAGTCGCTAACTAAAACTGTTTTCAGTAATTGTTTAGTAGCAATTTAGATTTCGACATCTATATAATAAAATTGTCAGAAATCGTCTATCTGTGGCAATTTGTGTTGAAAACATTTTAGATTAAAATTATAACATACTTTAAAAACTTAAACAATTTTATTCAATTAATGAAATGATCAAACGATAGAATAAGTAGGTAATTCACTTGAACTTCACAAAAATGATTTTTTTTTAAAAGAAAAATGGACGAAAACAAAAAGAAAACTCCAAAGATGTCATTATTTTTAATTAAACAACATACTTTTCCAGGAATTATACTTTTATTTCAACTTTGTTTCTCCTTGAATATACTTTTTTCTTTGCATTATTAGCACAAATGAAACATAATACTTGACTTGCCTAGAAACTTTAATTCTTGCTAGACAGTTTAAAGACTTCAAAATCACTTTGGATTTTACTCATGATTACTATTTTTTATGTGTAACTTCATGCATAAACGTTAGTTTAAATTAAGTTTTAATTTTAAACAATTTCATTCAATTAATTTAATTATCAAAAATATGTTAATAAAATTAATTTAAATTGCACAAAAGTCCTAATAAAAAAAAAACTAAAAAAAAACAAAAAAACTCCAAAGTTGCCATTGTTATAAATTAAAAAAACATTTCTCCATGAATTAAAAAAATGTATTTCAATTCCACATTTTGTTTTTCTTTCAGTCTCCCAGGCAAAGACGGGTAGATACAGCTAATGTATAATACTATGAGAAAGCCAATTGTGAACCATAAGTGCATGGCTACCAAGCCTCATAAGTTTTGTCTTGATATGTTCTCTTCCCAGTCAGCCAATGCCTTTACGTAACAACCATGTCATGAAAACAATTTGAAGAGCCGAGCCAAAATGGCAATAAATAATTGTAATCTTAAGCTTTGTATAAGCACAACATTTCAAAGAAAAAATATATAATTTCCTTAAAAAAAAAAAAAACTTTGATAAGGAATTATTTACAACATGTCTTTCTTAATGCAACAGGATATATCAAACAATGACCGTTTTCAATAGATTTTAATCCTATATAGATAACATTGTGTCATAGTGAATATAGACTTCCTGTATTGACTTTAAAAAAAAAATTTCTTCTTTAATGCTAAACTGTTATCTACTTACACCTTAGAATGAAAAACAAGTTGAGACAGGAGGGAGGGGGCAAATTTCAGAACGACAAAGCTTATAGCAAAATTATTTTTAAGCTCAAGTTCACAAAATTGAAAATATACTAGATGACCAGTGATTCATCGGACCAACGTTGGTACATGGTAAAATAGATAGGTTCAACAGTTTCAGTTTTAAGAAACTGTAAGAGAATCAATAGACAGAAACAATAGACAATAGAGAATCAATAGACAGAAACCCTGTTTTTCAAAGCATCCAATTTTTCACAAAATCAAAGGATTTCAGAATACATTGTGATATCATAATAGACACCCCCCTCTTTCTCATTTTTTTTTTTTAATTATTTACATCATTCCTTTCCTCTCACCACTTCTTTTACCATTCACCCTTTATTTACATTATCCCTCCTTCCTCCCATCATCTAAAACATTCACATTGCTTAAAGTTTTAGTATTACTTAGATCAAACAAAAATCTATAAAATTAAAACTAGGTATCCCAAACTAAAATTTTATTTTCATTATATCTAAGAACTTTTAATGTGGACACATAAATCTTTGCAAAACAAACAATGATACCAAATTTATGCTGGTATCAGAATTAGCCACCAAATTATGACCATTCAAAGTTTGCTGGAAATTAGAAAATTAGTCACCTTGTGTGCTATTGGTCGAGAAGCCAATGTTCAGTGTATAAATAAAAAATACAGGCCATGAAAAAGTTAACAATCCTTATAAATGTAATGTCATCTTGAGCTAAATGAAAATGAATCATAATGGAAATATTAGATCAAGCCAGCCTAAACATCGGGAAAAATACCATTACCTCTCGAAAAAATATACAGAAATGACACAGAAAGTACAATATTGACTGTTCATATAAGATTCATTTAAATAGCTAACACATTGGATCTTTATAATATGATTCATAACAGAGTAGGGATCAAGCTAGATTTTTCTTTTAATTGTAAATCAATAAAAAACAACTTGGATTTGGACCATGTAAAAACAAACGGAACACAATTTGTTAATAGGGCAAAAATGCAATTCACTTTTCAACTTAGATTTTTTTGTGAAAGACAACTTAAAACTATATTAATCCCACCATATTTCTTTGTTTATATAGATAATAGAGACACACAATATTGTGCACATAAATTGAAGAAATATTGACATTAAAAAATAAATCACCCATTACTGAAAATAGTAATCAAACTTGAAGTAATCTGGAAAAAAAACAAACAAAAAAAAAAACAAGTAAAGGAATTTTATATTTATAAAAATAAAAGATTAAATTTTGTTTACATTCAAATTTTATCAAAATAACCCCCCAAATCAAGGAGTTATAAAAAGTTGAAATTAAAGGGAATATTTACCCATTTCCATGCAATAAACTGGTTGGTTTGTGATACCTACTTACATAGATTTGGGACAAAAAAAAAAATCAATGAATGTAATTTTAGATAATTTTTTTTAAATTCTCCCACACCTGCGGAAAAAGACCAAAGTTTACTTAGGGTTACTAGCACATAATTGACCTAATCAATCATTTAGTACAAATGTTGGTAGATTTTGCGGAAAAAAAATAATGAAAGAAATTTCAAATAATTGCAAAAAATGCAATTTTCAACAATTTGGTGAAAGGGATGTGGTATTTTCAGCAACCAGGGTTTTTCTTTGAGTTACTAGAATCGTGTAAAGCACAATTAATCAGAACTTTAGGTGAATTTGGAGAAAACATTAGTGCAATTTTAGACATTTGAGAAAAAGTGAAAGGTTTACTAATTCAGGAGGCATTTTTCAATCCTTGTATGGGGTAAACCAGAGTTTTGCTGGGTCAACAGTAAAACATGAATGTTGGCTTTTTGGCTAGAAACAAAGTGTGGCATCTGTTCTGATGTTACACCGACTATTCTGTCCTTGGTCAGTGAAAGAAAAAAGTGAAAGGTTTACTTTACTTCAAGACTGAGAAATTTTTTAGTTTTATTCCAATCCAGAGTGCCCCGTTTTGGGGGGAGCTGGATTTTCTCCACATTAAAAACCGACCGTGTGTCAAATTTTGCCCTCGCCGCATGGGGAGGAAATTAAATAGAAACAAATAACAAGTCATCTTAACTTTTAGTGGGTTCGAAGCAGAAAGCAACAACGGAATTTTTAGATATCTGAACAAAAATGCTTTTTGGGGAGAAATCAGAGTCCCCCCCCCCCCCCCCCAAAAAAAAAATTTGGCTGAGATGTTCTGCATTTGTGTAAAATATAATGACGTAAAATTTAATGAAGAACCAATTGACGAAAACTAAAGGGGAGGGAGTATCGACATGTGCTTTGTATATGGACATCTGATGGTATGTGTGGTATAATGTTTACTGAACTGATGAATCTTCCTGTACAGGCTGTTGCGTTTCAAGCTAATACACTTGGGAAAGGTATGTAGCTGTCTACACGTAGATATAGGTGGTATCTACTGGCCTCCCCACACAAGGGCAAGATATGACACAAGGTCGTTTTTAGTGTGCGAGGAAACCAGCATCTGAAGAGGCAATATGGACCATTTTACAAAATAGTCCCCTCAGCATTCTTCTACAGGTGATGAGCAATAACACAATTCCTTCTTTCGGAGGTTATGCCAGGGAGGATAGCCATCTGGGACTGTGCAAGAAATGAAACAGTAGGTGCCTTGATAGGCAGTCAAGAAGAAAGGCAACTGAGAATTCAACTCCCTGAAAGCGGCAGTAGCACGGGTAAACGACTAGATAGACAGAACACAAGAGTCAGTAAAGTTCATCTCAATAAAGTGGAAATTCGAAAAACAAAAGTACAATAAAAACTCGGATGGAATGGACTGTGGATTCCCTGTTCCATTAGTAGTAACAACAAAAGCAGAGAAACGATCTGTAAGATATTTAGTGTTTATTTGGTTGAAATACTTAATACTGATTGTGTATTTTAAAAGAATTGTCCAATCTTGATTAGTTGCTGATATCTGACTTCAACCAATCAGAAAGAGAGTTCCGTGGGAGCCAAGCATCAGTAAGAGACTCAACTTGCCACAGAAATCATTGTCAGCTACTACACAGATTTCTCATAGGCAAAGAAACTCTGGCCATAGCCACTTGGCTACTGGCATCCTGGCAAATAACACAAGACAATCATGGACTACTAAATATAGTGACAGATTATATAGTCTCAAAAACTCTCACATACAAGCCCACACACATATATGGACAAAAACAACATTTTCCTCGTCTAGACCCTTTGAACTCTTGCTCTTCTGTTTAATGTAGTATAAATCCCCTATGATTTATCTCCCTTAGCCGGCCTTTATTTTCTTAGAGGATTCTCCCAGACTCGTCACTGGCAATATCCCTTTCGGTGTCCGACCCTTAAGTATTGTAGCTGTTTACTTCGCGGCCACATGGAGTAGTTTTGAATCTCTAAATATTCTGACATTTTGAGCATCATCTGTAATATTATTGCCTTTGTTCTCTAAGAATAGAATTAAACCATATTATAATTATTTTTTATATATTTAGCATATTTTGCTGACCTTTTCCCACACGTGTGAGCTTTCATTTATTCTCACTCGTAACTCTGCTTTCACCTAATAATATAATTTGTATTTTTCACTTACTCGTATTATTTTTACACTCAAATATCTCCTATTCTGTAATGTTATTAAGCTCACGGCTCTCTTTATTAGACTCCTTGTCTTTGCTTACATCTTTTTCGTATTTACATGCTGGTGAAAATGCGTTTTCTGTTCTTTTTGGATTTTTTTTCAGTTTGACCTTTCTTCGACAGAAAATAAACCTGTGTATAAAATCAACATGCATAAAAGTTTTGATTGTTGAAAACATTTTAGCTGACTGTCCGAGGTTTGCACATGTTTTCACAAAAAAATACATGCATCCGGAGACAGTAGTTTATAACTCTTTACTTTTGGTTGTTCAACAAGACGTAAATAAAATGGATATATTATGTATGGACAGACTTTTTCATTACTTTTGATATTGCCAGTCTTTTCCTTTACAGAACCAAGAAATGCACTGATAATAATATCACGAGCATCTCAACACAAAATGTTTAAAATGGCAGGTAATTATTTTCATTTGAAATGTGATGCAATACTATTAAAAAACAAAAAAACAAAAAACAAAAAACAAACACTGAAAAGTTTTAGATGAGGAAAAAGTTTGTGTGTCGTGTTAAAACGATGATTTATTATGCAAGGACTTATCTAAAAACAACTATTTTTCAAATTAAAGACCATCATTGTCCGCAACATTCTGTCAACAACCTGCAAGGTTTTGGATTTGGTCAAAGCACCAATCCTTCAGCTTTGAATTGAAAAATTATTGACAGGCTTCAACTTCAACGAAAGACTCAAATCAGCAACACTTCATAAAGAGCGCCATTGATCGGCAGAGACAGAAGTCAGATGGAGAAGCATCTGGACTATGAGCTGAATATGACAGAATTGTAGCAGTCATAAATACTGACATTTATTCTCTCTCTGAGAGCAGTCCCTGTGAGGTGATTTGGTCATAATGGTGGCGATATTCTGTGTACAGCTAAAAGTTGAATTTATTTTATAAAGACAAAGATGAATTTCGTACTTAGTGATGAACGGTATCAAAAATTTCTTGCTTTTTTTTTTATCCATATTCAATTTAGGTGTGACCATGGAGAAGCACCTTGTATTAAAATTATTTGTTTATTTTATTTTTTTTTTATTATACGCTATTGCATTTTTGATTTCAATAAATATTTGCTTAAATAAAAAATAATAATATGTAAGTGACATAGAAACAAGAAACACAGACACACCACCATTAATAATATAGATATATCAGTCATTGACAAAATCGGCTGCTTCAAATGAAACTCTGCAAAAATAAATATCCAAGACAGGTTCAACAGGAGGGGGAGATGATTCTTTGCAATAACTCTGCTATGGCTAAAATGTGTCTTACAAACTACCGAAGCATAAACGGCTGGTTATATTTGAAGTTTAGCTGCACGAAGATTCGAAATTAAGGACTCAAACGTGAGCATTTTCTACTGCAGTATTTGAAAACGTATTAAATAAAATAAAAACTACTTCTTTATTATAAAAATGCACAGAGAAAAGTTGCACTATTTTTTTTTATCAAAGAAAATGTTTATTACAGAAACACGGGAGGAGAACATAGCAATCGTTTTTTTTATTATTATTAACTTTGATTAAATATAAATGACGTTGACCAAAAAATATACAATTTTGGCTGATAAAGAATTATATTCTCTAATTTAAATAGACAAGAGTTCAAAAGACAATGCGGGTATTTTCCAGCGTAGTTAACAGAACAAAAAAAAAGGGGGGAAAAAAAACAAATGGGCAACAAAAATATGTTACCAAAGTCAAGATAAGTTACTCTTCTCCCTACCTGGATAAGTTTATTTGTGTTTTAACTTATTTTAAAGCGTTTTTTTTTTTTTGTTGTTGTTGTTAAAAACAAACAGTGTCGACTCTGTTCAGTTAAAACGAAAAAAAAAAAAAAAAGATGACACCGATAATCCCCTAAAAATCGAAAATCAAACAAAATACTGGTAGAAACATCTCAATCTCAATATCCGTGTGTAGTTATGTCTTGCTAAAACTCGAAAAATACACAACAAATACCCACAAAGTAGGTATTATTTTAACCGGCATAACCCCGGGAAAATAATATTGAAAAATTACAAAAAAAAAGGTTCATTTTTTATCACAATTCTTAACGTTATTTTGCACACATGACGTCATATTGATAGGTTTGGATAATATTTTTATGCCACTGTCACATTATTGTGTATTACGTTTCTCTTCGGACTATTGTCCTCATCAAAGGGAGGGGGAATCAGAAAGAGTGATTTTAGTAGAGCTTTGGAGGCCTCCTTGATTTTTATATTTATAGAAACAAGTACTCGGCATTGTCCTAGAGAAATATTCTATTACCATTATTATCCTTCGAATGGAGAAGTTATACAATACATATCCTGGCCAGTACTAAATGGGTGACGATTTGGGAAGACAAAGTGCTGTAAAATGAAAGTTAAGCAATGTATATCGTGACCAGTACTAAATGAGTGACGATTTGGGGAGGACCAGGTGCTGTAAAAAGTTAAGCTCAATCACCGGCCACACCTCTGTCCTGAGGTAAGGGTTACTCAATCCACAAGCACACATCTAATCTTTTCTGAACAAGAGTGTGTAGTGAGGTAAGGGTTGATCAATGCTAGCTGCACCTCTTCTGCACAAGACTCTTATAATGAGGGAAGGATTGCTCAATCACAATCCGCACCTCTTCTGCATAAGATTGTAGTGAGGCAAGGGTTGCTCAATCTGCAGCTGCACCTTTTTTGAATATGAATGTCGTGAGACAAGAGTTGCTCAATCTCCAACCACACATCTTCTGAACAAGAGTGTGTAGTGAGGCATAGGTTGCTCAATCCTAGCTGCTCCTTGAATAGGAGTCTATAGTGAGGCAAGGATTGCGCAATCAGCTCATGCACCTTTTCTGAACAAGATTCTGTAGTGAGAAGTCAGACTCGGAAAGGTGTCAGAGTCTGAGGTTCTGGAAGGAGTTATTTTTTTTATTCAATTTTTATTCATTCAGTTGTATTTCAATTTTTCATTCATTTTTTATTTATTTTTTTCATTCACTGATTTTCATTCCGTTTTCCATTCAGTTATTTTTTTTATTCATTTTTTTCATTAAATTTTTTTTTTTTTCAGTCATCCTTTTATTCATTTTCATTTTTATTTTTTTTAGACAATTTTTTTTTTTTTCTTCATTTTTTTTCACTTATTTTTCATTTTTTTTTTTTTTTCATTCATATGAATATCCTGGACAGAGCAGGTAGTAACCCGAAAGTGTTGCCCGGGATAAAGAACTTCTCTTTTTTTATATAATGACGTATACCCATAATGCAAGTGCTTAATATCCTTTATCTTCATATTATTGTGAAATGGAGTGGGAACAAGAAATTAGTCATTTACCGAGACCATCTGTTCTACTTGGCATTGTCCAGGATCAAAAATTGTATGATTACAGTATTACTTTTGGTAAGCGATATATATTAAATCTCTTCGGACTATTGTCTTTATCAACATCTTTTATCTTTAATGTATAGCATTATCAACATTATTTTTGTTTAAACTTTGATTTTAACGGTACTTTTAGCAGTTCTGTGAAGGCCTCCTTACTAACATTACAATATTATATTTATTAACTGAGGGGGCGGGGTTACACAAACTTTTGTTCTACTTGCTGTTGCCCGGGAGCAAATAAAGTGTCATTATCAACATCATTTCTCTTCATACTTTGATTTTAACCGTACTTTTGGCAGGAAAGATAAAGATACGGAGAGATAGAGACAGACAGAGAGTAGAAGTTTTAATATAAAGATGTTACACACACTATTTAACTTCTTTGTTTTTTTTTTGTGTGGTCCCGGGCAACTCCGTGTAGTCCTGCTAGTATCCAATAAATGTTATCAATCGTACGAAAATGTAACCGTCTCGCAGTTTTTGTTTAATTTTCGATTTTTGAACGATTATCAGGGGTCCTCGTGGAAGGCTTATCGGCGCCATTTTCTTTTCATTCTAACCGTTTTTAACACAAAAAAAACGCTTTAAAACACAAACGAACTTAGATAGGTAGAAGATTAACTTATCTTGCCTTTGGTAATATTTATTTGTACATTTGTTTTTCACTCGTTTTTGTTCTACACTGGAAAATACCCCTAAACTTTGTTAATTCATAGTCCTATTTCAATCACGTAAATTATTTACAGTGAAGTGTGTTTTGGCATTACACAAAAACTAAATTTTTACTTAAATCATGCTTTGGTACAAAAATACTATCAAAAACATCAACTTATAGCACGTGAAACGCCGTAATGTAAAGTTGAAGAATATAGTCGCCATCTTTGTAAACAAGTCGAGAACGAGGCTTGCTAGAGAAGGGCGATATTAAATTATCGTTTATAATTTTCGAGTTGAAAAATTACTTAAGAAAATTGATAGGGGTGGAGGGTAAATAAAAACGCATTTAACTCTCATAAAGGATGTTAAGACATACACTTCTCGATCTAGACTGAGGCACTTTTTATTTTTTACCCAATCTAGAGTGTCCCTTTTTTTGGATTTTCCCCACATTAAACACCGACCTTGTGTTTAACTCTGCCCTTGTGGGGAGGCAAGTTATTAGGGACTGACTTTATGGTAGCACAGTCAATATTGTTTTCCTTCCACATACGAATAAGTAAATTTCTTAGGTCAGTTCTCTTTTAATTACAAAAACATTGAGAAAAATCTCAAAACTTTCAATCTTTGAGGCTCGGAATATGTATTTAATGGATGATGCAATCATAACGTTTTTTTGTTTGTTTTTTTTTAATTTGTACAAATATTCGAACTAAACAAATCCGTTGGAAATTAATTTGAAAATAAACTTCAAGAGTTTTGAATTTTATGGGAATTTTTTTTTTTATTTAAAGGAAAATATACGGTTAAATAACAACATCATTTGTAAGAAAATAAAGTACACGTGTTGCCATATTCTTAAATTTATAACTGACCCACTTTTTATTGTATGGATGGCCATACGAACAACAATCGAAAGGCTTTCTTAGGCAGACTTAAACAGTATAAAGGTGCATATAAACAAAACGTACTAAATACAAAATGGTACTTCTACAGAATTTCAACGAAAGTTGTTTTTTTTGTGTTTTTTTACCCTAACCCAACACTAATCTAAGTTTTAGGTTTAGTTCGGTTCAAATTCTGTAGAAGCACCTACAAAATAAAAAGTATTCTGTACTTTCAACAGTAAACACATTAATAAATACACATAGAATCGAAAACTATAGAAATTTATAAAAATATTTTGTCATCAATTTATACGAAAATATGACAAGATGTTACAGTGTTAGTTTTAATAGCGAGAATATATATTTTAAAAAATGAATGATAATTTTACAATCTCATAAGTCAGATATTGTATTTTTCCCCCATCAAATTATCTTTGCATATAAGAATTTCTAAAAACTCAATACATTATGATGCCACTGGTCATCCGTATTAGTTTGAACTAGATTGGGATTTCCTCGTAGAATTGTGTTTATTCCATGCAAGAATCGAACACTTGAGATGCTCGAATGAAAATAAACAAGCATTTTACTTACTTTAAGTAAATTAAACCTACGTAAAAAATGGTTTTCGTGTCCAAAATAATAACAAAAAGGAACACCTTGATAATGTCACACGCCACAATCGAAATAATATGCATTTATTAAAAAAAAAAAAAAATTAAGAAAAGAAAAAAGAAAAAAACACGATAAACTAATTCAAATATAAATTCAAGTTTTTGGCAATTTAATAGATCCGAACTTTAAAACACTGTGTTAAGAGATTTAATTATTCTGCGGGATAGATTTTCTGTCATCAGAAAAGTTAAAGCAGTGTGGAATTTATAATAAAATATTCAAATGATAAAAAGGGTTTTAATCCGATTAAAACTTATAATTAAATATAAAAGACGGGAAGGGGGGGGGGGATATGTCAATATTCATTATTAGCGATGTGTGCCATGAGGGTGGTTTACGTTTTCAGCGTGCCAAATTTTCTTTTTGAACAAGATAAAAAAATTTTAAAATATGGACAATTAAAACAAAGGAATTTAAAAACTAAAGAAATACATTTTTAAAGAATTCAAGTTAGATCAAAACATGGATAAAGTATTTGGGAATTTTGATCGCAGCGTCCCAAATTCGCTTTTCGAACGAGATGCTACCAATACGATTATTCTATTTGTAGTTTTAAAATTACAGATCAATTTAATATCGATTATTTAAGAAGTTAGTCAAAGAAAATACTAACTTTAATTAGATACAATTCTTGATAATTGAACAAAAAGAAAGGACTCGTAAGTCACAGATAGAGAAAAGAACGATAGATCCAAATTTAAAACTTGTTATAAATAAGATAGCATATCTAAGTTTGCTTAAAAAAATAGATATCAAATTAAACTTTGTTTACCTTCATCACACAATGGCAAAGTTAGACACAGTCAATTTATTGTGGAAATTTAGCTCCCATAAAGAGAATGGAGGCACTTCAAACGGTTGAACAATTTGCCATAGTTTGCCCTGTCGACATTCCCCAGTGAGGGGTGCCTAAGGCGATCCGATCAGCCATAAAAATCATCTACCTCGTTCAAAAGGAGGTGGTAATGCCTGTAAGGAATTATGAGTACTTTTTACTTTGTTAGTCCTTCTTAAATTGAAATGTAATTTTAAAACTACAATTGAATAGTCGTATAGAATGATATTTCTTTTGAAAAGAGAATTTGGGACGCTGAAACCGTACAAAACCCTCATGTGATGACAAAACCAAAGAAAAGTCATCGATTTCCGATTAAAAACATTACAATAACAAACTAAAAAAAAAAAAAAAATTAAGAATTATAAAATGAATTATTTACCCGGCAGCGTTATTGTTAGTTTCCGTGCCTAACATTGTAAATGATCTCTGGGTAGGAATTGGTCGAACTTTTGGTGATCGAGAAATAAATGTGTAGTAGTAGTGGTAGTGGTGGTATTGGTAGTCGGCGTGTTTAGTACGAGACTGTTGTTCTGTGGGAAAAGAGTGATGGTCTCTTACAAACAGTGAATTTTAGAGGGGTTGGGAGTTTTATATAGTATCACCTATAGAAAAAAGTCACCAATTACTTTCTTTTAAAATTGATGCTCCTACTACTACAGGTTTCAGTTATAGATATTTTTTTAAAAAAAAAGGAGAAAAATCTGTGAAAACGGTATGGGAGAGGGGGACGAGTACACGTGTTACTCGCTGCGACTACTACACTCATCAACTCCTCCTGCTGTTTGTTTGTTTTTTATTATCTTGTGCCCAGCTGTAGTGATGACGGACCTGGACAACGAAGGGGAGAGACAGCGAAGTTTCCCGGTGACATTGAAGTGCTCGATACACCCAAAACAAACCTACTTACCTGACTTACAAGCACTCGGGCTTATATCAGAAGTGGAGTACGGTTCTGTTCCGTCCCAGGAGGGCATCCTCCCAGGCATTACCTCCTCCTCCAAGAGGAGGAATTGGTTTATTGCCGATCGTCTGAGTCGCCATGCCGGAGAATGCCGACGGGTCCGATTAAGGCTATTTTTATAAACATCCATAGTGGAGCCTGAGGGGGGGGGGGTAACTGGATTCGCCACGATAAATTAACAATATGTCTAACCTTTCTGCAGTTAGAGGTAGGTAAATAAACAGAACTGCTCGGTGCACCTGCTAAACAATCAAGTTAACTTTATGTGGCACTTTTTGTCGCCGCCACTTCCCGCCAGACATCGCCAGACTCACCATTACTGCAGAAGTACCGAGAAAAGATTAATATGAACATTAATTCTATTTTTAAAAGTAAAAAATAAAGGTTTTGGTCCAGATTAGGACCCCAGCTGACCCTGACCATAACCCTGCCCTTCACCCTAACACTAACCTTAACTCTAACGACGCCATTTTAGTGTGGGTCCTAATCTGGACCAGCACCAAAATAAATTACACAAACAAAAAGTAACAAAATCCATCAACGTTAATTATATTTTGAAAAGTTACAAAATAGAAATAAACTGAAAAGAAAAATATTGTTTCGGATGGGGGGGGGGGCATGAAAATAAGCACCGAATTGTATTTCTTAAAACATTAAATGCAGACGATGCGCTGTTTAATTTGAGTCACGTGAGACAAATCCTTGATTGTGTTTGGTGGCGGAAAGTGGCGGTGATAAAAAAAAAAGTGCTGTCGTTTTACGGCATGCCAACCGTCGTTTGGTCATTTTATGCTGACACCGCGCACCCTAAAGCCCCCAACTTGGGCCGTGAATAGAGCTTGAATAGTTGATAGGTTTATGAAATAGGGTAGACCGAAAACGGCTGGGAAAGATGCATTTCGTGGGGGGTAGAGTAGGGTAGACGCGAACACTTTGCCCCAAATCTGTCTGAGGTAGTTTAGCGTCGTGCTGGGGAGAAATTCTATTAAATTAATAGAATGTGTCTCCAGCACGACACTAAACTAATATTTAATAGTATTAATCCATAAATAGAACCCTGAGGGGTAGTAGCACCTCCAGTTCAGATTGGACTTGGATGTCGTGGTTACCAGGGCCGGCGGGACAGTTATAAAAGTGGGGGGGTCTCCTAAAAAGTGGGAGGGCGGTTAAACACATGCATATCAACTTAATTATTGATGACCGTAAAGTGTGGGGGGGGAGTCAAAAAGTGAGGGGCTTGAGACCCCCCCCCCCCCCGTGGCCGCCGTCCATGGTTACTAATGGGTGATTCCACTCCCCCGCAAAGCTCCAAAATTGGGACTTCACCACCGGATGCACTTTAATGTCATAACCGGGACCGTTCAATTTAGTGGGAGAGTGGTGGGATATATTGGAAAAAGAAAACGGGGATCGACGTTACGACAATTCTAACTTGTTTTGATCACAGACGCAAACATTTAAATAAAGTATACTATTTAGTAAATGCATTTGTATGCAAACTGCCTGTAAACGTCGTTGTTACAGCATAAATCTAATAATGCGAATAAAATAGGAAGTTTTTCTTGCACCAACCTTCTAAAAGTGAAAGTTAAAAGATACAAAAGAGCATATTCACTTGACACGGAATTTTCTGCTGTGTATTTCTATCACCTGAATCAGAACAACTACCCCATGACCAAACCTACGCTGACGCAGATATTGTTGGTAGTCTCTATTTAATTACCTCCAGGCGAAGAGAGTTAGACATAAGGTCGATTTTTAATGCGGGAGATTTCCAGCTCCCCCAAAAAGGGACACTCTGAATTCGGACTAAAATAAACATTGCCTCAGTCTATAAGGATTTCTCCTTCATAGACCGAGGATAGAACAGATGAAGTGTAGTTTCAACATATAGTAAATTTTAATCCTCATTTTTTGTTCGTTAATTAATAAGGAGAAATCGACTCCGAAACTTCTTGGTCTTTATCTCTCATCAAATCTTTCTAGGAGTTCATACATTAGATCCATTGCTCTTTCTGCTTCTCGTAAAGTCGGTTCTCTCTATCGCTCCAAACATTTTTGACACCTGAGGCTATTCTCTATCTCTACAAATCCACAATCAGACCATGTATGGAGTATTGTTGTCATATTTGGGCTGGTGAATCGCTGTCCCATTTGAGGGTTCTTGATAAGGTGCAGAAATGTGTCTGTAATTTGATTGCCCTACCCTTCTTCTCTGCACCCTCTTTCACATACGTGATGTTGCTAGTCTCAGTCTTTTCTATAAATAATATTATGGCATGTGTTCTTCAGAATTATGTGATCTATTCCCCGCTTCTTTTGTTCCAGCTCGTTTGACTCGTTGGTCTAGTGGTCTCCACCGATTCGCTGTTTTGATACCTCGTTGTAATACAGCTTCCTATTCCAGTAGCTTCTTTCCAAGAACCGCAGGCTTGTGGAACTCTCTTCCTGCTGACTGTTTTTCTCCTATCTATACTCTTGGTATTTTCAAGTCAATAGGCATCTCCTTTCTTTAGGATAATCATATTTGTTCTTGTTAGCTCCTTACATCAAGTGGCTTCATGCCTTGTCTGAGGCGATTTCTATTTTTTTAATACATAAATCCATATAAATGCACATTTTTTACGATTAAATAAAATTTAAAAAAGCAAGTACTACTAGTAAAATAAAAAAACTCATATTATTCGGACCATTATTTCTACCCAAATAATTTATTTGAGTAGAAATATTAATTTATGGTGTCCTTAGTTATTCTCACTTGTGCTCAGGTAAGAATTGAACCTTCAACCTTCAGAAGACTGTCACTTAGAACGCTGTAACGGTTACGCCGTTCATAATTTTATACTGTTCACGGTTATGAACTTGCGTTATCGTTCTTCCTTGGCTCGCCATTTTCTCGATTTGTTTATAAAGATGGCGACTATATTTTCCGGCCTTCTTTTCATTTCGGCGGTACATGTGTACGATAAAATTTGCTATATAAACTAAAACATGAATTAAATAAAAATAAGTTGTTTAGGAGTAATGCCGAAACCATGGCGAACCCCATACCACTTTAAATAATTTACGTGACTGAAATAGGAATTAACCAATCAACCCTTAGTGACGGTAGTCAAAGGCGTAAACTTCAAACAATCTCAACAGAATACAAAATTACAAACCATTTACATCTATTTTATAGGGCGAGAGAGAGAGAGAGGTACATAAAATATAAATATAAGATTGTATTGCGCCAACCTTTCAACTTGGGAAGAGTCTACGTGTCTTTTAAATGTATTCGTAACCATCCACATTTTTTTTCACCTACATTCGAATAGCTACCTCTGACAACTAACTATTGGCGTTTTATTGACATTTTTATTTTATATGCTTTCCGTACCAAAAAATAAAAATCGTCAATTAATGAATGCTGAAACTGGAGGCATGTGAGTTGACACCTCTGGCTGGCTGGTTGGTTAGATAGATAGATAGATAGATAGATAGATAGATAGATAGATAGAACAGAGAATATGGATTGTTGCTGTTAAAGTTAGTAATTGCAAAGCTAGGACACGAATTGGTGAGGGGTGGGGGGGGGCATATCTTGGTGCGCGTGTGAGGGTGGGTGTTGTGCATGTGCGCGTGTGTGTGTATCCCAGAGTGCTGCGTTCAACATGGACGGCTCAGGAAAAGGAAGTTGGCATTTCGGCACACTCCTCTTTTTCTTCTCATTCTTGTGTATTTGGGGCCGTTCTATACCTCTAAAGAATACGACCTGCCACGACAGTCGCCCATCACAAGCCAACAATAATTGTGGACCTTCAAAACAACAGCAACAACCGTCCCAGTAGTGTTATATAAAATGTCCAGAAGAAAACAGCTCAAGCCCCAGCATTTCAATGGTGAGTAGTAGAGAGTAGCACTAATACAAAATAATAATAATAATAAATACGCACGGCCAAGAAATCTACACACCCATTACATGTGTAATATCTTTTATAAAAAGAAAGCATGAATTACTTATTTAATATCAGTTTTGGAGATGAAAACCTTGTCGAAGGTGTAGTTTTTCTTTTCTTTACTGACGTAACATTATAAATGTGAAGTAACCGTGTGCTATGCATCAGTCAGAATCAATCAGCTTATTTACCTGCCCCGCCCCCACCTCACCCCACTTAGGCATTTGGTCAATTTATAACGGATAATCCATCTCCACCACCCACTATTAAAAAGAAACCCATTCTAGATGTTTATTTTTAAAAAATAGCTTTTACCGGATCCGTCGGCATTCCCCGGTAGGATCGCCCCAGACCACTGACAGTAAACCAATCCCTCCTCCCAGAGGAAGAGGTAATGCCCGGGATGATGGCTTCCTAACACCGTCCTAAACGATACTCCACTCTCATCCAAACTCGATGGTTTGTGGCCAATCAGCCGTGCCGACGTTGATTATTTTAGTTTAATTTTCTTTTTAAACATTTTCTTTTTTTACAACCCATCCCTTTTGATTAACCTCTTTTACAGAAATATGATAACGAAATTAAAATAATGACATTTAATTTTATTTATTTCATCTACATTTTATTTGTTGACATATACCCCAGAAGTCACGCTACTGTTCCCCCCCCCCCCTCTCGGCAGTAGTCAATCACTCTTCGACTTACATTGAGAGAGACAGAGATTCTCAGATTATTCTATATTTTGAAATAGATGATAAAATAGATTCTAGGATTTCCTTTTGTGTGCTAGAATGTAGAGGGGAGAATGGGTTTGATAAAAGATAAATGGACATTGCAGACAGACGGTGAGTGTATGGGTGGAATGGCGTGTGTCTCAAGAGAAGACGACAGAAATAGATTGCGTGGAGAGTTCTTGTTTTATAAGGGAGGTCACTCTGTTTAACATGTGTGTTCAAACTTAGAAAAGTTTTCCTGAAAAGTTTGTTGAACAAATTAAAACTTTTAATACAGACAACCGATATCGTCTTTTGAACTCGACGTTTTTTTTGCCGAAGAAAGATATTTATGTATTGTTGCTTGAAAATATATTGAAATAATTGTGGAGAAACAAGAATAATTTAATTAATTAAATATTGGATTATTTGATATGACAGGGGCGCGTATGGAAATATTGTGTTCTTTTGATTTAGGAGCAGTGGAGCACAAATGAACCATAATATTCCGGTTAATTCCTATTCAGGTCAGATAAATTATTTAGAGTGAAATCGGTTTCCCCATAGTTTCGACATTACTCCCAAACAACTTTTTTTTATTACTTAAACCATGTTTTAATATTACAAAAAGGTGCTTCTTTACTTTAACTACATGTTAGGCCTCTCTTTAAAAAAAAAAATAGCTAAAGGCACTTTTTATACTCGCCAAAGCCGCCAGTATGCCTGACGCAAATAAACCAATCAATCGCAATCATCTTAAAATAGATATTTCACGTTCATTATAAAAATAAACACCAAATTGTAATTTCATTAAGCCCCACCCCCAATGAATACAATATTTTTCTTTTCGGTTTATTTTTATTTTGTTACTTTTCACAAGAGAATTAACGTTGATGGATTTTTCCCACAGTCTGCTCTCGATTTAAGTCATTCAAATTCAGGAAAGTTATATTAAATAAATAAAAAATAGGCAACAAATAAATGTTACCAAAGGCAAGATAAATTATTATTCTACCTGCCTGTATACGTTTATTTGTTTAATTTATTTTTTATAAATGATCTTTTTATTTATTTATTTATTTATTACACTAAAAATGAAGAATATATCATTTCTTTTTTTTTATCGTTTTAAGATGTTTAAATTCAAGGATCTCTTTTTTATTTTTTATTTTTTTGTCGTGGCCTTTTCTTTTAAGTAAAATAATTCCCTTTTAAAAAAATATATTTCTGAATTTTTTAGATGCGGATTGATAATTTGTATAAATTGGAATATTCGGACTACTGAACTCATTTTGAGTGTTATTCTCAACAACTAGTGTAATAAATAAATAAAAAGATCATTTATAAAAATTTTTTTTAAATAAATGAACTTATACAGGTAGGTAGAAGAAGAATTTATCTTGCCTTTAGTAACATTTATTTGTTGCCTTTTTTTTTAAATATAATTTTCCTTAATTTGAATTACTTAAATCGAGAGCAGACTTAGTAATGTGTGGAAAATTCGTCAATGTTAATTCTATTGTGAAAAGTAACACTATTCTAGGCCCAACACTGTTTCTTCTCTATATAAATGATCTTCCAGAGAATATTGTTCAGAAAATTAATATCTATGCTGATGATAAAACTCTATTCTGGTGTTGCTTCTCACCCATCTCTCGGATTAGTCGAAATATGCAGCTGATAAGTTGACCTGGGTTTAGTTGTGGATTGGGGTACGAAATGGCTTGTTTCACTTAATTCTGTTAAGACTCAGCTCGTGTCTTTCAACTGTAGGCGTGTCCATTTTCTTTCTGAGATTCCTATGGATGGCTCTGCTCTTGAGGAGAAATCAACTCTGAAACTTCTTGGTCTTTATCTCTCATCAAATCTTTCTAGGAGTTCATATATTAGATCCATTGCTCTTTCTGCTTCTCGTAAAGTCGGTTCTCTCTATCGCTTCAAACACTTTTTGACACCTAAGGTTATTCTCTATCTCTACAAATCCACAATCAAACCATGTATGGAGTACTGTTGTCATATTTGGGCTGGTGAATCTCTGTCCCATTTGAGGGTTCTTGATAAGGTGCAGAAATGTGTCTGTAATTTGATTGCCCTACCCTTTCTTCTTCTCTGCACCCTCTTTCACAGACGTGATGTTGCTAGTCTCAATCTTTTCTATAAATACTTGGTATGTGTTCTTCAGAATTATGTGATCTATTCCCCGCTTCTTTTGTTCCAGCTCGTTTGACTTGTTGGTCTAGTGGTCTCCATCAATTTGCTGTTTTGATACCTCATTGTAATACAGCTTCCTATTCCAGTAGCTTCTTTCCAAGAACTGCAGGCTTGTAGAACTCTCTTCTTGCTGACTGTTTTCATCCTATCTTTAATCTTGGTCTTTTCAAGACTAAGGTCAATAGGCATCTCCTGTCTTTGCGATAATCATATTTGTTCTTGTTAGCTCCTTACATCAAGTGGCTTCATGCCTTGTCTGGAGCGATTTCCATAAAGAAAAAAATAAATAAAGAAAGAAAATTAAACCGAAAAGAAAAATATTTTATTCATGGGGGGGAGGGGGGGCAATAAAATGACAATTCGGTGTTTATTTTTAATAATCAAGGTGAAATATCTATTTTAAAATGATTGTGATTGATTGGCTCATTTGAGTAACGCCTACTGGCGTCTTTGGCATCCGTGGCGGCTCTGGTGGGTATAAAAAGTGCTGCCGCTTACGTGGTAGTCTGTACACCAAAAATTACACAAATTCATCCAGTATTTATTAAATTAAGAATATAAAACGATTTTATCTATCGATCGCCATTTTGAGTTTTCCCAAAAACAAAATTTGAGTTGTCTCCCTTACCTAATAAGTAAGTATAAATGTCTACAGATACGTAAAATCGTTTTTTTCTTTTATTTTTCTTATAATTTAATAAATACTGCATGAATTTGCGTAATTTTTTATGTACAATCTTATTTTCAGCTAACACATAAGTACATAACAAAGTTTATAGATTTCTTTAAATATTTTAATGCCGCCGTGAACGTAAAGCAACTAAACAAGTCTAGCTATGGAAGAACGATAACCCGTTCACAATTTTCTAGTTAAAGGACGGGCTTATGAACTTGATTTATATAGATCAGCTCCAATGACTGCCAATATTGTCTCGGTAAAATTCGATAACAAGTTCATTCAGGTCAGACAACAAGGCGAAGGGCGACCGCACAAAATTAAACTCGAGTGCTTGAAACAAAAAACGAAAAAACAGATTTATTTATCTTGTTTGTATTTTTCTTTGTTAAATTGTTGCTTTTTATTTATTTATTTTTTAGTATTAACAAAAAACAAATGAGATTCTACTTTTGTAGTCGATTACGTGTTAACATATTGAAAAATTGGGGGAAAACAACACAAATTATTTTAGAATCGGGGATCAGTTTCGCATATTAATTAAACACAAAATGATCACTCACTTTCCGACCAAATAGCGTTTGAACAACATGTAACCATTTTTGTTATTGTTTTTTTTAGGGGTGCCACCTGGACTTAAGGTTAGAAGTAGGATTACGGGATGTTTTTTTTTAAAGGGTGCTTTGCCATTCGGACTTAGGGTTAGTGGTACGGTAAGTAATTATTGTTTAAGAAAAGTTTCTTTGGAGGGGGGAGGTTGTTGCCATCCGAACTTAGGGTTAGTGATAGGATTATGGTTTTGAGGGTGCGTGGCCACCCAGACTTAAGGCTAGTATTAGGGTTAAAGAAGGGTTGTCACGCAGACTTAGAATTACAGGTAGAATTAAGGGATAGTCTTTTAGGATGGGGGAGGGGAACTGTTGCCATCCGGACTTAGGGTTAGGGACGATGATTCCACCAAGTTTACTAGGCTATTTCTTTCCTTTATAGAATGTTTTTTAAATGATTTTTAAATGTTTTCTTTTCTAGTGTTAATAATAACTAAAATGGCTAAAGAAAACATAACACTAGAAAACAATAATTACATCAACAAACAATAAAATAAAGCAACAATTTACAAAAATACAATACAATAATGTATATAAGCAAAAAAAATTTTTTTTTTAATTTTCTGTTTCATGAACCCATGTTTAATTTTGGGCTGCAGTCGTAACTCGTTACCGAATTTTACATAGGCAATATGGACAGCCATGGGGTCTGATCTATATAAGTACCTTACTGTGATTACTATTCTACTTGAAATCATGTCTTCATATTTGTTTTGGACACAGACGCATTATAGTCTTATGTCTCTTGAGAATTTTGATTTAAAAGATAAAATTATCTTATTTCACATAGTAAACACCAGACATTAATTTTTATATATATATATATATATATATATAAGTTCAAATATATTGATAACATGAACTGAACTTATAACCAATATTTTTTTTAAAGTGCTCAATACAAAATTAAGTTTTTATAGTCCCGAGAATATGTGTTAGCGTCGAAACACTGTGTCTAATATTTATATAATTTTATTTATATAATAGTATAAAGTTCTATTTATACACACATATTTTGCTACATAGGTGCATACATGTTACTGCTGCAAATTTATTCTAAGTCCAGCTTCCTCAGTTAACAGTAAAATATATTTATATTTACTGTTTCTCAAAAACAAATGAACAAAAAAGCTGGAGAAAGAAGAGAATTTTTAAAAGACGGCGGAGAAGCATGCAGAGAACGTTTTTCGCATTGTTCCATGAAAGTTGTTGACGATTTAAATTCAGCAACGCTGTATGGTATCACAGAACAAAATCGCATTACGTTAAGCATTTTAAAATGTTACTACTGGTTTCATATGTGATGTTCTAAATTTTAGGTTGTTGTGTTTTATGTAGGTTTTGTTGCTTTTGACAACTGAGAATGATTCGCCGAAAAATCGAAAACGTTCGTGAAACCTATGGAACATTTATTAATTTTTTTGTTTTAATACAAAAAAGACCATCAGAAAAATTGAAAAAAAAAGTATAATTAAACAGACGAATGTTGTTATTTTTAACAATGTTAGCATAAATGAGAAAATGCTGCGTAAATACACACACTATATATATATATATAATATATATCTAATATATAAAGTAGACGATTTTTCCCCTGTACCTTCTCGGAGTATAGGAAAATCACCACATGCATCACAGGCTACTAAACTCACCACTATACTACACTTATTCACTCGAGCATATTTTAGTACATTTGTTATTATTTTCTTCCACCTAACACTAAATATTACATTTGGCCCACCATCAACGTCTCTTCGAAAAACCAACTCCATATAGGTGGTAGCAAAAACTTTTCTCCCTAACAATTCTGTACTGTCACTCTACTCATCGACACCGGGAACTAATACACACAGTTTAATTTTCACAAAACACCGGTTCTTATTTATTATTTGCCTGATATTAATTTACTACATAATATAAAGCAATATGCAAAGACTTAATGATCGCTCCCGTTCACTCCGATGATTTTCCGCTAATATCAGATTACGTTAATTCTAATTCTACCTATGACTTCTACAGTTATATTCATTCCGGAATTAAGCGAATGAAATTAACGAACACAGTTCCTGCAACATTTATTTATTCAACATGGCGGCTACAATTTCTTGATCGAATCGACTTCCTATTTAATTCAATAAGCGCCAAGATACTGGTAGACCCCGATACATTTACATTTTCAAAATCATACACCTTTAATACGCATATTATAGAAAACTTGCCCATGACCTAAACTGTGTCAGTGTTGAACTTAATATTTGGTCATCAGAAGCTAAATGTTAACATAACACGCATGCCAATAAACAAGCTTAGATTAATTGGCTTATTTTCACGCGTATTTTACACTCGAACCCATGGTGCAGTCGTTAAGAAGGCATGTTTCATGATCGCCAGTTTTAGCGTTCGATCCCATCCTACTCTACAACTTTTTTCTTTTTTTTTTAAATTTGAAACATTTGCCAACACGGTAGAGGGGGGGGGGAGAAACAATAGGCCGTTTCTTTTTTTATTCGACGTCATGCAATAGGTAGTACTTTCTCCCGTGCAACGCCGGGCGACGGGTTCTGCTAGTATATATATATATAATCCACAAACAGGCTGTTTTATTGTATCATAGCTCTTCAGTGTGGCTAGACTAGAACCCGCCCCATGCTGAGATCGAACCTATGACCATCTAATTGTTAGTTGGCGATTCTCTAACAATTTTACTACGGGACGGGTCCTGTTGGGAATTGATATCTCAATGCTTTACATAAACATTGTCAACTACTAGACAATAGTACTTAATTTATTTATTTATTTGTAAATAAAGAGCTTTGCATTACATTAATAGTAGCTGGTGATATTACTTACGACAGTGCTCAACCCAAGGAGGGAGCTTCTATCCTCCACTTTCGTTTCATTTTACTTCAGTTGAAGTTCTCAGAAATCAAGGGGCCCCTTCCTGGGGCTGACATTTGATCGCTATATGAGATACATAGATATTCGAATATTCTATTAAAGTTCTCCTTTACTTGTCAAATGTTGAGTCAGTAAAGAATTTAAGAACATTAATTTTCCTATCTCCAATTGACCCGTGAACTATGTTATAGTATATTTTTCTTGTGGTCTCTTGGTCTTACCGGATTCCAGGACAATAATTCATCTAGTCTGGTGGAGTATCTAGCTACATGCTGTTTCATTGAGGTAACATTACTTGGAGAAGGTGTACCATTCCTTGTATGGGACAGTGTATAGCCGTGTCGAGGGGATCTTATTTGGGCTTTGAATACTATGTTATTTTTAATATTTGGTCAGGGTTTACTTGTAGGATAAAGTATCCTCATGTCAGGTTGTCCTTACAAACCCTTGTACAGAGAGACCGAACACTCGAGGATGGTGTCTAGTATTTAATTCAAATGCTCATTTTTCTATAAGGTGTAATGTGTATTTGTAAATGTATATCTGTCTCATCATACAAAAGTCTGCCCAACAGAGAAAGCAGAATGCAAATCTATTTCCATAATGAGACGTTTTCATTCTTTTTTCCTTTCTGCCTTTTCATACTGATTTATACGTTTTTTTCTTTTTTAAATATTCCAGTTTGAGACGTTTTTAAAATTTATTTTTAAGCAAAGTAGCATAGGTGAAAAGTCAGTTTTCAGGGTGAAATTTTTTATGGTGTCGATGTGAGCGATGATTCTTCTCTTTCAATTTTAACCATTCCACTTCTGCTAATATTAAAAATTCTGGCGTCATTGTTTTTTATGTCATCCTACATCCCCGCCCTCCTACATCCCAATAATCAAAGGAAGAAAATTGAAGGAAGAAAATTAAAAAAAAAAAAATTTAAAAAAGGTGGTGTTTTTTTTCTTTAGGTTATCAGAAATAACTCTTTTTTTTTCTTTTTTTTACAACTCGCGAATCCCTAATTATCCCATTGAAATAAAATATTTAAAAAAACATCAAAACTTACATTGGAAAACAAATAGCAAGTCAGATACCTCACCCCTACCCCCACCCCACTGTCTGAAATGAATACGGAAAGAAATCCTCTCTAAATAAAAAGTCAACGGGAAGTGTTTTTTTCTTTAGGTCATCAGAAATGATAATTGATGATAATAATTTTTATATGAAAACTTAAATTACTCATGTAATTCTATTATTTATATTAATATCAGTGCGAACACTGACGAAGCACAATTTTTTTCTGTCATCTTTGATGTAGGTTGTACACTATTATATATAAAGTTAGGTATGTGTATATGTTTATATATTTGCATGTATAGGATTCACTCCTAAACTAATAAACGGATCATTATGAATTTTGGAACACAGCTGCTAGGTGTAAGGGTGGGTAATGTAGGCTATATTTAGTTTAATTTAGGTTTATGCAAATGTGGCAAAGTTGGAGTGGAAGTATTTTGTGAATTATAAGACACCGATTAATATTTATTCCCCAAAATTCAGTTTCTTTAAAGGGTTTAAGGGACAATAATATAGGCATAACCTTCCATTTGAAAATTCAAATATTTCAGATGTACATTAAATTTGATCCAGACTCATTAGACAACAATTAAGCAAGATTCCCTGAATTTCAATTTCTTAAAACTTGTTAAGCTTAAATATTAAATATGACATTTTCTTGAATCAAAATCATGTAATGGATTATGATCAAAATTGGAATAAGGATTCTAGGGATAAGGTTCAGTATCATTATATATTGATTTTAATCTTTGTAATATGACATAAAAGTCGTGCAAAACTGTTCTGTTCATGAAATATGAAACATTCAAATATATTTATTTCAAAGCAAGACAACTCTTTCATAATGCAATTCGAAATTATTGATTCGAAATTCAAAATTATTGATTCAAAATATCGAGCAAGTATATTTGTGTTTAGTGAAAGAAAGAAAAGACTGAGTAAAAAATTGTATTTGGCCTTCTTTAAATTTCGGTTTTTGTTTTCGATTATTTTACATAAATATCTATTTAATAGTAATTCTTAAAGAAAACGTTATAATTAAGTACTTTTTGACTTAAAATTATTTAAATTCAAATAATTATTTTATGTTTGTAATACTTTTATTTTTATTTTATTTTTTGTTTCAATAAATATACCATTATTAGTAAATAAAAACAAAACATAATTTAATGTGTATTTATGAAGGTTATATCTGACAACAATGTTTACTCTGTGGGAAATTCAACTTTATTTTGAAGGCTTTAAACTTCAGATTCGAAAGATTTCAATTTAACTTCTTTTATGAATATTTGATTTGTTTTTTGTTTGTTTTTTCTAAGTTTGGCTTCAAGCTTATATTATAGTCTGGCAACCCTGGCCTTTTCACTAATTAATCGTCTCTGCTTCTCAAGTGTGCTTTGATTTGTTTGTGAAATGTAAGTAAAAGTTTGTTTCTTTTAAATTGTAAAGTTAACATTAAAATATCTCAAAACATTGTTGTTTTTTTCATGCACAGAGATTTTTGAAATAATATATTTTAGTTAGACTGAAGGAATCATATCAGAATCTAATTTTGCATACCTATAGTAAAGTTGGGGTAAATTTGTAGACACACACACACCCATAAAATAAGATTCTACTATTTTAGGCGATTACGTGTGCAAACACTGAAAAACTTGACAGAAAGAAGAAAAAGCAATAACAAAACAATTATTTTAGAAATTAGAGTGGGGATCAGTTTTGCATATATAGTCAACATAAAATGATTCCTCATTTCCAAGCATTTTAAGGCAGTTAACCCATAAGAAAACGCATTAAATTTATCTTCCATAGCAAAAAAGTTGGTTAACTGCCTTAAAACGCTAGAATAGCCCAGACACGGGGAATAATTTTTATTTAGATTTATATGCGAAACTCATCCCTAACACTACTAAATTCTAAAATAATTATTTTTTTCTTTCGACAAGTTTTTCAGGGTGTTCACACATAATCGCCTAATTTATTTTTTTAAATTGCAGTATACGATGAAATCTTTTGTGTTGGGTATAGAAGTAATTCAATTATTTAGAACGAAATTGGTTTTGGCATGATTCCTAAACAATTTATTTTTACTTAAATCATGTTTTAGTATAAAAAATTTGTTTAAAAAAGTGTATTTGGAACCCTGCACACTATTCTAATACTTCCCATCTGTGAAACATTACCACGTGACTGCTTCCCTGCAGACTGCAACATGGTAGTCTTCAAAGTCAATGCCAACAAATACTTGTCATAAACCGTCCCCATCAGTAATTAAACTTTGTTCATTCCCTTAATCATTTTCAATCCTCTTATAATATTCTTCATCATTCAACTGACAATCCATCCATCTTGTTAACTCTTATCCTCGGGTGGCTTTTTGCCTTCATAAGTGGTTACTCATTGGTAAAAACAAACAGTAGTAGGATGACTCAGAAATTACCCTTTATTGACCTTATGCGCATGACTAAGAAATGATTGAATGAATACTGGTACATTGATGATCCAGGGATGACCTTATGGAAAATCAAAAGGCATGGCTCATAGAGGCTGGCACAGAAAGGTGGAGGCAATGCCACTACTAAACAGATGGGCCAATGCATACGATTTGAGGTTGAATGGGCAGTAATTCTGGCGGAGTGATGAGATAGAAGCATGACAAAAAAAGCATAATTGACTTTTAACAGTCAATCAAAATTTAAATGTCTCACACATCCTAGTATATAGTTAATGTTCCTGATAAAACTTTAGTTTAAAAAATGTTAATGTTAAGTCATCAAAACACACATGCCCTTCCTTAATGTTGTCACTAACCCTAAGTCCGTGTGGCAATACGAAAAATCAATAAAAAATAAATGAAAATGATGGAAAAGGTGTATAGCATGTCTTATATATTTTCAGTGGATTGGAACAGAGCTAGTGCCTTTTGGCTAAGATCAAAGTGTAGTATTAGTTCCGATGGATACTGCACCCCATAGACTGGTATTGTCTTGTCCTTCGGGGCTTGATTTACACCGGTCTATGGGTCTGTCCTGTGCAGTTCTAGGAGGTCCACCCTCCCAGGCTTCGCCTCCCCTCTTTGGGGAGGAGTAAGTTTATTGCTTACTGCCTGAGGCGCCCCTACCAAGGAATGCCGACGGGGCTGCCCAGGCAATTTTTAAACCCCACTTTCCCGACTTTGGGTCACATCTTACTTGTGGGAGTAAGATAAAACTGGCCTTGTGCCTAACTCCTGGAGAGGAGTAAATCAATACTATAGTAGATGATGATGATGGCAGTATTGGAAGGTTGCCAACCATCTTAAATCATTAAGAGTCGGCTTGCTGTACAGATGATGATGATGATCATCATCATCATCATCCGTACAGCAGTGTTTGGAGTTAAGCAAGGTTTTTTTTGCTTTTGTATTGGACCTTAAAAAATTAGTTCCATGTGCTTAACTAAAAAATTAGCAACTTCAGTTATCTGTCCTTAAACTTGTTCTTAACTTGTTTATAAAGATGGTGACTTGCCCCAGTTGGAAAGGAAAGAACAGACACTACACTCTGATCACAGTCGAAAGACCGGGAGAGAGATTTACTTACATCAATGCATAATGTGAAACGGTAGAGTTTATAGAAATGGGAAATCGAGCCCCCTTCCGCTCCTCACAATTAAAGGGAGACATTCTGAACGAGTGTAACAATAGCCATGTTAAAATCTGTTGGCATTTCCCGGTGAGGGAGCCCCAGGCAACATGCAATGAACCTAGCCCTCGTCTCTTAAAGGAAAAAGCAAAACCTAGGAGGATGGCCTCCTGAGCAAAAACAGATCTTCATTGAAAAGCCAGGAAATGCAGGAAAGGTTCCTAGAGAGTATGAGCTTGAGTTAACCGTAAAGTTAGCACTAAGTTGAGTTAGCCCTAAAAAGTTGGCTTGAGTTAGCCCTAAGTTGAGTTAGCCCTAAAAAGTTGGCTTGAGTTAGCCCTAAGTTGAGTTAGCCCTAAAAAGTTGGCTTGAGTTAGCCCTAAGTTGAGTTAGCCCTAAAAAGTTGGCTTGAGTTAGCACTAAGTTGAGTTAGCCCTAAAAAGTTGGCTTGAGTTAGCCCTAAGTTGAGTTAGCCCTAAAAAGTTGGCTTGAGTTAGCCCTAAGTTGAGTTAGCCCTAAAAAGTTGGCTTGAGTTAGCCCTAAGTTGAGTTAGCCCTAAAAAGTTGGCTTGAGTTAGCCCTAAGTTGAGTTAGCCCTAAAAAGTTGGCTTGAGTTAGCCCTAAGTTGAGTTAGCCCTAAAAAGTTGGCTTGAGTTAGCCCTAAGTTGAGTTAGCCCTAAAAAGTTGGCTTGAGTTAGCCCTAAGTTGAGTTAGCCCTAAAAAGTTGGCTTGAGTTAGCCCTAAGTTGAGTTAGCCCTAAAAAGTCGGCTTGAGTTAGCCCTAAAGGCCTCTTCTGTCTTATTTCACCAATAAACGAATTTCAATTTTCTTTAGAATTATCACAAAATTGTGTATCATTTCTTTTCTATTTCTTTTTAATTGTTTATTTAAAGAAAAAGCTAAATTTTTATTTGTAAACATTTCTTAAAGTGAGTATTAAGTAATTTAATTAAAATAATAAATTTCAACAGATTTTTATAGGAGACTTTTAAAAAAATGTTTAGTAAAGCTTTGTTTAGATCTGGATTGGGGAGGTGGATATTCTTATTAGCAGAATTCCATTTTTTTTTTATCCAGAAAAAGCAGATTTACGCTTAAATCACTAGAGCCTCCTATGGTTCTCTGCTTTTTGGTTGAAATCGAAATCTACTTTTTTTTTTAAATAAGAAAAAACCTCTGATTTCTGCCAGAGCTTTACTTCCTTATTTTTTCGTCGCTATTTAGCTCGATTTTATTTCTATTTCTTCCTCTATCTTGCTTTATCTTTCTTTCTCTCTTCCTGTTTTTTTTCTCTGTCTTTTCCTTCCTTTCTCCGTTTTATTTTGCCTTCTTTTTCCCCTCTCATGACAGTTCTTTCTAAAAACTAAAAATGTTAATTTTACCGTGAAGACTAAGACTTCAAACGATTCATGAGTGAGGTGGATGGACCTCGATGAGTTTTGTTTCATCAAAGAATGACTTCCTGTCTCGTTTCTTCTATATACACACTCAATGTATTTCTCTTAAGCTGATTTTAGTTGTTTTTTTGTGCTGCTCTCTTTCCACTCACACATATATGGGGAGGGGGTGGCAGGTTGGGGAATTCATCTTGATTTTATATTGTCTGCCATTAGCTATTTACATTCCTGCCTTCCCGTTAAAAAAACAACCTCATGTCTATTAAATATGGACCCATACTTAACAGCCAATTCATAATAATTTTTGTTGAAAGTTTAGCCATGCATTTCGTGGCTGGCATCAATGCATTTTTATTGCAAAAACTGAGGTGTCAGCCAAGAAAAAAAGCCATAGTTTTATATTTGATTCTCTTTCATTTGTGAGATCAATACTGACATTCGTTGACTTGGACGTTTGAAGAGTGGTTGCTCTAATGAGAATAATTGCCATTGCAGGTACAACAAAAGAAACCTTCCTATGATTGCCAGGTATCTCTTGGAACACTCTAATGCTACTATGCTACATTGATGGAAGAAAATCAAACCTTTCCCCCAAAAACGTCTATTGATTATTTTTGTGTCGTTGTTTGAAACCTGCTGCTACCATTTCTGTCACACGTGTTGTTTTTAATGGTTCTCTTCGAATCGTTCTGATCGGCTGATGTCTGCGTTATGCTAATGTCTTCGTATCTAAATCATTCAAAAAGGTAATGTTTAGTCGTACTAAAACCAATCTTTGTTCTATTAGTTGTGGTGGTGGCGGCCACCGGCTAGCAGTAGTCGTGTTTCGTATCGTCTGCTACTCATTCAAGTTGGTAGTTTTTTATCTTCTTTTTCTTTTGTTTGTTTTAGTCATCTCTTCTGTTTATTCTTGAGAATGGATGAGGTCAAAATCAAAGTGGTTGCATTGTAACGTTGTTTTTCATTTTATTATTACACCCAAACAGTGGGGGGGGGGGATGTACACCGGTTGCCCTCTTTGTTTTTATTGTAGCAACACAAAGACTGGCTAACCTTCTGTCTCAAGAGATTACCCTATGGAAAGGGTACCTGCGTGATGGGGAGTTCATAGTGAAGCTATGGTTGCACAAGTCCAGTGACAATATGATCGGCAGAGAAGAACTAGTGTTCATTAAAAGTGTGTTTTCTAGAGTTGCTCAACTAAGACTTTTAGAGTCTCTATTTATTTCCTTTAATGTAGGAGATATCCAACTTCCCCCTCCTTAAAAAGGGGCACTCTGAATGGGGCGAAAATAAAAATTTCCCCAGACGAGAAGAACTTCTTTTTTGACTGACAACAGAACAGATATTAAACTTTTAATTATTTATTTGCTAAAAGAATAGTGCTACAATTCTAAAAACGTAGACACTAACAGATACTACACTTTGATCTTAGCCTGAAGGCTGTGAATATGAATTGGACTAGCCCAGTGTGCCCTACTATTTCATCCATAGTTGGGAGGAGGAGGAGGAGAGACTGATTCATACCTTGCACAAAAATGTTACAACCACCTCCAAACAGGTATTTCTAAATTGTCACCCATATCTAAGTGCTGACCAGGCTCAACCTTGCTTAACTTTGGTAATCCGATGAGAATCGATGTTTCAACGTGATATAGCCGCACTAAAAAAAAACAATTAAAACAAAAAACTAAATCGCCACCTCCTCCTGGAAATCGTGACAAATTCCTTTGCCGCGTCGCTTTCGTCGTGACTTGACGCCGAAGGGGAAATAAGGAACAGCCAAATAAAACAAAACAATCCGAAATGATGCTAAAAAAAGAAATCTATCTCCCTCACACACCACCACCACCTCTTCCACGTGGCTATTCCTCATCCTTCCCCTCCTCCTCGCCTGTTTGTCCAAAATGTATGCAATCGACCTCACAGGCGTACCCCACCAACCGTCCTCTCCCAGGCCATTGCTAATTCCTTGTTATTTTCGGCGCGTCATGATTTAATTTGCGCTTTAAGCACGTAGCATGTGCAATGCGAAGGTTAAACTGGGCCACGCTAGACACACAGACGTGGGAGGGTCGGACAACGATAATGACGAGGATACTAAATCTACCACCTCATTCAATGCCTGACTGATATGTTATTAATAATCTTCTTTTATCATCTTTGCTCGTGTATGTGCGTGCGTGTGATGTTACGTGTTTTTTTGTTGTTGTTTTTTCTATCTAAAACCTTGGCCTATGTTTTTGTTTGTATTATTTGTTCGCTTTTGTTTTTTTCTCCTCAACTGCATTCGTGGTTCGTTTTTGGTGACTGACTATAGTGACTAACCAAACCACCAGCTCTACTGATCTGTGCTCTTCTTTTTTTTTCTTTTTTAAACACACACACACACACACACACACACACACACACACACACACTCTCTCTCTCTCTCTCTCTCTCTCGTGCACGCACGTCACTGCTAGTAAGTACTACTACGACGACGACGACGACTATCATTTTTTTTACTGGTAAGTGCAGGTCCCTTGGTAGTGGTGATACTCACATACTAGTGACGTTACAAGTACTGACAATGTGGTCGTCAGCAGTAGCAGTTTTTTTTTTCTACTGGCAATATCGCGGATGAAATTCGCGTTATGATAGAACTTCCAAAATTTGAATGTCTAAATATGCGAACTTTTTGTTTTTATCGGTCATCGGTGCCTTTAATTTTAACTAAAACTCTTTCTTCTCATCAGTCCTAAGACCATAACGGGCCTGTCGTTCTCACTCTTATGCAATTAATACTGTTTGGTGTTCCGTAATGCTTCAGGGAATTGAGGGAGAAAGTGTTCTGTCCGTTGCCACATCAACAAACTTGTCGATGGCCGGTACAACAGTTAGTTAATGTTTTTTAGATAGAGATTAATAACTTTGGATTATTCGGACTACTGTTCTCATCTTGGTTATCACATTCACACTGTTTCGGTCTGAAGAGGGTCGGAGGTTGCATCGGCCGAAACGTTGTTCTTATTGCAACTAAGGTGAGAACAGTAGTCCGAATTATATTTTAATGTGTCTATTTCAGTTTAATCACTAAAAACAAATTGGTTGTAGAATAGCTAGTTGATGTTAAAGCTATTTGGCATTTGACAAATAATAATTACATTTATGACTATAAATTGTCAAAGCTAACGGGATCCTTTTTGTAATAAAGAATCCTTGGGTGCACGTGTGCCTAGGTTTTAGACAATATGAATGTGTGTTCACTGTTCACGCGTGTCTGTCTTTTCTTGTTAATAAAATGCATAAGGACTAAAAGTAGAACCCAAAAAAAGTTGGACACCAATAATGCACAATGTGCATTGCACATCCCCGCATATTTCGTTGTTGTAGAGAGAGGGGGAAGAGGGGGTGTAGACGCGCATTACAGGGCAAGGCAGCAATCACTAAGCGAGGGGTGTAGCCAGCACGCACATACAAACACGCACTAAGGCTACCAACAGTCGCACTCCTCAAGTAGTTCCAGCTACTAGTTTCACACAAACCACGTATACTACTAGCAGTAGGTTGTCTCCCACTCCTCATCCTCCTCGCCCCCCCCCCCCCAACAGTACAACTAGTAGTGGCAAGTAAAAAGCAAGCTCTCGCCAACGCCACCTTTTTTTTAGCTACTAAATGGCCAAAAGAAGGCAAACAAAAAGTACGGCGACCACCGACACCACAGCAGCAAAAAGGCGGCCGGTCTTGGGCATCTCTTCTTCTTCTCCGTGTATGTAAGCAAAAAGCAGTTGTTCTAAATAATAGTCATTAATACTTGTTCGTTTTTAATAGTACTCTCTTCCTGTTAGTTTTTTAACATTTTTTCTTTCATACTCAGGTGGTCAATAACAAGGCAACAGCAACTCAGTACCCCCCCCCCCCCAAAAAAAAATAAATAAATACATATCTATTGGCGGGGTATACTTTTTTTAAATACTCAACGATCAGTCACACTATTATATTATTCCTTTTTCTTGTAAAGTTTGTGGTTGTCTTTAAAGTCTCAAGAATTTTGAAAACAGGTTGTTGTTGTTTTGGGGGTCGGTCTTTTTTTGACTGAGTAGAAAGTGGCAGCCTATGGAGAGAAAAGGATGGTGAAGAAATTCTAGTCTCTCTCTCTCTCTCTCTCTCTCTCTCTCTCTCTCTCTCTCTCTCTCTCTCTCTCTCTCTCTCTTATTGAATTGAGGTTTGGAGTCAGCGTAAGTGAGAAGACCAGGTAGGCCTGCACACACACACACGCACACACACATTCATGCGTGTACATGTCTAGTAGTTCTCGGCCGCCGCCCGAATCCATCTGTTGATGATGATGATGATGATGGTGGTGGTGTTACGCCCGTGTCTGCATGAGTTTAGCTGTTTAATCGATACTCGTCGCCAGCATCGCCTTAACCGATCTATATACCCCACCAACTATCTCTCCACCCTCTCTCTCTTTTTCCGCCCTCTCTCTCTCTTTCTCCCCCCCCCTCTCTCTCTCTCTCTCTCTCCTCTTTCTTTGATGAGGGGTGGGGGTGAAATAAAAGATATCATCCTCACCAATAATAATCTTTCTGATTGTTGAAATCAACTTTAGAAGAAAGGTTTACCCAAAGAAAAATAAACAAACACAAATATTGTGTCTCCTAAGTTGGGCAGATTTTTTTTCATTCAGAAAAATCTGAACTAGTGGTTTGGGGTGGTAAACAGTGCTAATAAAAGGGGGAGTTGGTAAAATTATTTATTCAACAAAATTAAGCGTGAAGCCTAAAAGTTGGAGGGGATGCGAAAGGGGGTCTGTCTATCCTCGTTCTTAACTAGACACAATCACGACGACCCATTAAGGGATATTTGGTAAATTTGAGTGACTTGTTCAGTTGTTAGCTTAGAAAAAGCATTACTTACTATTTGGTATTAGTGTGTGTGTGTGTGTGTGTGTGTGTGTGTGTGTGTGTGTGTGTGCAGTCTTTGTGTCTCACGCACGAAGTGTGGCGTGTATTTAGAGATAGGCACAGACAGAGAGACTGTTAGTGGGGGTGGTGGCCAAGGTACCCGATAGTGCGGCGGGGAAAGGTGGGGGGTGTAGAGAGAGAGAAGAAGAGCGAGTAGGAAAGAGTCGGCAAAAAAGAGAGGGTGCGCGTGCGTTTAGAGATTCGTTCTCCCGCATGCACAAAGACTATTAGAGAGAAAGAGAAGAGAGGGAATGTCAGTGAGCAAGTGCGCACAACACACAGTGTGCGTGCGTGACTTTCGCGTGTGTGTGTGTGCGTGTGTATGCGTGGGGGAAAAAAGAAAGAAAGGAAGAGCTGGTCTGGCTCGGGCGACGAAACGGACAGGCAGACAAATAATAGACACGCGCACGCGGGTGCGCACGAATATCTGATATTAATCGAAACGCACGCACGGCCAGACCAACATACGCAACCAATCGTCTGCAGTTGGTGTAGATCTAGGTGTGTACATGTATGTACGTTTTACACGGTTTACACAGAGAGTGACACGCATTTTGGGTGAATACTAGCAAGAAGACAGGGTTCAAGGAAGCCCTGTTTATGTTTCTCTCTTCTCAGGTAAGATCTTCTTTCCGACAAATGAAGCTCGCGTGTATTTAGTTTCTTAATATTCTTCAAGTTGAAACAATATCAGAATTATCGCAATTTACTTAGTTTCTCCGACTTGTTGTTCATATTCTTTGACGGCTTCTCGTGGCTTCAGAGGTGAATATATAACCAACTATTTGTTGACAGATAAAGTGATTGATGGTGAATAAGACGACAAAGTCCAAAAGTGGGATTCGAGGAGTGTCGCTTCATGTAATATTAACAAAGAAAGGAAGAAGAAATCCTATCCCCACCCCCCGCGAACCACTGCTGATCCCCCACCACGAACTTACACTATCAACTCTACTTTTTTTTTTACCTAGACTACATTTTCTGTTTTGATGTTTATTTCATTCGTCTTAGTTTTAGCAAACCGCCCTCTCTTCTTAACATGTTACAGCTCGTTACAAAAACACACTCTCTGCTTTTCCAGCCTTCTTCGCCAAAAAGGCAGAACTTAAAAAAGCAAAAAAAAGCGGCCCTTCATATTTTGATATTGCTAATTTTAATTTGAATGACGACTACTCGGATTGAAACTTTAGCGCATGTGTTCATCTCCAGGTTGGTCGTTCCTATTTACTTACCTCCCCACGAGGGCAGAGTTAGACACAAGGTCGGGTTTTAATGTGGAGAAAATCTAGCTCCCTCAAAAAGGGTCGCTCTGGGTTAGGACAAAAATTAAAATTGCCTCAGTCTGGAAAGAGTTCACTGACCAAGGGCAGAACAGATGAAGTGTAAATAGATACTACACTTTGATCCTAGCCAAAAGGCCAAGTGAGTGTAATCATAATAATGATACTAATCACTGCGATCCTAGAAGGCCATCCTCCCATGCATTACCTCCTCTTTCGGGGGGGGGGGGGAATTGGTGCATTGCTGATCGCCTCAGGCGCCCGACCGGGGAATGTCGACGGGTCCGATCACGGTAAATTTTGCACCCATCTAGCGTGCCCCCTTTAGGGTGGGGTTGGGTGGGAGGTGCTGGGCTCCCCCTACTATAAACCGACGTCATGTCTAACCTTGCTGCAGTTGGAGGCAGGTAAATAAAATAATCACTGAATCATGATGATGGTTAGTTGGTTGTTGGTCGATGGCTGGTTCGGTGGAATTCCCACACCCATTTTAATCCTTCTTGCTGTCAATCGACTCTTGTAACAATATCGTCGCTACTCTTATATATATATATATATATATATATATATATATATATATATATATATATATATATATATATATATATATATATATAATTTCTTATTGATGCATGTCGTCAAAAAAAGCAATATCGACTTCTTAAAGACTTGTCGTTTATAATAATAAAAAAAAAACTATTCCTAACCTTAACATTACGAAATCTCATTGCGATTATACAACTACGACCCGCTCTTTTCCTTTCTTTCTTTTTTTTTCGACTTGTTACGATTGTTCTGTTTTTTTCTTTTTCTTCTTCTTTTTCTTACTACACTTCTCTTCAAAGATCTGCTCTAATTAGTCCTTAGGAAAAATCTGTGTTAATAAAATCGTGAAACCATTTCTCGTATGCCTGTCTATGCGCGTGTGTTTCTCCCCTCTACAACACATTTTTTTATTTACTATTAATCGAATATTTATTGAAATTCAAAATGCAATAACGTAAATAAAAGTTTAAACGATTTTTTTTTAATCCCATTAAAAACATTGTTATGAAATTAAATCCACCAGAATGTATTTCAATTTATTTGTAAACAAGTCAGCTATTTGAATCGTTTAATAGTTGAAAAGGTGAATTGCTTGATGATCCTTTCAAAATTTGAAAGGGATTTGAAAGCATTTAAACTGTCAAATAGAAAGCCCCCCCCCCCATGGCTTTAACATTCTTAGAAAATTCTAATTTATTAAAAGATCGAAACTTTTGGAAACTATTGACATCCAGTAATTTTTATAAATATGGATTAAAACAACATTAGAAAATTAGTTTATAGTTTTGTAACAATTTGGTCTAATTAATAATTTAATGATCACACGATACCGTAATGAATAATTAAATTTAACTTTCAAAATCCTAGTTAAAAAATAATTTAGCAAGAAAAAAGGCATAGTTTAAAAATAAATAAATAAAAACTAGCAATATATATATATATATATATATATATATATATATATATATATATATATTAGTGTGTGTGTGTGTCTTGACATCTCGGAATATGAATAGACATTTATACACGATGACAGTGTTGTCGTTCGTAATTAATTTAGCTATTCGAAAACCTGGCCAAGTTTTTATTATTATTATTATTATTGTGTGTGTGTGTGTGTTTTGCAGACACCAGTCTATCCAACTGTTTCGTTCGATACAATAGTCGATGTCTCACTTCGAACTGGGTGTGGGGGCCGACTTATCTTCTGACGAGACCAAATTTAACTACTTGTGTACTAAAGGAATTTATTTCGTCGACCAACTGACTTTTGTCGGGTTCAGTAAGTGGAGAGGAGGCGTGGCCCCTAAAAATATTTACGATGTGCGTGGAATTCTACCATTAGAGCAACACTGTCTGGGCCATGAAACTGGCCAGTCTCTCTTGGCTTTATTTTAGCAGTGTGATTTATTTTTTTATTTTTTACTAACGGCTGAACGATCGTGATGTTGCAGTGAAAGAGAAGGATATGGTGGTTTTGTTGGAGCAAAATAACTCCGACCCCCACCCTCCAAAAAAATTGTCATTATTATATTACATCAGCCGGCTCAAGGATCAAAGTGTAGTATATATTCTGTTCTAAGGAAACCATCCTTTGAAAGGAAGGGGGGGGGGGGATTGCCTGTCACCTGAGGCGCCAACACTGGGGAATGCCAACAGGTTTGATCGGGCAGTTTTTATAGGTAACTAGGTCACTCGTGACCCATTGGGTCAGTATTTGGTGTATATATATATTAAATATTTATGAAAACCTTTTGGAATTTCTAAATATCTATTAAACTTCCTTGTGATGTCATAATAAGCCCTCTCTTCCCTCCTCCTCCTTTTTTCATCTTTCTCTCTCAAGTATTTACATCATTCCATTGCTCTCACCGCTTCTCTTCTCGTTCGCTCTTTATTTACGTTATTTCCCCTTCCTCTCACCATCCAAAAGTAAAACATTCATGTACAGATGAAAAGTGTGCACAGTGACAATCAAACAAGATAACAACATCCTCAGAGTTTTAGTAATATATCGATTGTTACCGACCATGACCTCCTAGAATGACCACACCCCACATTTAGCTTGATCTTGTGTCACATCCTGCCCTCGTGGAGAGGTGCAGGTGAATAACAATTACATTACACCAGGACAAAACTGATTTATTTGACCCGTCAGTGTTTCCACCTTTTTTTATTATACTGGATACTAACAAGAAGACTAAGTAAAAATGGATAGCAATCAATGTCAATCATCATAACTTTTTTTTTCTTGTCAATCAGTGAATGATATATAACTAGCAGGGATTCCATAGCGTTGCTCGGGAGCATACTTAAGAAAATAGAAGAATTAAAAATATCTATAACACCTTTCTTTCGAAACATCCCTCCTCCTCTTTTCTCTCTCTCTCTCTCTCTCTCTCTCTCTCTCTCAACTGGTTCAGTATAAAAGAAAGTTGACTGACTGCTGTTTGACCTAGTTTCAAGTATTCTTTTTAAAACAAATACTGGTAAGAATAGAAAAAAAGTATTTATTTTCTGACCCTCCATGCCTTAATTTTTGTCCCGAGTAACCCCGAGAGAATCTATTTTACAATAACCTGGTCAGGGTCACACTGAATCTGATGATGTAGTTTCAATCCATTCGATCGATCAATCGAATCTGACAAAATGAAAGAAAGACAGAAATAACTTTCCATTCGATAGTTTAAATGCTTACAAACTACTTTCAAATTTGAAAGGATCACAAAGAAATTTTTTTTTCTCAACTATTAACAAAAGATTAAAATGACTGACTTGTTTATGAATAAACCGAAATGCATTCTGGTGGATTTAATTTCGTATTTTTTATGAATAGAATTTTTTTAAATTTTCGTTTTATTTTAATTAATAGTAAATAAATTTAAAAAATGTTAATTCAATTTTCATGTCACCCCCCAAAAAAACACAGACACATATGAAGTTGTCTTATAATTTTATTAATATAGAGAAGCATTATTCTAAAAATGAATTCTTTTCCCAAAGAAATAATAATGGATGACCCAACTTACACATTAAAAACAACTAAAAGCTCTAGTAATTAATTCACTCCATCGTCATGACTGAAAGAATAATCTCCATCAATTAGCTGACCGATGACTTGAAAAACCTATAAAAAAATCCATTACTTTGGCGGGTTTTGGATAATCCTCTACCCCCAAGTTTTGAAAAGTTCCATGAAACCTGATATCGATTAAGCACCGAAAAAATTGTCATGTAACTTTATAGAAAAATGATCACTCCTTTTAGACATTAACTTTCAGAATATATCTCTAAATTAAAAAAAATTGTGTGAGCACTACTCATGTGTCTATGTGTGTTTCTCGTGTCAACACAACTTTGATAATTCCTATTTTAATTCTTCTTTTTTTTTTACTATTAATCAATATTAATTAAACTAAAAAATGAAATAGTGTAAAATAAAACGAAATTTAAAAAAATAAATTACAAAATTATACTCAGAATGAATTTTAGTTTCTTCGTAAACAACTCGGCCATTTTCGCCTTTTCTTAATAGTTGAAAAAAAAAAAAGAATGAATATATTTGATCCTTCAAAATTTGAAAGAAATTTGAAAGCATTTAAACTGTCGTAGAGAAAGTAATTTCTGTCTTTAAAATTCTTAACAAATCCCCATGCATTAAGAGATTGAAAGTTTGGGAAGCTATTTACATCCAATAATTTTATGAATAGAGATTAAAACAACATTACTTTAACAAAATTAGTTATAATTTTATAACAATTTGGTTCAATTAATAATTTAATAGTAATCAAATGATACTGCAATAATTAAATTTAACGGGGCTTGTCGAGATGAGGTCGCAATTTTTTCTTGTGTATACTAATTATTGCCTAATATGTAAGTACAAACAAGAGTTTTTATTTGGAATTGCGTTTTCCAATTGCGACATCATCTCGACAAGCATTAATTTAACTTTTAAAATGCTTTTAAAAAAATATTTGGGGTATAAAAAAATTAGCATAGTCAAAAAAAAAAAAAAAAAGGAAAGTAAGAGACTCCCGAGCAACGCCGGATAGGTACAGCTAGTATGAAATTAAAAAAAATATATACTTACTAAGTTATTTCGAGGTGGAGATAAAAACGTCAGCATCTCAAATGAAAAAAAATCTGTAAAATGCCTGAGTGATGAGCTTGTTGTCTACACAAAAGCATAGAATTCAGGCACTAATTATTATTTCTTATTTTCTGCCCCCCCCCCCCCCCAAAAAAAAAAGAAACTATATATTTTTTTTCTTGTAGTCAATGCATGTTTTTTTATATGTTGGACTTATAATTATGGATTTTGAAAGATGCTAAGGGTCAAGTTAAATATAGACTTGAATTTTTCATTCCATCAGTTTTGACGTTCTGAGGTGTGGTTCTTGCAGTTTAAGGAGATCCACCCTCCCAGGCTTTACTCTTGAGAAGAGGTTAGTTTATTGCTAATCGCCTGAGGTGCCCCTACCGGGGAATGCAGACAGGACTGCTCAGGCATTTTGTCTGGCTTTTCAATCCTCACCTGACGAGGTAAATAGCTTCCATCAGTGTTTCTTCTTCAAGCTAAATAAACTTTAAAAACAGAAAAAGTAATTAAAAGGAAGTCAGCCTTTTTATTTTGGTGTCGTTTGGGTTTATGATTGTAAGAAGGACCATACAATTTGAATTCAATAAGTTGTGTTTTCTTCTTTAACTTAGTGACCATAAAATCTTAATTTTATAATTATTAATTGGGGGGGGGGGGGTACTTTTGCTTGCTAGCAATTGTTGATAAGTGCCAAGTGGCGCCGCATCAGGTAACTTTGATAATTCTCTTTTCTCTTAGGCCTCTCTCTCCTTCTCCCCCCTCTCCCCCTCTCTCTCTCTCTCACTCACTCACAGACACACAGCAAGTGGTGGTCATTTTCAGATAACAATCATGATTAATGGATGCTATTTGCTTTGGAAATAATATGACGAGGAGAAAAACTCATGCTAGCATTAAAGTATAGTATATGTTACCTCCTCAGTCAGGGGAGGAGTAATCTTCTTAGCCTGGGTGATTTTCCCATCCATCCAGAGTAATGCTCATTTTTTGGGGAACTGGATTTTGTCCCCATGGGGGGAGGGGGGAGGGGGGGGGAGTAAATCGGAACTAAAACATCTATCAGATTATTAATCTTAATTAATTGCTGATATTATTTGATTGAAAGAGTTTCAACTTCCTCTTTGATACTTCTTACTCAGCAAATGTTGTCATGTCTGATTCATTATTTGGTTAAATCCTATTTTAATCACTAAAATTATTCAAAGGGAAATGTTTTTGGGGGCATGACTCCCAAACAACTTATTTTTATTATAGTAAAAAAAAAAAACATTAAAAAACTAAGTTATAGCAAGTTTCATCATGCACATAATCATCATATGACACACCGGTTCTCGTTAGATCACCGAAGTTAAGCAACGTTCGGCCTGGTCAGTACCAGATGGGTGACCATTTGGGAATACCAGGTGTTGTATGTAGGAGGACGTCGACAACTCCCTGTAAGAACCGCAAAAACCTAACGAGATATACATGCGGCTGGGGACCTTTTATTGTGAATTTGATATTCCCTAGAAACTTCCTCCTTTGGCGGAAGCTGGTTCAATCCGCCTATGGTGAATGCCACTTTGTTCGTTCATCATACACATGAAATGTTGAAATGAAAACTAGGACGAAAAAATATAGTCACCATCTTTATAAAAAAAGTCGAAAAAGAATGATAACACATTCCTCTTTAGTTAGTCTCTGACTAAAATAAGAATTAACCCATTATTCTTCGACTTATTTTTTTCCTGATGGATTTAGAAAAATCTCTCGAAACTGAACTTTAGAGAAAAATATGTTCTGCTTTCGAACCTATAACTCGCACTCAATTTCTAATGAAAATTTATTCTTTGCATTGCAGACAAAAACGTGTTAGACCAAAACATAGGAATTATTTGAAAGAATTATTATTGTTTGTGATTACATATAAGTTTTAAAATAATATTAACATTCAATAATTTTTATAGTTTTTTTTTTTCAGTGCATGGACACTATTGTCACTTTATAATTCTTGTACTGAATTATTTTAATAAAATAAAACGTATTTTACCCCAAATCAAATTGTAAGTTTTCTTAAGATTAAAACTTTAAATTTGAATATATAAAAGATGAAAATTGCTTCTGTCTACTTTTAAAGCTTTCCCCATCCAATGCAAACCCCACACCCATACCAATTATCCATGTACCCTAAGGGTTTTTTATTGCACAATAATACTTGGGACTAACATGTTCCCCTATTGTGGCATTGATAGATTTCCAATCTAAACACTGGACCGTGATTTTAGGACCAATCAAGCATATGGGAGATGATTATCTCTTTTAAAGAAATAAGTTCATTGTCTTTCTTTTTTGTTTAACAAATACTTTATTTTTCATGTTAACATTTTTATGGTTCAATTAGCACTGGTGCCCCGTCGACATAAATACCCCCAACCAACCCAGTTAGCGCAGTACCCAGATCTCGGATGGCTTTCTACTCTAATAGTTTTCCTCAAACTGCTAGATTTGGAATTCCCTCCCTAATTATACCAATAGGCAGAAGTTTAAATGTAATTTGAACAAACATCTCGCTGCACAACTCCGCACTTAGGATTCCCCTGTAGGTATAGCCCCTAATTCACAATAGCCCTTACATCTCAGTGGCAATTGTCTTGTTTGATGTGAATGAAAGTAAAAAAAAAAAAATTTAATTTGATAGTGAAAGACGTCTAAGTAAAAAAACAAACAAAAAAAAACTAAACAGATAGTATACATGGACGGCGGCACGGGGGGGGGGGGGTCAAGCCCCCTCACTTTTTGACTTGGGCCCCCCACTTTAGGCTCATCAATAATTAAATTGATATGCATGTGTTTAACCGCCCGCCCCCCCCCCCCCACACACACACACTTTTTAGGAGAACCCACCGGCCCTGGTATACACCATCTGTGCACAAAAGTTGTTTACATTATGGATTTCACCCCACCCCCACCCCTGTTCATGACTGAGAACTTTCATAACATGAGTTTAAAATTTAAGAAAATTTGATAAAACTTGCATACAAAGTAATTCATCTAGTCCTACATTATTTTCTTTCCTCTGTAAGAATTATTGTTTTCTAAATTATTCTTACACATAACAGAAATGAAAGCCACCATTTGCCCACACATGGAGTATTGCTGTCACATCTGGGCTGGTGCACAAACCACTAGTCTCTTCCTCTTAAACAGGATCCAAAAAAGAGCCTCTTTAATAGGTCGCACACTGTCTACCGCGCTACAGTCTCTATCATCACATGATCTGGGACTCTACACATTAGGAAAGAACGTTCCCAACACCTTAATAGAAATTGCCCAAACATCATTTTTTTATGAAATCATGTGAAAATTTAATTAAAATAATTTTTCAAGTAGCTTCTTTCCAAGAACTGCAGGCTTGTGGAACTCTCTTCCTGCTGACTGTTTTCCTCTTACCTATATAGCCTTGGTCTTTTTAAGACTACGGTTAATAGGCATCTCCTGTCTTTGCGATAATCATCTTTCATTATTTTTAGCTCCTTACATCAAGTGGCTTCATGTCTTGTCTGGATGGAGTTTCATTAAAAAAAGAAAAATTAAAAACTGTTATTAACGTTTCTTTTTATTGTATAATTTTATGTAGGTAATCTAAAAAAAAATGTGTTTAAACCCTAACCCTAATCTTAAACTATTTTATTACAACTTGTTCTCTGATTTTAGTCGGCTGTTTGATTCTGAATTCGATCTGTCATTGCTGGCCAGTGTTTGGTTGGCACAGATCACAACAAATCGTCCAGGACTGTCTATTATGTTCATTATAATTGCAGATTGGTACCGGTTCTCAGCTTGCAAGGCCACTCAGACTACGTTTTACATACAGTCTCCGACTTTCCCAAATGGTCAAACATCTATCTAAGTTCAGGAGGAGTTGAAAAAGACAGCTGACAATACACTTTCTTCTATTACTCAGTCGATAACAGATCCGGCCCACTTTTATGTAGACTTCTAGACATGTTTGATTACTATCTAAGAATTAATAAGGATTTTAACAAAACAACGTCTTTTGTTTACAATTAGACTGCCTGATAGACTAGAATATTACAGGTAGACCACAGCTAAAGTAAATATACGCAGGTAGACCGCCTTAGTTTTACAAGTGATAAACTAGAATATTGCAGGTGGACCACCTACTAAAGTAAGACAAAATTGTTTATCAACAAAAAGATGAGCGTTGGGAAATAGTTGAATTCATTAGATTTTCTATTCAATTTATGAATCGTGGAAGTCTTAAGATTGACCTTGCGGTAACATGGGATTAACGCATAAAAAAAGAAGGAAGTCTTATGATTGCTTTAAGAGAAATTGTAAATTGTCTGTTTTGTGGATTCTTTTCTCTCTCAAACCAAAAGTTGTTTTTGTCCATTTCAGTCATAATAATTTATCTTGTGACAAATCTTGTTATAATAAATAATTATCTGAAATACTCATTCCAGGACGGGGTTCATAATAATAAGACATAAGTACAAGAAATGAAACCCCTAAATACTTCAAAACAATCAAAACATATTGCCATGGAAAGAAAATGGGGAAATGGAGCTAACTTACATGATGAAAGTTATGGACTTAAAAATGTTTTTACTAGGTTAGGGTTTAATGCGTCACATTAAAATAATTTGGAAAGAAGATCATGATTTCCGCTTTGGGTAGAACTTCGAAGGATTCTTGCATTTTGAAATTGTGCTGAATGGTCGTGCCATCAACGCTGAACTTTACTGTGAGTAACTTGACCAAGTCAACAATAAGCTGATTAAAAAATACCTATCTTGTTCGTTAAAGGCGTGCTTTCAACAAAACAATGCAAAACCATATACCGCCAGATAAACCAGCAGCGCAATTGAAGAATTGGACACTGTGAAAGTTCTGCCACATCTAACCTATTCTCCAGACGTTGCTCCAACTGACTACTATTTCGAACAATGCAACATTTTATAAAGTGTCTTCAATTTGAGTCTTTCGATGAAGTTAAAGAAACCCATCAAGAAGTTTTCAATTGAAAGCTGAAGGATTGATCCTTTAACCAAATTCAAAACCTTGCAGGTCGTTGATAGAATTTTCTGGACATTAATGGTCTTTATTTTGAAAAATAATTTTTGTTTTTGAGTAAATCCATGTATAATATTTTTTTGCTTTTACACGGCGCACAAACTTTTTCCTTCTCATCATATTTCAATGATTGGAATTTGTTCAATTCTTTGGAATCTATATCGTTTGTGCCTTTTACTTTATTTAAATTCCATTTAAAATCAGTTAGAAAATTTAGTATGGAGGGCGGGGGCGATCATTCAAGGACTCTGTCAAAGAGTGTAAGAAGTCAAGCCTCAAAATACTTAAAATCGACCAAAAGCATGATGCTTAATTGAAAACTGTTAAGTGAGCTTACATGACTATTGTAGTTTAGTTAATTTTGTGGAGTTAAACCCCCCATTAAAAAGTCTTAAAATAATCAGTCAAAACTGTGAGAATTATTGTAATTTTATGTAATTTAATTATGATTTAAGATTAAGCAAAAGAGAAATGTTCAATAGGAGAGTTTTATGCTCCTTTTGGGGGATTTTTTTTTTTATTAAGACAAAGATAACAACAATCTGCGCAGGTAGAATATCATGCGTACCAAATCTCAAGTTTGATAGCTTAAACACACAAACACAAATGTCTCTCATGGCAGTATAGATTAGTGTTGGGACGATTAATCGGAAGCGGAAAATTAGAACTTTTTAGGGTATCGGAATCGGAAAAAATTGAGCCTTATTTCCAATTCCAAAACCGATTTTTTTTTTTAACTTAATTTTCTATTACTGGTACTAATTATAAAATGATTAGTATTTATTGATTTTGAACTACCAGTAAAACTAAAATTTATAGATTATGATAGTGAACTTAGGTAAAAATGGCACCGGAAAAAAATGGCCCGGTAAAAATGGCAGAAGTAAAAATGACATGAGTGGATAAATAAGAAAAAATGGTACAAGTGAAAAATATAGATAAAAATCTCACAATGGGTTTATCAAAATCTTGGATACTATACATAAATGGAAAACATTAAGAAGTTTGTCAAATTAAAAAGAAAATTATATCTACATTTAAAAGTAGATCAGGACTTCTTGCTACCCCCCCCCCCAAAGAAAATAGATTCTACCTCTTTTAGGCGATATGGCGACTTTAGAATCTGTAATTATATCAGAATAGATAATTAAGAACAGAATCGGTAATTGTATTGGAATCGTCCCATCACTAGTATAGATACACTTTTTTTTTCTTCTTTTCTAATGATTCTTGCGCTAACCCGTAACTCTCATCTGGTCAGAAAAAAAAACATGAAATTCTAATACCTTTAAATATGTTCATTTTTGTCAATTCTTAGATTGTCATTCATTCCTGTCATAGGAAGTTATAATAAGGCGGGGGGGGGGGGGTCAAATTGAACTGACAACAAATTTACCAAGTGGTCAGCATATAAATTGAATATTGTTTTATTAAAGTGTGAATAAAGAAAAACGCTTTTAGTATCTGGTCACTCTAAGTCCGATAAATACAATTATTAAATTCAATCTCTATATTAATAAAATTATAAGACAATTTGGCATATGCCTGTGTTTTCATCACAAGTACGTGACCCATAATTACACATTGAATTATTTTGTTTATTTACTATTAATCAATCAATCAAGAATGCAAAACGAAATTTTAAAATCCTATTTAAAAAAGTAATTTAAGTAACAATGAAGTCAATCAGAATGCATTTCGATTTCTTTGTAAACAAGTCAGCCATTTTAATATTTGTTAATAGTTGAAAAAAATGAATGATATTGTGACCCTTCAAAATTTAAAAGGAATTTGGAAGCTATTAAACTGTATAATAGTAAATCATTTCTGGCTTAAAAATTCTTAGAAAATCCTCATGTATTGAAAGTTTGGGAAGCTATTTAGATCCAATAATTTTATTGAGATTAAAACAATATCAACTTAACAAGAAGTAGTTATCGTTTTATAACAATTTGGTTCAATTAATAATTTAATAAACAAACGATACTGTAACGAGTAAATTAAACTTTGAAAATCTTACTTCAAAAAATAATAATTTAATAAACAAACGATACTGTAACGAGTAAATTTAACTTTGAAAATTCTACTTCAAAAAATAATAATTTAATAAACAAACGATCCTGTAACGAGAAAATTTAACTTTGAAAATTCTACTTCAAAAAATAATAATTTAATAAACAAACGATACTGTAAGGAGTAAATTAAACTTTGAAAATCCTACTTCAAAAAATAATAATTTAATAAACAAACACTTCCTGACTCAAAATGCACCAAACATTGATGTTTTATTGTTTTTTTTCTTTGCAAAACTCAATCATGTTCTGCAAAATCCAAAACAAAAAACAACAATTTCCCCCCTCCTCTCTTCTTCCTTCTCCCCTCCCCCCTTTCACTCAACCAAACACCATGAATAAATGCTTAAACATATCAAGAACTTGAGGCATAAAAACCTTCACAAAAATGACCAGATTCGGCATTAAATAACCCGAAAAGGGTTGATATGTCATAAAACAAAACAACAAAACCAAAAACCCTGATTAAACATTTGACGATATAAAGAACTTGAAGCATAAAGACCTTCACAAAAATGACCAGATTCGGCACTAAATAACCCGAAAAGGGTTGATATGCCGTTAACAAAACTACCAAACCAAAAAACATGATTAATCATTTGCCGATATAAAGAACTTGAAGCATAAAAATCTTCACCAAAATGACCAGATTCGGCATTCAATAACCCGAAAAGGGTTGATATGCCGTTAACAAAACTACCAAACCAAAAAAACATAATAAAACATTTGAAGATATAAAGAACTTGAAGCATAAAAACCTTCACCAAAATGACCAGATTCAGCATTAAATAAACCGAAAGGGGTAGATATGCCGTAAAACAATACAACCACTAATAAGAAAACGATACTGTAAGGAGTAAATTAAACTTTGAAAATCTTACTTCAAAAAATAAAAAATTAATAAACAAACGATACTGTGAGGAGTAAATTAAACTTTGAAAATCCTACTTAAAAAAATAATAATTTGGTAAACAAACGATACGGTAAGGAGTAAATTAAACTTTGAAAATCTTACTTAAAAAAATAATAATTTAATAAACAAACGATAAGGTAAGGAGTAAATTAAACTTTGAAAATCCTACTTCAAAAAATAATAATTTAATAAACAAACGATACGGTAAGGAGTAAATTAAACTTTGAAAATCTTACTTCAAAAAATAAAAATTTAATAAACAAACGATACGGTAAGGAGTAAATTAAACTTTGAAAATCTTACTTCAAAAAATAATGATTTAATAAACAAACGATACTGTGAGGAGTAAATTAAACTTTGAAAATCTTACTTCAAAAAATAAAAAATTAATAAACAAACGATACTGTAAGGAGTAAATTAAACTTTGAAACTCTTACTTCAAAAAATAATAATTTGGTAAAAGAAAAAACTGTTTCATTTATAAAAAGAAGGAAGAGCGAAACAAAAGTAAAAAGACTCCCGGGCCACTTGGTTCTGTTGTAATTGATATTCATTAATCCGAGGAGGAGGAGGAGGAGGAGGACATAGTTTAAATAGAAAGATGGTGTTGCACAACTATTCTTAAATAGTAAGGTGTGTCTACTACTTGAAATATGCAGTTCTCTCAACCAAGCAATGTTGCAAACCGTTTAGTTGGAAATGACAGTGGTTGCCAGTGCTGATCTGTGGGCTAGGCTGTATTTGAATACTGTGCGAGCTATTGCATCACCTTCACTAATACCATTGGAAACAATAGGAGTCAATCTCTCCTCCATCCAACTGTGGGTGAACTAGTAGGGGGGACTTGACTCTCAAGTCTCGGTAGAGCAAATAGTCTAGAAGAATAAAAAGAACAAAATAACACCAGCAGTGGTACTGTGTCAAAATCCTCCAAAAACATAATTTAACATGCAAGTAATCTGAATTTCAAATTCTTGCTGGCCAACCATGACGAGCAAGAAAATATCCAGGGAACTCTTACCTTCTGAAAGACAGTGCCCCTCCCCCCCTTTTTACCTTCTGAATAACAAAGGGAACGCTGTCCTTCATCAAGTAAAAGGGAACGCTGTCCTTCATCAAGTAAAAGGGGACACTGTCGTTCATCAAGTAAAAGGGGACACTGTCATTCATAAAGTAAAAGGGGACACTGTCCTTCATCGAGTAAAAAGGGGCACTACTGTCCTTCAGCAGGTACAAGGAGACACTGTCCTTCAGCAGGTAAAAAGGAAAAACTGTCCTTCAGCAGGGAAAAGGGGACACTGTCCTTCAGCAGGGAAAAGGGGACACTGTTCTTCATCAAGTAAAATTACGATGAAACCCTTTAAATGATATCTTTTAAAGTAGGATTCTGATACTTTTCTTGTAAACTAAACAAAACTCTAAAAATGGATTTTTGTTTCTCCTCTGAATTGTAATTCTTTATTTCAATTTGTTATTTCTTCTTTTGTCAATGGATTATTTTCAAGACATTATGACAAAGTAGGGAGGAGGTAAAGCCTAGTATTATTGCTCCCGAGTTTTGGATGTTTGTTTTCTCTTACTAATATAGTTTTATTGACTAAAAAATCAGTCATTAAATGTATAGCTACTTGACAATTGAGTAGGAAATAATTTTGTTTGAATAATTGAAAAACTTGCAAACTAAATTGCTGCCCTGCAAGATTTTAGATGCATCTAAGCGTCTTAATAAGAGGCTTTGTCTGTCCGTCAGTCTGTCACACTTAAGTTTAAAATAGCATTGTAATCGTTTAACAGGCAGATTGAATGGACGCATCTTTAAAAAATCGGTTCTTGTTATTTATCAGCTACGTTTTCGTACAGCTGTGTCCGTTTGTTTTTCTTCGCCCATCTTTCCATAAAACTGTCTCGTTTGGTTTATTCCATTTGATTTTCTTATTGAGTGGCTAATACTCATTATTAGAGAGGCTTTTGCCCATTTGATGTAAGCCATGCATATTCACCGATGTTGTATCATGTTGCCTCTGAGATGAACTGTTGATATGGTCACAGCTTATGAGTAAAAACTATCCAGAGATTCAATCCGAATGCAGATCAAAAGTTTATTATTAGCAAGATTAAAAACTAATATTATAGACGTAGATAAGAAATTCATAAGAATATGATAAAACCGCTTTCCTTCATCTTGTAATCTTTATTTCATTCTTTCACTCAATAGCCGTTTAAAAAAAAACATGTTTCAATTTGAAATATTTAAATAAGTAGCTTTTAAATAACTTTTCTTGTTACTGTTATTTTTTTTTACTAATAAGTCATCACTTACCAAGGCCAAAAGCCACTTGAGAACAAGGGGTAATGAGATGGATAGATTGTCAGTTAGATGATGAAAAATTTTCTCATAATATTTTTCATCATTTAACTGACAATCTATCCATCTCATTAACCCTTGTTCTCAAGTGGCTGTTGGCCTTGATAAGTGATGAATGATGTATGGAATGAACAAATTTTGATTACTTATGAGGACGGTTTGTGACAAGTGACAAATTTATTCATTTTTTGAAATTAAATTACTTACATTAATAACTGTTGATTTACACAAAACTATTGTAGATACACAGGGACAATAAAATAATATAATCATAAATGTATAACAGCAAACATTAATTAATTATAGACAGTTATAAAAAGAAGTTATACAAATTAGACAGATATTTGAATGTCTATATGTCTTTGTTTAGTACAATATATACCGTATTTGAAAGAAGATTAATGTATTATTGATTTAGATAACATCATCCCGTTTTGATTGTAGTATAGGAGTGATGAATAAGAAAAACTTTTACATTTATTCATTTAGATTACACACATTATATATATATATATATATATATATATATATATATATATATATATATATATATGTGTGTGTGTGATTTTATGAAGGCTTACCAAAGCATTCCTTTCAGGACACCAATGATCACCATTAAAGATATTTTTTCTTACAAATATTATTTATTCAAATTAAATATATATATATATATATATATATATATATATATATATATATATATATATATATATATATATATATATATATATATATATATATATATTAGTATAATAATAATATAATAGTATAGGAGAAATGACCAGACTGCTCAATTACATGTGTAAGAGTATATATCATTTATTAACAAAAAGCACTATATATTAGTTTAATCATCCATCGATACCTTCGGTTTCATGAAACACTGGAAACTCAGCCCACAGGGCTATATATATATATATATATATATATATATATATATATACCAACTGTATCCATTCTTTGGTAAATGTTGTGATGATCTAGCACATTATTTTTTCTATAACTCTCAGCCGGGTGAGGAAATAACTATCGAGGGTAAGACTATAACTTGGGACCAGCTATTTGGATTTCGTTCATACGCACATGTATACATACATATAACATATATACGAGCACATAGTTATGACTAGGACTAAAAAAAACTAATATAAAAAAAATGAAACTCTATAGTTAAAAAACAACAAACTAAACTGTTAAGGGACCAAATTTAATTTTACATAAACCCAAAACATTCGTCTGGTATCGAAACGAAATGAAATATCCTCTATGCCTCCACGCTATATATATATATATATATATATATATATATATATATATATATATATATATATATATATATATATATATATATATAATCATTAAATAATGTTCACATGTTTTGGTAAAGATTCAAATTTCCTGATGAGTTTTTGTTTCAGGTGAGAACTTGCTGATAAATTCGCCATAGTTAAAATTCCAAGTAGTTTCGGTCTGATTGCAGACCATCCTCGAGGAGTTTTGTGTATTGTGAAGATAATCAGCATCTAAATATTTATCTGATTAAATAAACTATTATTAATTACAACCTTCGAAGTTAAATAATTTCTCTTCCAAAATTACTCAAATATTTAAATGTCGAGTATCTTCACAATACACATAACTCCCCAAGGATGGTCTGCAATCAGACCGAAAGTACTTGGAATTGTAACCATAATGAATTTATTAGTCACTCCCCATTTGAAACAAAGACTTTCATCAGGAAACTTGAACGAATCTCTACTAAAATATGCAGACAAAAATTGTTCATTATTTAATGAAATATGCCCCAACAAAAGAATGCTCCCTATATATATATATATATATATATATATATATATATATATATATATATATATATATATATATATATATATATATATATACTCGAAGAATATCCGTCCCAGGGTGGGTAAAATGAATTCCCCTGAACAGAACAGTTTTGCATTACTTTTATGTCTCCTTACGAAAATTAAAATCAAGATATAATATGTCTAGAATCCTTATTCCAAACATGATTTTGATTCTAGAAAATGTATAATATTAAAGCCTTAAGCTTAAGGGGGCTTAAGAAGAAATTGACATTCATGAAACCTTTCTTAATTTGTGTCTAATAAGTCTGGATCAAGTTCGATGCAAATCTGAAATATTTGAATGTTCAAATAGGAGGTTATGCTCATATTATGCCCCCTAAAACACTTTAAAATACTCTAAAGAAGCTAAAATGGGCAAAATATTTATTACTTGATATCTAATACTTATTGTAAAAATTTCACAAACATCAGAGGTATCTGAATTTTCATGAAAGGCTTCCAACCCTGTTTTACCCCTTTTGCATGGGAACTAAATTAAAATAAGTATAGCCTACTTTATGACCCTAGCAGCTGTGTTTCAACATTCATAATGATTGGTTTATTAGTTTAGGAGTGAATCCTATACATACAAATATATAAACATATACACATACCTAAATTTATATAAATAGAGATATGTAGAGATGGATTTATGCTTGTGATCATGTAAAAAATAACGTATCAAAACTTGCTTTGATTTGTAAAGTTTGTTAATCTTTTCATACAAAATAATATTACCTTTAGTTGTGTGTAATAATTATACAAACACTAGAAAATAATTTGATCCGTTGGTTCATTCATTTAACTCCGGTTAAATTGTTTGTATCAATGAGCTTGCAAGAAAAAAAGAGCTTGCAAAGCCAGTTAAATATAAAAAAAAATAACAAGAACAAAAATTATCCTCTTTATGATCTCTCTTCCCCCCCCCCTCTCTCTCTCTCCAACTATGAGTTAAATATTATTACTTCATCTGGTGATATTAATAAACAGAAAGAGAGAGGGAGAGTAACAGAAGCGAGAATAATAGCCGACATATAGAATAAGAACTGAGGGGGGGGGGTAAACAACATAGAGTGAGAGAGGATGAAAGTGATTGATAGAAAGAGATGGGTCACTTTATGAGTTAATTGAAAATTAAAGATAATTAGAACAATTAAAATGGAAGTTTTTCAAATATAACTCAATCCCAAAATTGAGGAATATTTTAGAATACATTCTATGTAATTAAAATATATAAGAAACAAACATTGATTAACTCTGATTTAGTATAATTATAGCTTTTAATCAACCAATGACATTTTAATAATCTGTTTTTAACAATGAAACAAATTCATTCATAAAACTATTTTGAATGAGGTGTTTATGCCATCTATTTAGTTAAATATTCTAGTGGTCAAATGTAATTCTCACCTTTTCACTTCACTATAAATAGCACACCATTTGTTTGCATTGCGCAGGTAATATTTCTCTGTAAATATTACAAGTTTTTGAAGATATGAATGGTGATATTAATAAATGACTGTATTTGGAACAAAGTGGAACTTTTTTTTTATGGAAATCGCTCCACACAAGGCATGAAGCCACTTGATGTAAGGATCTAAAAAAATTCTACTACTTCAACGATAAGTATTAGATGAATAGATTCTGACCCAGAAAACAGCAATTTTTCCCCCTTTGTCAGAAACATCGCTCATGGAATGTGAGGACTAAAGGAGAAAATAAGGGAAGCAAGAGTTACGTGGCTGACGAAAGTAAACCCAAAGTTCACTTTCTATTCTACTTTTGGAAATATTCCAATTTATTAACTTTCAAAGGGACCCAAAATGTGGAAATTTTTGTCACTCTATAAAATAGGAGAGCAGAATAAACCACTAATCTTAAGTGATTCTGGATAGATATTGCAAAAATAAAATCTGATATCAAAATGCTTATTGAGTAGAGCAACATATATTATTGAAGGAGAAATTATTAATTTGAAAAAAAAAAAAGAAGTGGTCAACTAAGAAAACTAGAAAAACTTTAAAATAATTTTAATTAAATAACATCAAAAAGAAAACAATTAATTAATGCAAAAAAAATCATTTTAATTTAAATCAGAGTGTTAAAATGTGTTTTTTTTATTTATTGCGCATAAGGTGAGAAAAAGCATATCTGCAATGAATAGTTTGAGATGATCAATGGGGGATGAGATAATCGAAAGTTGTCAAACTAAAAATGTCTGACTATATCCAGTTGACTTTTCCCCAATTTATTCAATAAAAATCTACATTTAATTTTAACCATTTTGTTTCGGTATTGTGTGCATCTACATTCAATTTAGTTTTTAGGGTTTTTTGTTTGCTTCTTTTTTTTTTCGCAGATACGTTCATACAACTATTTTATTCTTGCAGCATAAAAAAATATAACAGATTGACAAAAAAGATCAACTATGTATGATTGAGTTGTATGTAAATAATCGTCATGTTTTATGGGTACTACGCTAGAAATACTATAAATTATGGCTGGTTTTTAAAACTGGAGTCTATCTAGATTTTTTAATTTTTGTCTGTGTTCTATCTAGATTTTTAAACTTTTGTCTGTGTTCTATCTAGATTTTTAAACTTTTGTCTGTGTTCTATCTAGATTTTTTAATTTTTGTCTGTGTTCTATCAAGATTTTTTAATTTTTGTCTGTGTTCTATCTAGATTTTTTAATTTTTATTTGTGTTCTATCTAGATTTTTTAATTTTTGTCTGTGTTCTATCTAGATTTTTTAATTTTTGTCTGTGTTCTATCTAGATTTTTTAATTTTTGTCTGTGTTCTATCTAGATTTTTTAATTTTTGTCTGTGTTCTATCTAGATTTTTAAACTTTTGTCTGTGTTCTATCTAGATTTTTAAACTTTTGTCTGTGTTCTATCTAGATTTTTACATTTTTGTCTGTGTTCTATCTAGATTTTTACATTTTTGTCTGTGTTCTATCTAGATTTTAAAATGTTTGTCTGTGTTCTATCTAGATGTTTAAACTCTTGTCTGTGTTGAGTTTGTTTTTAAACTTTGAAATTTAATAAAAATCTGTTTTTTCCACGGTGGTACAGTTTTTCCTCTTCTTTTTTCTTTTTTTCTTTTATTACTTAAAATTATTGAGTTTGTAAATATGAGAAACCAGAAATCTGCTCCTCAGGAAGAAAACTACATGAAAAAACAATGCTCATCGAAATATAATTTCACTATAGTTTCCAGGACAATTTTCGTTTTTTGTTTAAACTTTTACAACAAGTTCCAATCAAGACAATCTTGGCTAAATTTGGTCAAAAGTTCAAAATAAAATTCCTCCATGAAATATAATGGAAAAATTGTTATGATGTGCAATTTTATTCTCATGAAAGAATTTGTATTTTTTTTTTTGTATATAACTTGTCTGATTAGCAGATTAGATCATATCTATATACTACTAAAACTTTGCTAACGTTGTTGGTTATCTTATTTTGTCACCGTGCACACTTCATTTTTACATGAATGTTTCAGATAGTGAGAAGAAAAGCGACAAAAATAAATAAACAGAAAATAAGTGTCATGAGGAATTGTTGAATTATGTAAATAATTAAAAGAGAGGGAGAGACAGGAGAAAGAATCTATTATGACATCACAATGTATTCTAAAATCTTTTGACTTGGTAAATATTGAAAAATATTGTAAATAAAAATGTTTCCTATCCTTGTAAAAACAATGTCAATGTTAAGAAATGTTATATTTAATAGCTATAACAAATACTGACCCAACGGGTCCAGTATTATTTTAGCATTCAAAACAGAATTAAAAATTGAAACTAGTTTTTTGGAAGACGAAAACTCAAATTATTTAAAATAAATTTTTTAAAATACAATGAAGAAGATAAAATGTCCAATGTTGAAGATTTTTTTAAAACATTTTTACTTGTGTATTTTCTTAAATATGTCAATGACTTAATAAGCCTTGTGAGTTGAAGTTTTCAATATCTATTTTGAAAAGGTGTTTTTTAATAGATTATAAGAAAGAAAGAATATTTGACCCCGGACATTATTTCTGCTGTCATTTTTATGGGCATCATTTGGTTGCAGGTGCCTCCAAACTTTTGGTGAAAAAAAACACCCAAAACTTATAATATAATCATGAATGAATGAATTCTTTAATTTGATTCCATTTCCTTCCTATATAATTAGAGATATGAGTATTTGAAAAGGTGTTTACCGTGTAAACAATGAGATACAATTAGCATATTAAACGTGCAGGTTTTAATATTCTACCATGAATTGAATTAATGCAGTTTTGTTTTATATTTTTACTGATTTGATTTTAAATCGAACAACTTTGCCAGAAAATAGAAAAATGTCAGTTGGAGGACTACATGTCTTACGGTTATATCCTGTTGAAACACTGGTTCTCATCAGGTAACCAAAGTTAAGCAGTGTTGAGCCAGGTCATTACTTGAATGGGTGACCGTTTAAGGGTACTATGTATGTATTTGTCCCTTCTCCCTCTAGCTTTGGGTGAAATAGACCAGAAACAACTAGTCTAAAAGAAGGAAAACTCTACAATAACACCAATCTACCTCAGCTTATAATAGCATTGTTTCCGACCGTATTGGATTATTTCGAAGAATTAGTGTTATAAAATCATTAGCTTAAAAACTGTTATCATTTCCTTGAAAATATAAAAGGTTAAACAATAGAATAATGGATAAAGATACTCTGGACAGATGAGTTCAAATTTGAACTACTTAGAAGAAGAAGACAATATATTCCATGGATGCCAAATGAAATCTATGTATATCAAACTCAATGTGTATATGTGATGTTAGTGCGTTCCCTATATAAAGAAAGGTTAGAGAATCTACATAAAATCTAAAAATGTATTCTTATGTAAAATTTACTGGGAAGTGTTCCAGAATCTCTAAGTGCACCCCTAATGGGGCTACGAGGGCATAACCCCTATAAAAGTTCAAATATATCCTATTTTTATGAAATTTAAATCATATGTATAAAAAAAAAATTGGGGGGGGGGGGGGGAGACAATGAAACTGATCCTGAATCTCTACGTTCTCTCTAGGTGCCAAATGTATGTGCCCCCACCTCTTAGTGACCCATAAGGCTATAACCTCCTTAAAACTTCAAATACGTATATCTGACTTTAATAAAATTCAAGCCATATGTATAAGACACTAATTCAGAAAGTTTTTGAACATTTCAGCTTCTTCTGGCTATATTAGGGAGCAAAATGGGAGGAGGGGATCAGTAAAAACAAAATTATGATATGGTGTTATGAGCATAGTGACTGTCATGCAATCCCGAGCAACGTCGAGGCTCCCTGCTAGTAATTAATAAAAAGTGCATGAGGTCAGTCGTAAAATATTGCTACTCACTCTACACATCCTCAGTCACGTTACTTTTTGAACACATGGCTCACTCCAACTCTCCCTCTCTCCTTGTTCAACACACTTATTCCTTTGACTATTTCAATATCATAGAAAAAATAAAAAACAGAAAATCAGCAGTATGACCTGAATTAAAATTAATTTATAATGAGCAAATATTTGATTACAGCATGTTTTTATGTAACAATTGTACTAAACCAATCTTTTTGATTAAATAATTTTCCATTTTACTAAAAATGTTATATGCTTAAAAATGTTCAAATTGATAAAAGGTTTAATTTTATTATCTATTTGGTGAAACACTTATGAAAAAAGAAATTGAATTAAAATGAAAAAAAAATACAATGTAAATATTTCTGTTTTGGTCTTCCATAATTTTTTAAACCTAGTAAAAATGACCTCTTTATATTTTATGGTTATTAACACATTATTTTTAATTTGCAAAGTCCTTTGCTCATATAAACTCTATGGTGATAATCCGTTACCTGAATTTCACGTCATAAAAATATCACGTATTTTCAAATATTGACTTCTATGTTTTTCTTCCAAATCAGTCATCTCGAGAAAGTCTTTAAATAAAGACGAAACGTTGATGAATATTTAAACAATTTTCAGTTGTCATTATTTCATTTTTCATTATGTTGGATTAATATTTCCATAATTATTATATATATATATATATATATATATATATATATATATATATATATATATATATATATATATATTAGTTGAATGTGTCCGTGTAGAGGGCTTCTGTATAACTGATTAAATTGAAAGTAAGAGTGTTATTTTTAAGAGAACCCTAATTTTATTTTGTGAATGTGTTTTAACGAAAAACACAGTAAATAATATATATCATTGAATATGACAGACAACTTATACCTGGATATCTTATTGAGGATCTTTTCCATTAACCGAATTGGGGTCTTTGTTTCGGTGAGAGATTAGCCGATGAATCTACCATAACAACTTTAATACTAGCGATAACATTCTAAAATGTTTATAATGCCAACTTTAGTCCCGCATTAATAATATAATTCCTGCCAAAACTGCCTATTAATATCAACACAATGGTCTTTATCTGATTCTCCTGAAAATGGATCCAGATGTGTTCGGCGGTACTCGGGACACCAACGATTATGGCAGATTCATCGGCCAATTCCCCATCGAACCAAAGACCCTGATTCGGCCCATGGAAAGGATTCTCACAAAGATATCTAGACATAAGTACACTTCTTAATTTATCACATTAAAAGAATCATAGTAATATTTTTATTTTTATTTAAACCAACTACGTAAAACATGTTTCACTCGTCAACACTAAAAATAGATTTCTTTAAATAACATTCCCTTCATGCTTATCCAATGATTTTATATTTTTTTTAACTAGAACAACCCCCCCTCCCAACAAAAACAAACTTAAAAACGATTTCTACCTTTTTATTTCTGGGCACATACGAAATTACCAATGGCTTATTCAACATTATTACGGAACTCGAAGGTTATTTGCGTCACAGGGTTAACTTACGCTTCCAACTTATTGAACATTACATACAAACATAATATAATAAGATATAATATAATATATTTAAAAACAAATCTTACAATACCTTTTTGGTACGGAAACTCAAAGTTTGTTTTTTTTCTGTTACTCTCAAGAGAAATCTGATATTCATACAAGAAAACCGGTTTTATTTTTTATATATATCAAACTTCACCCCCCTCCCCCCAACAAAAAAGATTTCCACATTTTCTTTAATGGGCAATACGAAATGATCATTTTGCATACTGCATATTATTAAGAAACTCAGGAGTTGTTTGGGTCACCAACTCATTATCAGAGCGTGGTGCCATCGTTATGGATGGCATCAAAAAGTGTACCAATGAGACTGACTTTTGATTGAAAAGTCAAGTTCACTGACTTTGGAAAGCTTCACACATATTCTTAGATCACATTTACGTTTTTTTTTGGGGGGGGAGAGGGGGGTACAGTGGTTTTCCTTTTTATGAATAACGCACTACTTACAATCGTGGGGTGGGGGGGGTGTCACCCAAAATATAGAGAAATCTATTTGGTTTGATTAAAAACATGCATAAATCCTATTTTAATCATCTAAATTACTTACAGGATTCTTATGAACTTTATCAAACTTTACCCTCCCCCCCCCCAAAAAAAAAAACAAGAGATTTCCACATTTTCGAAATAATCATTTTCTTACTACATATTATTAGGGACCTCATTAGTGTTGAATCACAGGGTTAATTTGGGTCACCGACTCATTTCCTCAGCGTGGTGCCAACGTTATGGATGGCATCAAAAAGTGTACCAATTAGACTGACTTTTCATTGAAAGTCAAGTTTCCTGACCTTGGAAATGTGAATAAAGAAATCGTACATATTTTGACAAGGTGTTTGTGGTCTTGTGGTAAAACGCCAGACTGATAACAGTAATATTGTAGATTCGATCCTTGCCCAGGTTAACCATGCTGATGACGGCTGATATTCAAAAATATGTGTCCATTGATTCCTTTTATATGCACGTAAAAATTAATTAATAAATATATATATATAAAATCAAGAAAATAATTACATGTCCTATTAAAAAAGACGACTTAATTCAATGTTATTTACTGCTTAAGAAGTGGAAAAATACTAAGAAAAAAGCTGTGTTTCTATTGCTAGTAAAAACAATAACAAAGACTATGTAACATTATGGTGATAAACAATCGTACATATTTCGACAAGGTGTGTGTGGTCTTGTGTAAAATACCAGACTGCAAACAGCAATATTGTAGGTTCGATCCTTGCCCAGGTTAGTCATGCTGATGACAGCTGATAGAAACATGCACCCATGGATTCCTTTTATGTGTATGTAAAAATGAATTAATATATATATATATATATATATATATATATATATATATATATATTAATTCATTATATATATATAATGAATGTTTGTTTAAAGGAAACATATAAAGATACAATGTGTTGGTGTATATATGATGAGCTATTGGATGTTATCCAAATTCAAAACTACGAATTCTTTGTTTGTTTATGAATATTTTAGCTAAGTGCTTTACTATTTGAAAGAAGCCCAGTAGCTGGTTTATGATTATTTATATAGGTTATGAGGTTGGCCTCAATGTAAGACATTTGAGTCTAGTGTTGTGCACATGTTTAATTATTGCAGATTTTTGTGTGTTACATTTGTAGTTAAAAGTTAGCATGTGTGTGACGAGTGCATTCTTAGTGTCACCAAGTTTTATGGCTCTATTGTGCTCATGAATTCTGTTTTTGAAGGGAAGCTAAGTTTCACCAATGTATATCTTCTTGCAGCTATTACATGGGATAGCGTAAAAGCCGACTTTTATGGTTCGAATGACCCATTTATACACGACCAGAATTCCATCCTCACAACTACATTTATCTCTTCCCTATACCATATTCCCGTCCTCCACTACTAGCAAACATAGTTTTTCTTTCAGTTGCTATCTTTTCCCTCCCTGTCTCTTCTTCTCTCCTCCTTTCTTTGTGCCCCCTACTTTCACACAGTCACTTTTTAAGTTCAACCAATCTTTGTTCCAACTACATCACCCAACGTTCACTACCAACTAACACATGCCTTTTCTTTTTACCAACCCTTTCAAAAATTTACCCCTCCCACTTACTCTACTCTACTCTTTGTATATTTGAACGTATTTCAGCAAGATATATATTTCATTCCGAGAAAAAGTTTTCTAATAGAAACAAAATATTAAATCAATATCAGCATTTTGGGGGGTAAATTATTTTTATTAGTCCTTTGTTTATTACCTGATTCCTATATACACCAACATACACAAATACACACGCACATATGCGTGTGTTTCTAGGCAAAAACTTATGAATTTATTCATATTCGAACAATATAGCATTGTGGTAAACATAAAAGCATGTAAATAATAATTATTATCATTTTAATATTTCGGACATCTTTTGTCCTTTATCAAAAATGTTTTTCTTGATAAAAACAAATAGACAATTTTTATAACCAACTGCATATCAGATATGTTTACAGGTCTTTTTCGTGACTACTTTTTCCTTTTCATTTTATTTGTCTTTCTTTTACTACAATCAACCCTTGCATTTTAAAAAACTATCTATAAATATTAATTATTGTGTTATTTAATTATTAAATTATAAATAATAATGAACATTTAAATGTTTGCATTATTTCATAACTAAGAAAGAGTTTTCTTGCAACAACATACTTATGTAAAAGTGAGGAATCTTTTTTGTATTTTCAAATTGGGTTGATTGTAAATAATAGTATCCACACACAAACACAGGAAGAAAGTTACTATTTTATAAGAATAAAAGTATTTGCAAATAAAGTAATTTTTATAGGTATTATTTTTAAAAAGATCAGCATTTAATTAGAAGAGTAAGTGAATTTGAATAATGATTGAAATATAAATTCAATTCAAATTAAAATGAAAAATAAATAGAAATTAAATGTATAAATAAAAATGAACAGTGAAACGTCTCTATTAGTTTATAACTAAGAATGGACATCCTAGAATGTTTCTATGGTAACTAACCTACTTTATTGCAATGACTACACCAGTTTCTATGGTAACTGACTGATATAAACTGGTATTTGCTAGATCGAAAAAGCACAAGAGAAACGCTCACAAGCAAAGCAAGTAACTGCTACTATAGTGAGCATACATCCTTTTTCTCTTCTCAGTAAGTAAATCAAGAACCGAAACACATGCTTAAAAACCGAAAGTGAAAAATAGTACATAATTATTAAGTATGAGTTTAAAACAAAAAATTGTAAGGCACAATTTTTTATGTATATTGTAAGAATGTCATGAGAAGGAAGATTATGGATGTTAGTGTATTATTTGTAATCTGAAAACATAAATTTGGAAAGGTTTTTTTTATTAGCAACATAATTGCTGATAAGTGTAGTGATTGATACAAAGTGTAGTAGGGTAGTCACTTGCACTGACATTAATAAGCAAATGGAAAATGGCTCAGCAGATAAAATATAAAAATTGTTAAATTCGAACAAAACTCAAAAATGGTGGGGGGGGGGGGGCACATACTAATAATCGGACTATATGCAGTTTCTGTTAATGGAGCTATCCCAATCAAGCAAATAGGGGAAAATTTCAGTTTACTTGATGTATAAGAAGATATATGACTGTATAAAAGAGACCTTTTAGCAAACCAAAGAAACATTTTTTGGGTTTCACGATACTTTATATTTGTGAAGATTTTGTGCTGTAGCGAAAGTACTGACACCCTTTTCCTTATATAATGAACTATCCTGAGTAGCATATCTACACCGACGATGCTCGTCTCAAGAAGTATGGCAGTAGTACAAATACAGCTGGGTCATTCTCGATATACATCACATGCAAATTACCCAACTTGTAATTACCTATTGCATTGTTCACTTACAGTAATAAACCTTTTTATATTTGTATGTTGGCTGTTTGAGTTATTATTAAATACCTTTGGATAACATTATAAAACTTTGTTTTGATTCTGTTTCAATCAGATAAATTAATTGTAAATATATATACATATATGCTAAAATCAGTTCTTTTGCTCTCAATAATGAGACAGATGTGCTGTGTCAAAGATTTATTACCTCTGCACATTTTTTAATGGCCTCTCTCAATGATTCAGCAGATAAATTTTTAATTTTTTTAATTCATTTTTACAATTCTGTTACTTTGTTTTGGGACAAACCCTTATGCATGCACTTTGAATGGTGGCATGGATAAGTAATAGAGCACTGATTAATATGTGTATGCATTTCCAGTCTCTGCTGCAAACGTTCCACTTGCTTAGAACTATTCATTGATATTCCGGGAGAGAATAAATAGAGACCAGCAATTCCAGATTTGATTATGGCACTTCAAGCCATCTGCCTTTGTGACTGTTTCTTAATTGGAATTACATACTTGTCATCAAATCTCTTGCTTGGCACTCTTTTAATGTTTCTTTTAACATATTGCTAATATTCATCCAAGAAAAGAAAACTCTACTCCAGTCTTCTGGTGTTCTGTCTTCGTGTCGTTTAGATAATGTCAGATGCTTTGCTTTCATAACAGTCGTTAGCCAAGGTTTGCATATTACTTTAAATGATTCAATGACAAACTGCAAGCTTTGTGGATGTAAAATTGTCATACAAGTATCATCTGTATCTTTTTGAAGCAAGGTTGCATGTAACTCCTTGCTATAACTTGTCAATGAAATTGTAGCAATATGCATATAATCAAATACACCGGTGTTCCTTCGGCAACCAATTTTTTTCCTTGATTTTCGAAATCTGGTATTTTTGTTTAGAGGAGGATGTGCAGTTGTTTTGCTATTATCGGCATGGTCCGATTTTCAACATGTACAGCTGCAATTCAATCACTTTTTATCTCTGAATAGGAGGATTTTGTTTAGTCATTTTCTAAACATTACTTTACTCAATGATTCATGAATTGAAAATGACAAAACCCCATATGACTCTAAACTATTTGTAGATGAGGAATGATGAAACCTCAATGAGTAATTGCACCATGAAAAAAAGCATGATGCAATACCATTAAAAATGAAAATTCTCTTTAACTAGCAAATTGGTCTTAAATTAATTGTCAATTCATATTTGGTTAATACCACTGGTTGATTTTTACTTAGTTGATTGGTCAAGTTAAAGTCTATTTTTAAAAATAAAATTGGGTCACATCTGGTGTCAATTTCTCATTGTCCTGGTTCTTGAATGCATTAAAACACCAATTTCGATGTCCCTTTGATTGTGCCATTTGGATATAGATGTGATAATCTGCTATAATTCACTTGATATGTAAACACTGTGTTTCTGAATCCATCAATTACAATCGTCTTTAACTGGTTTGCACATCAGTGCATAAATAAAATGAATTTTGCATTAGTGATCATGGTAGTGAGCAAGCAATAACACAAATAGGTGAGCCCGTTTACGCTAAAATTACCTGCATAATTAGCAGCTACCAATACTAAGTTTCAATTATAATAATTGATTATATTCTTAAAGACAATAATGAGGGATCCAATAACTACAATCTTTTAGTCAAATTGATATTTATAAGACTAGTGGGGGGGGGGAGATCTGTGTTAAGATGAGTAATGTAACAAATGCAATATTCACTTTGTTGTTTCTCAGTAAAAAAAGATCATTATTTCCATTTAATAGATATGCATTTTAAAACAACTACAAAATATGAAAACATATTTTGAGATGTAATTGAAGAGATAATGAAAATGCACTGCTCTGTACAGGGATTGAACTCACAACCTTCATATTATCAAGTGTTCGTGTTTAATACATCTCTACCCATTTCTATTTCTTTCCTCCAACCACTTCTCATCCTATTCATTATCACCTACTACGAATGAAAAGAAAGACACATCAGCACACATCCTACCATTATCTATATACTATGAGAATTCTGATGTCGTTTGCTATATTGTCACTGTGCACACTTCATCTGTACATAAATGTTTTAGATGGTGGGGGAAGTCTATTATGATATCACAATGTATTCTGATGTGTGATGTGAGAAGAGTGAAAGAATCTCATGACATCATAATATATTCTGACTTTGTAAAATCTTTGGAGTTTGTAATGCTTGTAGAAACATGATTATCAACCAATGTCAAAGGTAAGAAATTATATATTTAATAATATATATAATGAATACTGACCTAATGGGTCATCTAGTAGTTTTTAATAGTGCAACGGTTTTACTGATTCTAATCATATTTACTTGCTATTAGTTTTAGGATTTGTGCCATATGGACCAAAAATAAAGATTTAATAATAAAAAAAAATACAAATATTTCAGATGGTCATGTTACCTAGTTGAAAGTAAAAAGGTTTTCAGAATTTAAATCTGAGTCAGTTCTTTGTATGATTCAGCAAGGCACATAGCAAGCTATGAAAAATACGTTTTTCTCAGGTCACGTTTTTCAAGGATGAACAACATAGCCAAGCTTGTGCCAAGAATTTTTATATTAAACCAGACTCTCATTGCAGGAGATCATTGAATGCAAGGAGTTTCTGACTTATCTCGATTTTTTACTCCATCAATAAAGCAGTCAAAAATCTAGAATAAGTATATTCATGTCTCCACAAAAAAATATGCTATCTGTAATTTCAAGGTGTCAAATTCTGATTGGTAAATATTATGGGTGAGTTGTGTCAAGTAAGACAAAACGTGATAGATTGCTGTCTAACAACACATCGAATGGGAGTGGCAGTTTAAAATGGTTTAAAGTATCTCCCTTCTGACTGTTATAGCTTAGTTTATTTAGGCTGTAAATAAGATTTCTTTGTCAGGGTCAATATGGATTTAGCTATTAATTTTAAAAAGATATATTTTTATGGAAATTGCTCCAGACAAAGCATGAAGCCACTTGATGTAACGAGCTAAAAACAAAATACTACTTCAAGGTCAAAAGCTAAAACAGAATAGCCTATTCGTAAAAAAAAGTAGAATCTCATTTTTTCTTGGGGGGGGGGGGGGTAACGGAAGATATTAATCTAAACCAATATTGAAAATTTCACATTTCAGTTATTAAACAAATAAATTAAAGGGAATAATAATAATAATAATAATAATAATAATAATAATAAGAGCCTATTTCATAAGTAATAATTTTAATTCATACCATGTCGACGAGTATTGAGTATAATTTTCTTAACCAGTAATTTTTCCAAATAAATGTATTTTTCATTGCATTTGTTCACTAGAAGAAACTGTCTATGAAAAAAACATTTTAGAACATGTTTTAACTTAATTAACAAGAAACCCTGAAACTATTATTAATTATTCCCTTTTATTTTATTTGCTCAAAAGAATGAAATGTGAAGCGTTAAAACCGGTGTCGTTGTGTAAAAAGAATGTTTTAAGTTTATTTTTGTGTCAAAAGTTTGATTTAGTCTAATAAAATTTGTCAAAATATTTTTCATACAAGAAAAGTACAAAAAGGCAATGACCACCATCGAGTAAAACATTGAATTAAAGTTTGATACTCACTCTTGGCCTTTTGGCTAAGATCAAAGTGTAGTATCTGTTCCGATGGATACTGCACCCTATAGACCGGTATTGTCTTGGCCTTCGGGGCTTGATTTACGCCGGTCTATGGGATTGTCCTGTGCAGTTCTAGGAGGTCCACCCTCCCAGGCTTTGCCTCCCCTCTTTGGGGAGGAGTAAGTTTATTGCTTACTGCCTGAGGCACCCCTACCGGGGAATGCCGACGGTGCTGCCCAGGCAATTTTTAAACCCCACTTTCCCGACCCGACCTTGGGTCACATCTTACTTGTGGGAGTAAGATAAAAACTGGCCTTGTGCCTAACTCCTGGAGAGGAGTAAATCAATACTCAACACTTTAAAAAGTAAATTAGAATTTTATTTCATGACAAAACATACATTTAAGAACAACACTCAATTTTATCCAAAGTTTTGGTGAATACAAAGCTACATGAGCGAGAAAATCTAACGTTCTCTATAGTATTTTGAGGCCTCTTTTAAATTTTTGCAGTGTATTTTAAAGATCAGTCGTAAAATTATTAACTTAAGTTTACTGGATTAAAATTCTGACATTAACTTTGATAATAAATAACATCTAAATGAATAAATGCAAAAGATTTTTCCATCTATTAACATCAAAACAGGTTGTGCTTGTTTAATTCTGTGATACAACATAGACTCTTGAAATGGAGTATATATAGGAAACTGCAAACACCCTCAAACACATTTAGATCTTCTTAATTTGCATATTTATTATATAAACAGCTTCTAATAAATTAATATTCTGTTATATACAGTTGTAATTTTGCATTGTCATATTTTCTTATATATACGCAATATTTTTGTCGATAGTAAAACGTCTGAGGTCGCTGTGATGCTGAGAACAGATATTACACTTTGATCTTAGCCAAAAGGCCAAGTAACCATAAAAATGTTTTTTATGGCTAGACATTTTTAAATGAATGATGAAAAAAAATGATTTAATCTATTATTTTATTATCTTTTAATGACAGTGGATAGTGTAGTATCGGTTCTGTTGTCATAAGACCGTCATCCCAAGAATTACCTCCTCCTTTTTAAGGGGGTGGCATAATCCTCCTTTGGGGGAGGGGATAATGTAATATCTGTTTTGCTTTAAAATTCGTTAATTTAACGAATTTTAAAGCAAAAATGAAGAAATTAAAATATATGTTGATATTTCTTTAATAGCAGAAATGCGGCCATTTTCTTTTAGAAGATGCGTCAGAATTTGAGATAAAAGTTCAATTTTATATATGTTATAAAATAATGTCCGGACAAAAAGTGTTGTTTAAACTAAGGATCCATTTTATCCAACATTTATGCGAATATCAAGCGAAATCTAACAGTTCTTATTCTACAATTGGACCGATATTGGCTGTTATGAAGTACACTTTTTTTAAAACAAGTTATGAAGAAAACAAATTATCTTTCTAATAAAGATATTCGTTATTACAAATCATTTTTTGTGACAAATTTCTTAAATATTTGATTGAAAATGTAGTTTATACGTTTTACACTAAAGATAAAATATTGCAAATTTATATAAATTAAAATTTATATTTACTTCAATATTGTTAAATAGCAGAATAACGATGGTAAAAAATATTATAAAAAAAGATTCAATTCAATTGTTATCCAATATCTAGCCAGTCAGAGAATAAATGCGTATGCTATACAGGCCTGTATTAAGGATCACCTTGCTTAAAATCAAAGAAAGGTTTTTACTTTCAAATAATTTAATTGTATAATATAACCAGCTTTTGTTTAATAGAAAAAAAGTTTATAATTTTCCTTTGGAACTTTGTTGGCATGAGATTGTTTATACCATTTTTATTATTTTGGTTTCTTGGAAACTATTTATGCCTCTCTTTTATCGATTGTTACTTTAAGTTCAAAGAAAAAAATGCGTTTTCTTTATTTAATGCAAAATTGCAGTTATTCTGCCATTTCTAAAAATGTCTGCTTCATTTTGAAATTAACCAGAAATATATTCCAAATTGAATACATATTAAATCAAAACAACTTTTATTCTGCTTTTCGAAAGATTGAAAATCTTGTGTTTAGGAAATGTATTAAAACAAATGTACCTTTTACTCAGATTCTGACAAATGGCATAATTTTAGCATTGTTTTTATTTGATAGAATTTGATTCGATAAAATTTACAAACTTTGCCAGTTGATTAAATCCTTTCTCAGTGAAATTAGTTCTGTTGACCAATTCATGGCAATGTTGGGTCATTATGGCTAGAACTAGTTGTCAGCCTTTCAGTAACTGTCTTTAAAAAATGTTAGTGCTTATACAACTGAAAGCATAGGTGAAAATCACAGTTCCAAATAAATTAACAGGAAACCTCTTTGATATACTTGCGTATCAGGTAAAAATAAGTAACAAATAGGAGAAATTAGCAATTAGAATTTCAATTTTAAATAAAAATCAGTTTTATCGTATTTTGCCGATCCACCATTGATATGAGCGAAATACCCATAAAACAGGAGGAGAAAAGTCCGTCTGTCCTTTAAACAAGTAATAATGAATGGTGGATTGGCAAAAATTGATAAAACTGATTTTGATTTTTAATTAAAATTCTACTCGATAATTCTTCCTATTTTTTGGTGAGGATATTTATTTTTGCCTGACACGTAAGTATATACAAGAGTTTTTATTTGGAAATGCGTTTTTCATATGTGCTTTCAGCTGGAGAAGCACCAATATTTCTCTTTTGTTTTTTAAAATATTTATTGTTAGGCGTCTCTGACCATTTTTATAGAGATTTTCTAATCTAAGTTGCCTTTAACACCAGAAATAAGTTTTCCTAATATCTTAGCTTTTTAATTATTGAAAAAAAAACTTGATGATCAATACTGATTTTTATCCCTTTTCTTAAATCTATGATAATAGTTTATCCTGCTTTATCATTGCAACTAGTTTGGATGGAGAATATACCTTGTTTTTTTTTTATATTTTAAAGGTTTCATAGTTTGTTTTTGTTTTTTTACTTTGATTTTGTTCAATAGTGTTTTCTTTACAGGGTTTCGATATCTTCCTTTTCTCTTTTTGTCAGATCCTCACCCTGTTCACATGAGCAAGCAATGTCAGTGACGGTAGTTTTTGGTGGCTTTCATTTACAAGCCTTACGGATGTGTCGCCAGTCAGATTTTCTGGCTTCAAACAAGTTATCTAGTTGCAAGGTAAGACTACTTAGGATCTTTGTTTTATAACCTCAGGTTTTGGTTTCGTATTTGTGTTTTGTGGTTTTATGTAGAGTGTTTTTCCTTTCAGTCCTCTCAGTTGTTCGTTGCTTATCAATTTCTCCCTCGATATTGTCAGACATATTAGAAACCTTTTCATATAAGAAAAATCTATTTTTACAACTTTTAAGAATTATTCCCTTGATAACATTGGGAAACCCGATATTCTTAATCTTTGCAAAGCGGTTTTTAAAATGTGTATGTGGATAATAAGTTGGGTTTTTCTTTGAGTTATTAAGCTGAGAATTTGAAAAGTTTGCCTCTTTTAAAACTAGAAAGAAATCATGATAATTATCATTCAAGATGATACTTTTTGCTACTTTCATTTGCATATTCTTTTGAGTAGATGCTCTTTGCGAAAATTCTCTTGAGTCACAATCTTGAAATATGATGTTCTCCTACTAATGAACCCTTGGAGTCTTTAAATGCACACTTGTTTTGCAGAATCCATCCATCAGCTTAGCTACAACATTCCATCACTCCATTTTAGTGGCCATTTTCTTTAAAGAAAGCATTTTTCTTTAAACTAGCAAATATAAGCTCCCACCGGTCTCATATTTTTGCTAGGCTGGGAGGATTATGTAATTGTGAAAGAACTACAAACAATGTAGTTAAAGCAAAATAAATTGTTTTGAACTATTAAAATAATTTCCAACGCTATTGATAATGTTTACCCATTCATTTATTTAATTTTTATTATTGCTTATGTTTGAATTCATGTTTTGAAACATGATGTAAATCATAAATATATGACGTCATGCTAAAGCTATAATTATTTTGTTAAGATAATGTTTTAAGCTCTATTTATAAGAAAGTCCAAGTAGCTCAGTTAGTAGAACATCAGACTGAAGATCTCAAGGTTTTGGTTTCGATTTCCGGTCATGGCGTCCAATTTATTTGTTTTTAATTTATTATTTACTATTAATGCAATATTCATCCATTTGTAAAAGTAGTTAATGTCTCTGATATTTTGAAATGAGACAAATTTCGCAATGTATTTATTATGTTTAAAAAGAATTGTGACGGACAGACAAAATCTCTATTTCTGTAAGATTGCCAAAGTTCGTGATATATTTTAATTTAAATTCGAAAAACAGATTGTTAATCATTTAGAGTGCTTTCATCCTTATGCTAAAGTGTGTGTTTGTTTCACTTTTCGCATGCTGGCCTAATAGGAATATTAATGAACTCTCGTTATAGATAGAAACCCTTCCAAATAAGCTTCTATGTTTTTTAGCAAAAAGGATTTGTTTAAATTTATTTGAAGATATTGTTATCAATCGTTGCTTATTAGCATCACCATTTGTTTCTCATGTATTGAATTTCTGTTCTTAATCCCAAAAGTTTTCATTATCACGGAGAGAAAAATATTAAAAGGTTCTTACCAAGGTTGAACAGAGTTTGTTCTAAGATGAAAGCATGTTGACATCTTTGTAATACTTGTTGCTTGTTTAATCTACAATTATTTTAGAAGCTTTTAATATTCTTTCTGGAAAACCCATTTTATTTATAGTGTCAATGTAAATTCTTAATAAGAAAATCGTATACTGATCGATATTTTTTTATTCTGCTTAACCAAAAAAAAAAAATTAAATTCTATTTAAATTTGGTGGTTTATGCATATTTGCTGGGATTTTAGAAATGAGGTGATGTTATCTACATTAATTCCATGTTTTGGATTATTCTCCTCAGATTGTGGTTGTTATATTTCTATTTGTTCGATTACTATTCTGTGACTTTCTTCAGTAACGGTGAATAACTATACCAATTAAATAGATGAAAAGAGAGATTAGGATTACAATTCCCAGAAGTTGATTTTAAATTGTCAGAATGCATGGCTAAGTGGATAAAAATATATTCTAAACCTTGTTTCAAGGACAAAGAAACTAGGAAAATTGAATTAACTGATATGACATATCTCAAAAGCGGTTTACCCCTGTGTTCCACAACAATAGTGAATAATGAAGGATTCAATTTGAAAATCTCAGAAAGTGACTGACCATGACAAAAAATCTATTGAGGAAAACTCAAGATACAGTGGTGAAAACCTGTATAATTATACATATTTGTTTTCAATGAAGCTGACCATTTTTTGAATTTCAAATGTCATTAGTGTTTTGTTCACTTTGAATTCTTTATCAGTGTTGTGAAGTAGAATATTTCTCCTTACAATTTGAACTCGTCTGATGAACAAAGGGATAAAAATACTGTCTACACCAAGTAGTAGTAGTAGTAGTAGTAGTAGTAGTAGTCTAACTAACAACACTCGATTTATGACTAAGCAAGAACTATCCAGTCTTTTTCCTATTTCTTATTTCTCGTTATGTTTTCCTGTACAAAAACTAATAAACCTTATTGTTAACCATTCCAAACTATAATGTTGTTCTTGATGAACTCGGTTACAATAATCAGTCATCAAATTCCCCAATGAATCTATCTGAATGAAAAATCTTGTATTTTATGGGAGACAAAAGATTATTTTTCTTTAGATATTTTGCACACAACACTTCACAAGAGAAATAAAAGAGTTTAAAAACAAAGGAAGTTTTGAGTTTTTTCAGAAGCTCATTATCCCTAATTTATGCACATTTCATTACTTGTACGATTCCTTCAGTTTCATAACAAACTAAATTTGATTTACTCTGCCGCTAACTTTTTATTTAATCAGAAAGTTTTCAATTTCAAAATCTCTTATAAAGTTTTGTTTAACGTTATAGAATTTAATTGAAATAACTTATTGTACAAAGATGTTTAATATTAACTTTAACCACAACTGAATAATTGTTGTTTTTTTTGTTTTTGTTTTTTTTTAAGTTTCAGCCTTTGGTTTACTAATCATATATATCCCACCTACTAAATTGGAGGGATTTAATTTTATTCAAAGATGTGTGTGAGAATTATATTTAGAGGATAACAATTAGACAGAATGTATAAGTAACAAACATGGAAAAAGGGGATGAAAAAAAAAAAAAAAATAACACAGAGTCATGCTTTGATTCAATATTTCACCCTTAAGTCAGGGATTTTTATCAAGAATAAACATGAAATAACAGTCAACAAAGTGTAGTATCTGTTCTGATGCACTAAGTATATTCTGTCGTCGGTCAGTAAAGGAAAAGTCTTTCTAGACTGAGGCAATTAAAATTTTTGTTCCAATCCAGAGTGCTCTTTTTGGGGGCTGGATTTTCCCCCACATTAAAAACCGACCTTGTATCTGCCCTCGTGGGGAGGCAAGTAAATAGGACATGAAATAAGGCAATATTTATATATTGACTGCTCATCAGTGTAGATTGCCTCTGTTTTTTCATGTTTATTCTTGATAAAGCCCTGACTTATGGGCAAAATATTGAATCAAATCATGACCCCATGTTAATTTTATTTTATTCATATTAGTTTGTCGTTTTTTAATGTTCTCTCAAACTTGAATTAAAGAATAATGTTGCTGTCATAAACCGCCCCATAAGTAATTAAACATAATTCATGCCTTTGATCAATGTTAGTATTCCCCATCTCTCGGCTGACAATAATGCTGTCTCATTAACCCTTATCCTTGAGTGACTCTTTGCCTTCATAAGCAGTGACCAAATAGTAAAAAAAAAAAATGAAACAATCGAACAATTATTTTGATGTGACTATTGCAAAACTAGTTGAATAATACAAATATCTTTTCTATAAAATAACTTTGCAATATTTTTCATATTCTATCATAGAACCATTGATTAGTCAACATTTTTTTTCTTTTAACCAACTTGCAGGTCTGTTTTCCTTGAAAAGAAATGTTCAAGCTGATTATTGAGAGAAATGCACAACAATCTTAGCCATTTGACACTGAATTTATGAGTTTTGTTTTAAGTAGCCCACAGTTCTTAAAAGTTGAATGTGAGTCCCGATTTAGTTGCCTCCCCACGAGTGCAGAGTTACACACAAGATCAGTTTTTAATGTGGGGAAAGTCTAACTTCCCCCAAAGTGGCCCCATTCTAGAAGGATTTCTCCTTCACTGACCGAGGAGAGAAAAGATAAAGTGTAGTATCAGAACATATACTAGACTTTGTTCTAGCCAAAATGTTCTTCTAAATCACTGAAATTCTAATGAGAAAAAAGTCTTCTGGGATTCAGAATTTTGTTATTTTCGACTATCTTCGTAAAGTTGTGTGTTGCCCGGATAAAAGTCATCATTGCTTTTACCACATCCTCACGAAAATGGATTGATCTGGCATTTATGTATCACCTTCTAAATCTCTATATTAATAAAACTGTGTGACCATTTCTCATGTATTTGTGTGTGTGTGTGTGTGTGTGTTTTTCACAACTACGTGACTTACACATTATTATTTTTTTATTTGCCATTGAAAAATTATTTATTGAAATAAAAAATGCAATACCATAAAGTAATAGAATAAATTTTTAAAATATCCTATTTAGAAATTTTAATTACAAAATAAAATCAATCACCATGTTTTTTGGTTTCTATGTAAACAAGTGAGCCATTTTACTCTTTTGTTAATAGTTAAAAAAATGAATTACTTCGTGACCTTTCAAAATTTGAAAGGAATTTAGAAGCATTTAAACTGTCAAATAGAAGGTCATTTCTAGCTTAAAAATTCTTTAAAAATCCCCATGTATTAGAAGATTGAAACTTTTGAAAGCTATTTACATCCAATAATTTTATAAATATAAATTAAAAAATTAGTTAGATTTTATAACAAGTTGGTTTAATTTTATGATCAAATAAATGATACTGTGATAATTAAATTTAATTTTCAAAATCCTGTTTTTCTTTTTGAAATAATTTGGTAAAAAAAAAAAAAAAAAGCAGCATTATTAAAAATGCAAAACAAAAATTCAAGTTAACAAACAACCCGGATAATGGCAGGTAGATGCGGCTCGTAATTCATAGTTTGATTAATTAATCAGAATATTTTATAAATTTTGTTTGAATCTCAAAATATGTTGAAACTTTTGGCCAAACTAATAATACTGTTTCCTGAAAAGGATATACGCATTTCCAGTGCAGACAAACCTATAAAAGCTAAATAATTGTAATTGTTGCTGATATTAATAAATATCAAACTAACTTGAATCTGAAATTTTGAGATGAAGATTGACAATTTGGATTATTCGAACTACTGTTCTCATCTTGAGTGTTATTCTCACACCGTTTCGGCTGATGTAACCCTCGAACGTCTTCAGGTGTATCTTGTTGAACTCTCGAATCATTCTGTCGAACTCGGGAATCTGTACAGAATTTCGAACGGAACCCTTTATTTCATCCACGGGAGTAGCATGCTCTCGTTCCATTAGCCATGACCAGGTAAAAATCTTTAGTAATTCGCAATTGTATTCTTAATATTGCCCGCAGTGAGGAGTGACACTCTTCTGGAGATTGAAGGTGATACTAAGAATACAATTATGAATTAATTAAGACTTCTATCCGGTCATGGCTGACAGAACAAGAGCATGCTACCCCCGTGGATGAAATAAAGGGTTCCGTTCGAAATTCCGTATAGATTCCCGAGTTCAACAGAAAGATTCCAGAGTTCGCTAAGATACACCTGAAGAAGCTCGAAGGTTACATCGGCCGAAATGTTGTGAGAATAACACTCAAGATGAGAACAGTAGTCCGAATAATCCAAATAATATAAATTAATTAACTTGTGCACAATTGTCTTCATGAGCCTAATCTGATCTTCTATAGCTACTATCATACTTAATCACAAAGACTTTCTTTATAACGCATTTATCTTATGAAGAACTGTTTTCCCATCTGTTTCGATTTACCTTTAGGCTTTACCACTTCATTAGAGTCAGATGAATGTAAATCACTTGAATTTCCAATCAAGTAAAAAAAATATTTTAGATGAGAATTGATGATTTGGATTATTCAGACTACTATTCTCATCTTGGTTGTTATTTTCACAACGTTTCGGCCGATGTAACCTCCATCCCTCTTCCGTGCATATTTTTGAACTCGTGAACCTGGACAGAATTTCCAAACTGAGCACGGAACCACCGTGTAACAGTTAACAATCAGTTCTAAATGACAACAGTCTTCTGGAGGTTGAAGGTTCAATCCTTACTAGAGGCGATGATAACTAAGAATAACATAACAGGTTCCCGGGTTCAACATAAAGTTTCCTAAATTTGACGTTCGCAAGTTCGAAAAGATACACCTGAAGAAGGTAGGAGTTTACATTGGCCGAAACGTTGTCAAGATGAAAATAGTAGTCCGAATAACACAGATAGTACAAAGTAAAAATGTTTGTTTTTAATATCCGATGTCTATTTTAATTTGCTTTTAAGTTTGAAAAATTGGTACTTGTGCAGATTAGGACCCAAGCTAACCCTAACCCTTATGCTAACCCGAACGACGCCAAGTCGATTTTAGCTTGGGTCCTAATCTACACCAGCACCGAAAAACTAAACAAATACTTCTTTTTACCAAAAAACCCTTTTCACACTTCAAAGAGTAAATGGTATTTTAAATCTGCTGATTCCTTCTTTATGTTATTTGTATTTCATTTACCTAATATTTACTCTCTCTCTCTCTCTCTCCCTCTTTCTCTGATTTAAAGAGAAAAGAAAGAAAAAACTATAAGGAAACTAATCTCCTGGTGCAAAATATCTTTTTAGTTGCTCATGATTTCACTTTACATCTGGTTAGATAAGGAATTGGCCCACTTCACTGCCAGATAACCAGTAATAGATAATCTAAATGTTGAAATGGTCATGGCAGATAGGTAGCCCACTGACCTAGCTTGCAGCTGATAGATCGATTGATTTTAACGGGTTTCTCTATTTGACCAGCAGACCAAGAGTAGACGCATCTTCAGTTAAGCTCAGTTAATCATTAGGAACGAATGCATTGATTAGTACCTCTGTTTGCTACTCAATACAACTCCTCTATACCTACTGACTTGAGGATAATACTATAACCATTCTATTTAGTGAATATCTGAAATCTTTAAGGTCAAATATTGCTAATTGATTTGATTATTCTTTTCCCAGGTATTATAAGAATAGAAATATTCACCTTTTTTTTCCTTGCTTATTTTTTGTATCCTGGTTTACCTTGATTAATATTTAAAACCTGAATCAATATTTAATGCATTGCACTCACCTGAGTGTGAATTTGGGATGACTGTTTTCTTTATATCCATTCGATTGGAAAATGAACGAAAAAGAATAAAAATGTTTGCCATGGTAGAGATTAGAGATTGAATAGCACATTATTGAATTTTCCTCCGTGATATAAGTATATGTATATTAAATAAGTTGAATTAACTTATTTCTCTTCATACCAGTCGGCGATACGTCCTCGACAATCTGTCTGACAGTGATTTTGTTGCTGTCTGGCTGAAGCATGATCCTGTTCGGTCTCAGGAGGTCCACCCTTCCAAGCTTTACTTTCTCTTTAAGGGAATTAAGCATTTATATTTTAAAACTCTGATATTTGATTGGATTAAAGAATTAGTCGAATCAATGTTACTCATTTATATTAAATCTTTCTTCCTGGATAATTTTTACAAATTGTTGTTTGTTTGTTTTTGTTTTTTTGTTGTTTTTTTTTTTTGTTTTTTTTTAATTGATTTTGTCAAAAAGTGCAACATCAATAAAATTAAAAGTTCTAAAATATTGCTTTGGTTTATTCAACTTGTTATGTTTTGTTTTCTAACTAAAGTACCCATCTATGCCGAGTTTTTCAAATTTTACTGAACTTTAAAGCCAATTTATGAGCATTAAGAGCAAGTTTCTAAAATTTGCAAGATAAATAACTTGTATTCATTGGCAAAAGATGTAATGTGTGTGTGTGCTCTCTCTCTTTTTTTTTTTCATTTTCTTTCATTTGCTGGGGACGGAGCATTCTTCCAAATGCCATACGATCACCCGCTATTTACAGACTCCAACCGAGAGCTCTTTTAAGGATTCTGGATGTTCCTTTGAGTGTGTGTGTGTGTATTTAAGTTTTTATTTCTTTACTTAAACCTTTTTTGCTACTAAATTGATCTGCAATCACAAAATTTTAACATAGAAAATATTCTTAAATAATTTTTAAAAAAATTACTTGTTCAGTTTGAAAAGAGAAAATTATCTCTATTACTCTTGATCCTAAAGTCAGGGTACAGTGTTTAAGCTGAAAATTGAACAATGCCACGATCAGAAACATGTTAATCCAAATTTTATTTTTAAACAATCCTCAGGGTAGTTTTTTTATTATTGGTATGGGTTTTATGTCTGCAGTGGGGGGGGGGGGACAGACAATTACCATCTTTTATATATACAAATTAACAAAACAAATTGAACTCTATGCATAATGTTCTCTTGAACAATTTCCCATTTAAGCAGTGCCCATATTTGACTTAAGCCGATGTGTTTATTTACCTCCTTGTCATGGTTAGACACAAGGTCAGGTAGATATTTGAAAAGCCAGCACACTAGAAGAAGTGCACTCTAGCCTACAAAAAATGCCTGAGCAGCCCCGTCAGCATTCCCCAGTAGGGGCGCCTCAGGCAATTAGCGATAAACTAACCCCTTCTCAAAGAGAAAAGATAAACTAGGACTGAAGAGAACCATACCTCACACCGAGAGAAGCAAGGTCACTGTTGGACTGATTGTCAAGAACGTATCCTCGACTGGTATGAACTGATGTAAAGGAAAGGCAACAAATAAGAATGGTATGTTTTCAATAATTATCACTAAGTTCTCTTCAGGGATACAAAATATAAATGTCTTTGGTGACATGCAACAGAATACAAAGTCATTAATACAGGGATATGTTATTTGCATTGTTTGTCTTTAGACTAATTGTTATTATTCATTTTTCGATGATATTTTTGCCAATGTGGACTCTGGCCTTCTTTATATGTATTGTTACTCCTGTGATGTTTTTTCTAGTATTTAAATAGTAAGCAGTCCGCCTATATTCTAGGTCGTTAAAATATCATCAGTCAACCTGGTATATCTTCTATATAAAATTGAATGTCTGTATGTTTGTGTGTTTGTGTCCTATAGAAAAAAATGTTAAAGAATATAGATACAATATCAAAGTGTATTCTTATGTAAAAGTCACAGAGTAAGTTGATGGGTGTATTCCCGAATCTATAAACCCATGCTTTAGGGGTCCATGGGGCATATTTCATCGAGGGGGGGGGGGGCTTTTTAGTTATTTTTCATTATATTTTATAGTAATTTGAAATTGCTGAGTCACATTGTAATTTAATTACGTAATACTTTGAGATAACTTTTAATTTTATTAAACGTTTCTTAGCGTCAATTCTATTTACATGAAGGGGGGTAAGAAACTATTGAAGGTCCGCCACTAGTCGCCACTGCCAGCCACTCTGTACATGCACAAATACATGTACATTTTATAATATCTTATATGAGAACAGTATCTTATTTAACGTTTCTTAGCGCCAGGGACGCGCCTCTAAATTTTTAGTTTTTTGGTATTGTTTTTTAAATAAGGGACAAACGCTAATCAAATTATTGCTACTATTTTACGAAAGAAAATTATAGGAAATTACAACATGGCTGCCAGCGATTAAGTCATTGTATTCAAGTTCGATTTTAAAGTCTTTAAAAAATAAAATATAATTTTATGTCGGGATCAAAAATACAATGTTAGAATAATTAATAACTTTCATCCTAAATGTTTGTTTGTTTACATAACATATTTCTTTGAGAAAATCCACAGTTACATAAAATACATATTTAGTAAAGAGAATTTACGTGAATTACATTATTATTAGTTTTTAATACATGTAAACAAGAGAAGAATCATATGGGAAAAAGGGAAATAGAGGGTTGAAGGAGGGAAGGAAATAATGAGGACCAAGGAAAGAGAGACGACTAGAGAAAGAAGAGAGATTGAAGTTTTTATATAAAGATGTTACACACACTCTTTAATTCCTACTACTTTGTTTTTTTTATCGCCCCGGGCAACGCCGGGTAGCCCTGCTAGATTTATATATAAAAGTAAAGTGTTGTTAAACAGAATAGTTTTTTAACCAAAAACTACATAAAAAAATCCGTTTCGTCATTTATTTTCACCACACATTATTAATTGATGTTTTGACAAACAAAAATTTATTTTTCAATCATATTCATCGATTTTACAATTTAGTCCAGATTAATAATTTTTTTTTTCTATTAAGAGAAAGATGGCAGAGTTTTTACCCTTTCATTAACATATACTACCACCCATCACACCCAATTACACCCGGATAATTTATTTAGTAAGATACATCATTTTTGTATCACCAGTTGCAAACGCTATGGGTGCACATTATAGTAATAATCTTTCAAATTTTCTAACAAACGCACATACAACTTATGAATTGTTTTAAAGGGTCCATGACTAATTATGGAATTTAAAGCAAACACTGTATATATTTATTAGTTGGACGTTTTACATTAATTAAGTTTATTAAAATATAAAACATTACAGCTATTGTTACACATACATGCATCCATACATTACATTCAGCGTTTTTGTATAGAATTATTTTAGATTTTGGAATGCTAATAACACTTATAATCTGTAAGTTTAACATTTATTAAACCCTTCGTTTGGTGGTGAGAGAAGTCACCGTCATTTATTCATTAGTGCTAAATGAATATTAATAAGTCTTAATTTCATATCGTCATATCCATTCATTTTTAGACTTCTCTTTGAAATTTGGTTTTCTAACTTTAATATTACATGCATGCATTCTTACTAAAGCACACATTTACAGTGTAAGATAGCGTTGTTAAATATTATCTTTCTTGAATTTGTTTTCATAACAAGTCGACTGATAAAAGACACTGACAGGGAAAGACTAGAAAGATAGAGAGAGTCAATGTTCCATGTTTCAAATATAAACACAGTCTGATACTAATACTACTATTTATGGTTTATAGTGACATTGTCTGGAAAGATAGAGGGCAAGGGATAGAGAGTGCATGTCAATTATTTTACACTTTTTTTTATCTCTGCACCAATAATTGTCGGTAACATCTAGTTACGAATTACGCCAAAACACTAAATTATAGTCATTCTAAATTAGATAAAAAAAAAAAACAGCATGAATTATTTTAATCTTTGAGGTTTCTTTACTACTGCAGGGTTTCTTACAAAACATTAATATATGTGCAAAAAAAAGAGCCAAGGTTTTGACTTTTCAAAAGTAAAAAAATAGGCAATTATTAACCAAAAACTTGGAACATGAAATTGGTTTTGATCAAAATTAGAATAAGAATTCTAGACATAAGGTGTAGTATGATTATATCATGAGTTTAATTTTCCTAAAGTGACATAAAAGCGATGCAAAACTGTTCCATTCCAGAAATTAATTTTATCTATCCCGAGACGGGTCTTCTTTTAGGATGTAGCTTAATTGCCATAAATATATTTTCATAACTTATATATATATATATATATATATATATATATATAAATTCAGTATAGGAACCATTAGTATAAAAACACTATAAGGATTTTTTTTTTAATCAAAAAGTCTAAATGCAAATGTATATAAGAATATTCATGTCAAGCTGTATATAATTGCTTGTCATGTTAAATCTGTTCATGAATTTCAAAATTAATGTCATCAAATTTAAGTTTACATAATACACAAATAATGAACAGAAGTCATATTTGAATGCAGGAAAACATCACTGAATGAGCAATATACCTGAAGATGGTCAGATGGCACATCAGTCGAAAAATATTTACAGTAGTGACGATAATATTTCAAAGAAAAAAAATGTCAATAATGATAACTTTTCATCTAAAAAATGCATACAAAAACAGACAGGCTAATTTTAAAATAGCTTCTTTTTTTGTAATTCCAAGAAATGTACATTTTGAAAATGTTTTAAAGAAAGTATTTGTGTTATTTGAACTACTTGTCATCTTGGCTGTTATATTCGCAATTTTTCAGCCGATGTAATCTCCAACCTTCTTCAGTTACATCCTTTCAAACTTTTAACCTGTACAGAATTTCAAACTTGAACTCTGAATTCATGGATGTAGATTGTTCGTTTTACATAAAAACCAAGATGAGAATAGTAGTCCAAATACTACAAAATCCTCAATCATCATCTCAAAAATTCTCAAACAAAAAATATTGTTTACTGATTTGGAAAACAATTCTTTGGTAATAAAGTACATATTAAGACTATTAATATTATTAATATTAATTATTAATCAAGACTATTGATATTTTTTCTTATCACATGTTATTTTATCTTGTTGAACTATTGGTAAAGCAGAAATCTCTAAAATCCTGTGTACCCAGTCAAATCTTCTTTGGGTTCTTATTTGAGTTTGGTTTATTCTGTGCATGACCTCACTCAAAAGCTAAAACAACTTTTCACCTAAATTCCAATTCCTTGTGATGATGCGTGAGTGTTAATCTATTTTGTTTTTCTTTCTTTTTGTTACTTTGATATATGCAGGCATCAACAGCAGATTCCTGCTGTTATGCATGAATAGAGATGCATATGTGCATGCAGAGCTACACGGATAAACATCATTATGCAAGCCTAGGCTTCCATGCTTCCTCTTCCATTGCTCAATCCTTGATAAACATGGCTGTTCATTCTTTTGGGGTTAAAAGTTCAGTACTCTCTTCACCCTAGATCCAGTAGAAATAAATATTCTGTGTTTTTTTATTTTTTTTATTTCCTTCCCTTAATATCTGTGTTTATTTAGTCAACAGGATTTCTATATTTTCATATTAAGCATCTTTTCATTACTTAAAGTATCGTTCTTGCCAAATCTTAGAGGTTATGTTGGTCCTGTATATGACCTTAAAAGACATCGAGTGGTGAGGCCTCCATATGGGAGCTGTGGGGAATGTGGAATGGCCCCTTAGTTGGCATTGCTCCCAGGTCCACTCTGGCCCATAGTTGTAGTACCTGAAAGGGCCCCACCTATGGGTCAAATAGAATCTACTGGTGCTACCAGATAAGGCTGTCTGAAGTTATTGACTTATTGCACCAAACATTGATGTTTTATTGTTTTTCATTTTTCTTTGCAAAACTCAATCATGTTCTGAAAAATCCAAAACAAAAAACAATTAACCACCCCTCCCCATCCCTTCACACCACCAAACAATGAATAAATACTTGAACATATAAAGAACTTGAAGCATAAAAACTTTCACCAAAATGACCAGATTTGGCATTAAATAACCCAAAAAGGGTTGATATGCCGTAAAACAAAACAACCAACAACCAAACCTTAGAGGTTATGTTTTGAGAGTTTTTAAATGAGAATTGATAATTTGGATTATTTTAATTACTATTCTCATCTTGGTTGTTACAGCGTTTGGCCGATGTAGTCTCCGACTTTCTTCAGGTGCATATTTTCAAACTTAAGAACCTTCTAGTTGTACCCGGAAACCTGTACAACATTTTCAACAGAACCATTTACTTATTTAATCCACCTATATGGTTCAAAGTGTTGGTTAACAATCAGTTCTAAGTGACAGTCATTTTGAACTGAACCATTTACTTATTTAACCCGCCTATATGGTTCAAAGTGTTGGTTAACAATCAGTTCTAAGTGACAGTAATTTGGAACTGAACTATTTACTTATTTAATCCACCTATATAATTCAAAGTGTTGGTTAACAATCAGTTCTAAGTGACAGTCATTTTGAACTGAACCATTTACTTATTTAATCCACCTATATGGTTCAAAGTGTTCGTTAACAATCACTTCTAAGTGACAGTCATTTTGAACTGTACTATTTACTTATTTAACACGCCTATATGGTTCAAAGTGTTGGTTAACAATCAGTTCTAAGTGACAGTCATTTTGAACTGAACTATTTAGTTATTAAATCCACCTATATAGTTCAAAGTGTTGGTTAACAATCAGTTCTAAGTGACAGTCATTTTGAACTGAACTATTTACTTATTTAATCCACCGATATGGTTCAAAGTGTTGGTTAACAATCAGTTCTAAGTGACAGTCATTTTGAACTGAACCATTTACTTATTTAACCCGCCTATATTGTTCAAAGTGTTGGTTAACAATCAGTTCTAAGTAACAGTCATTTTGAACTGAACCATTTACTTATTTAACCCGCCTATATGGTTCAAAGTGTTGGTTAACAATCAGTTCTAAGTGACAGTCATTTTTAACTGAACCATTTACTTATTTAATCCACCTATATGGTTCAAAGCGTTGGTTAACAATCAGTTCTAAGTGACAGTCATTTTTAACTGAACCACTTACTTATTTAATCCACCTATATGGTTCAAAGCGTTGGTTAACAATCAGTTCTAAGTGAAAGTCATTTTGAACTGAACCATTTACTTATTTAACCCGCCTATATGGTTCTAAGTGTTGGTTAACAATCAGTTCTAAGTGACAGTCATTTTGAACTGAACTATTTACTTATTTAATCCACCTATATGGTTCAAAGTGTTGGTTAACAATCAGTTCTAAGTGACAGTCATTTTGAACTGAACTATTTAGTTATTTAATCCACCTATATAGTTCAAAGTGTTGGTTAACAATCAGTTCTAAGTGACAGTAATTTTGAACTGAACCATTTACTTATTTAACCGGCCTATATGGTTCAAAGTGTTGGTTAACAATCAGTTCTAAGTGACAGTCATTTTTAACTGAACCACTTACTTATTTAACCCGCCTATATGGTTCAAAGCGTTGGTTAACAATCAGTTCTAAGTGAAAGTCATTTTGAACTGAACCATTTACTTATTTAACCCGCCTATATGGTTCTAAGTGTTGGTTAACAATCAGTTCTAAGTGACAGTCATTTTGAACTGAACTATTTACTTATTTAATCCACCTATATGGTTCAAAGTGTTGGTTAACAATCAGTTCTAAGTGACAGTCATTTTGAACTGAACTATTTAGTTATTTAATCCACCTATATAGTTCAAAGTGTTGGTTAACAATCAGTTCTAAGTGACAGTCATTTTTAACTGAACTATTTACTTATTTAACCCGCCTATATGGTTCAAAGTGTTGGTTAACAATCCGCTCTAAGTGACAGTCATTTTGAACTGAACTATTTACTTATTTAACCTGCCTATATGGTTCAAAGTGTTGGTTAACAATCCGCTCTAAGTGACAGTCATTTTGAACTGAACTATTTACTTATTTAACCTGCCTATATGGTTCAAAGCGTTGGTTAACAATCAGTTCTAAGTGACAGTAATTTTGAACTGAACCCTTTACTTATTTAACCGGCCTATATGGTTCAAAGTGTTGCTTAACAATCAGTTCTAAGTGACAGTCATTTTGAACTGAACTATTTACTTATTTAACCCGCCTATATGGTTCAAAGCGTTGGTTAACAATCAGTTCTAAGTGACAGTCATTTTGAACTGAACTATTTACTTATTTAATCCACCTATATAGTTCAAAGTGTTGGTTAACAATCAGTTCTAAGTGACAGTCATTTTTAACTGAACTATTTAGTTATTTAATCCACCTATATGGTTCAAAGTGTTGGTTAACAATCAGTTCTAAGTGACAGTCATTTTGAACTGAACCATTTACTTATTTAACCCGCCTATATTGTTCAAAGCTTTGGTTAACAATCAGTTCTAAGTGACAGTCATTTTGAACTGAACCATTTACTTATTTAACCCGCCTATATTGTTCAAGGTGTTGGTTAACAATCAGTTCTAAGTGACTGTCATTTTGAACTGAACCATTTACTTATTTAACCCACCTATATGGTTCAAAGTGTTGGTTAACAATCAGTTCTAAGTGACAGTCATTTTTAACTGAACCATTTACTTATTTAATCCACCTATATGGTTCAAAGCGTTGGTTAACAATCAGTTCTAAGTGACAGTCATTTTGAACTGAACCATTTACTTATTTAACCCGCCTATATGGTTCAAAGCGTTGATTAACAATCAGTTCTAAGTGACAGTCTTCTGGATGTTAAAGGTTCAATCCTTACTACAGGCGATAATAATTAAGAATAACAAAATTAGCATTTCTACCCAGTCCTAGCTGACGAAATAAGAAAAATCTCACCCCACCCGGAATGATAGGAGAAATGGTGAGAGGAATGGAATGATGTAAAAGAGGGAGGAGGAAGATAAGGAGAAGAAAAATAATTTCCAAGTATTTATTAAACTTTCTTCTGATGTCATTATAGACCTCTCTCTCTCTCTCTCTCTCTCTCTCTCTCTCTCTCTCTCTCTTCCCTACACTCACCTACTCATTAATTCACACACATTATCCCATTCCTCTCACCACTTCTCATACCATTTGTTCTTAATCTACAGGATTCACCTTTGCTCCAATCATCTAAAACACTCATGTTCAGATGAAAAGTGTGCGCGGTGACAAGAAAGCAAGATCACAACATCAGAGTGTTAGTAGTATATAGATTGCGTTTTAGTTTAGTAAATGTCTGGTGTTTTTGAAAATGCTAAGGATGAAATGGGGAGGTTTAGAAAACTATGGAATAATAATATATTACGACTCAGATAAATGTTGTGGCTGGTATATCTAAGTTTTACTATTATTTTGGTCTTGACTTATGGTCAGATGTGTTGCGTTACCCTGCCAGTTGATGTCTGGGTAAGAGGGGGAGGAGGAGGAGGAGGAGGAGGAGGAGGGGGCCGCCTATTTATGTTTGATTTTTATCTGGGATAGGGCGGTGTATATGGCTTCAGGTACAATCCTTTAAAGCTTTTGGGAGAGGGACATGTGTGCATGCCTATGAGACCTACTGGCTCCTGCTCTCCTGTGTTTGACAATGTCGGCCAATATTTGTGGACCCGCTACAGGGAGGATCATTGCTGTTAGCACAACCGTGTCGGTGCATGTCTCTACCATGGCAGGAGGCATGCACACATACACTCACGCATACACATGTTAATATGGACACGTACACGTGTGACTCATATTTGAGACGTCTCCCCAAACTGTTTTCGTTTCTCTCTCTCTCTCTCTCTCTCTCTCTCTCTCTCTCTCTCTCTCTCTCCTTCACCATTTCTTTCTGCCCCAGCTACCACTGCCCTCCTCCAAGCTCAGTACATCTATACCATACACTCATGTAGACACATCTTCAAACGCTTAATCTATCTCCCGTTTTTCACATTGACAGCAAGTATTTTAAAATGAGGCAACAAGTAGAATAGTCAGATGAACTTCTTCACTGCTTCAATATCCTCAAGTCAAGTGAGTATTCACTTAAGACTATTGTTCTCTCTTTCTTGTTGCTACAGCAAAACCAAAAATATAAGTTTTAACTTATTTCGGACACGGTGGGGGTGGTCGGAGGATACATCCTCAACAATCATTCCAACAGTGAGTTTGTTACTGTCTGACTGAGGTGTGTTCCTGTTCAGTCCAAGGACGTCCACCCTCCCATGCTTTACCTTCTCTTTGAGAAAGGGTTAGTTTATTGCTAATTACCTAAGGCGCCCCTACCGGTCGATTGCCGACGGGACTGCTCAGGCTTTTTTTTTTTTTTTTTGTAGGCCAGAGCGCACTGGCTTTTCAACTTAACACCTGGCCTTGTGTCTAACCTCCTGAAGAAGAGGTAAATAAAATAATAATGGATTTCAATGGTTCTATTAAGACAAGCCATATTTATAAGAACACTTTTCAATTTCACTCATAGGAAAAATCTTTTAAGTGATTATTTATTTCTTGTAATATTTACACTCTTTGCATCAAGGCACGTTTTTAAAAGATATTTAAAAAACATAATTCAAATTTCTCAAGCTTGTTTTAACATTAGGATAATTAAATGTTATTCCTTAATAAATAACAAATTCTAATTAAATGACAGTTTCTCATTTTGTCCCCATTTTTGTTAAAACTTATTCTTTCTGGCTTAAAATTATTTTATTTTATATAATTTGAAATTCTTAGCTATAAACTGATAGTTTTATTTTTTGTATTTTCTTGTCACTCTGAAAAGAATATTTCTTCAAATATCTAAATTTATATCATTCATTTAATGACATGCTGGGTATTTTAAGAGAGAATTAACCTGCCTTTTGGCTGAGATAGTTGTATATGTGTAATTAGTAGAGATATGTGTTTGAAAGATTTTCTTTATAAGTAGATCATATTTTCTTCAAAAATTGGTCTATTTTTACAGGGGAAATAGAAGGAATATTTCAGACTTAAATAAGACCCCATATTGTACCCAGTCTCGTAAACCACTAGTTAGTATTAAGTATTGGGATATAATATTAAAATTAGAGGTTCTATAAAGAAAAGTGACAGAAGGAATAAAAATAGGTTGGAATCCTTAGGTTAAACTACTTTACTAGAGAGAAAATTTAATTGAGACTTTCAAAATCATTAATGAGATTTCTAAATATAGAAAAAAGTGTTTTAATATTTCTCTTCACACTGGTAATTTATTGGAAAGAAAAATTTAAAAAAACTAAATCTACCACACAGTTTGGTTAAAGAGAAAAAGTCTACTGGTTTTGAAATCGGAAATTGACAAGCAGTGTTTATCAAAAAACAGTCTCTCATAATTGTATATTGTTTAGATTTTGGCAGAATTTTTAATTTTACTAAACATTTCGTTAAGAGAGTTAACCAAATTTATTTTGCCACTAACCCTAAGTTCGGGTGGCAAGGTTGTAAAACCATACGAAATCGCCTAAAACAAGTAGATCTGTACGGAATTACAAATGGAACCTTTTATTTAATCCACGGGAGTAGTTTATTTTTCTTCCATCGCCTAAAAAAGTAGATCCCCTAACAAAACGTTTTATTTGATTATTTGTAATATAAAAACGAAAATTTCCAATTATAAAAATCAGTTTGAGTTTCTTATGTGTTGATAATTTAAAAAAATGAATACAAATTATCCCCCCCCCCCCCAAAAAAAACCCAAACATCTGACCTAAAATACAATGGGTAATTATTTTTTAATAAACACTGTTTGTCAATTTCCGATTTCAAAACCGGAAGCCATCATCCAGTAGACCTTTTCTCTTATTTTTTTATTATATTTTTTTTATTCTAATAGAGAAATATACTCTTGGAAAAAATTGACTAATGAGGTTAAAAATAGCAAATCTAATGTAAATCATTTTAGAAATGAACTGGATGAATTCAGAAATAATGGTGAAAAAGTGAATTTTTCAAAGACATTTTTGCAGTCTATCTCATCATCATCATCATCCGGTTTATTTGTTGAATCAGGCCACAATTAATCCTGTGATGAGGGTAGGACCTGATTGTCTAGTCTCATTTCGACTAGACATAATTTTTAAGGAAGTTTGATGGCTGGGTGTCTATCCTTCACCAACTTAAACACTTTTGCCAGTCCAAGACCTCCACCGTTCCCATCTAACTAGGGCTGATGTAGTTTCCACTTGAGCATCCACCAATGTCATATATTACTTGTGAGTTGCCGCATACACCATTGCCACCCAGGTTGTGACAGACCATCGAAAGATAGCATTTGTCACATGCCCTGTGGCCTGTGATTGGATTAATGAGTGTCGGGATGTGTCCACATACCAGTGAACCTTGCACACTGCACCTCTAGGGTTCCAATCTACTCAAAGATCCTTAGCCAATTAGCTTGGGGCCACAAGGTGTCCAGTATCCATGGTGTACCATAGGGAGGTTTGGCCAGAGTATTGTCGATGAAGAGCTTATATACCAGCGGGGAAGACTTACGCACTCGGATTCCTTTTCGTCCAAGGACTAGCTGGCGGATGAGGCTGAAAGCGTCAGGTGGGAAGCATATGCAATCACATCTACACACAGCAACACCACTTTACATATCACACAGATCTGTGGTATATACCACCACACCACAAATGATGAAATATTTAAATGTTCTGTAAAAATATTTATATGTTTTGTAAAATTTATATATTTTAAGTTGAAATGAGATTATTGATTAGAATAAAAGATGGCCAGAGAGTCACAACAAATAAATAAAAAGTAAATCATATTTCGGTATTTTTAAGATAAGGATTCATGATTTGCTTTATTTGGATTATTTGGACTACTGTTCTCCCCTTGGATGTTATTCTCACAACGTTTCAGCTGATGTAACCTCCAGACCCTTCTTCAGGTGCATCTTGTTGAACTCAGAAATCTGTACAGAATTACAAACGGAACCCTTTATTTAATCCACGGAACCCTTTATTCTTTTTCCGTCATGCATGACCGGTAGAAGTCTTAAGTAGTTCTTAGTTGTATTCTTAGTATCACCTGTACTGAGGATTAAACCTTCAGCCTCCAGAAGACTGTTACTTAGACGCACCTGAAAAAGGTAGGAGGTTACATCAGCCGAAACGCTGAGAGAATAGCATTCAAGAGTAATCGGAATAATCAAAATTGTTATTCAAGTTCTTCTATTTGCTTCTTTCCCCACAAGGGCAAAATTGGACTCACGGTCAGCTTTTAATGTAGAGAATCCAGCTCCACAAAAAAGGGGATCATATGTCTGGAAGCAAAGATAAAAAAATAGCCTCAGTCTGACAGGATTTCTCTTTGAAATGGGGAGAGGACATATACTGCATTTTGATCTTAGTCAAGTTCTTCATATTTTTCATTAATTTGTGAATATTAACAGAATAAAATTCAAATTATAAAGAGCCATCCAGATATGCTTTTTTTTTTATTAAATTGCTTTTTATTTTTTAAATAAGATACAAACTAATGATTGATTATGTTTGCTTTTTGAGATTATTTCGATGTGTATCCCATTTCAGGATTCGTTTATATTTGTACTTTATTCTTATATTTGCTTAGAGCTTATGACAGCTTTATTAATTTTACATTCACTCGGTTTACTAAGGTTAAACTTTAAATTTATTTATGATGTCTCGCTTCTTATTTATATTTTATTTAGAGAGATTGTACCATAATTCAAAAATCTAAATAAAATAACTTTCACAATAAAATACATTCAAAATTAAGCTTTTTAGAATATGTTCATACAGTTGAAACACACAAAGCCCGAATTCAGAATCTAAATTAACTGAACCAGTAAAATTCGGGGGGGGGGGGGGGGTTGTAAATTTTCAACAGTTCTAGTTTAGAAAATTGACTATAAAATTTGCTTTTCGGGAAAGATACTGATGCATACATTTTTGTTCAAAATACTATTATAATCAAAGCACTTTTTTGAAGAAAAAAACCCTTCTCATTTAAAATTGTTTGAATAATTGTACAGGCAAAAACATGGCCATAACACTAATAAAGAAGCATTCAATTAATTTTTTTTTTAAATACAATAAAAATTAGAGTTTGGCAGTATGACAATATTTATTTTGGGTTTTGTTTTCTTTCTTTTTTTTTCATACATTGGTTTCCAGTTCGGTTTCGGTTTTTTATTTAGTATTTCTTTCTAAGGAAGCAATTCATTCTCTTGTGTGATGTTTAGTTATTATTCTATGTCTCATTGAATTTCAATAAGGAGTTTGTCAATTTGTGACTCAATCATTCTCGTATTTAAGGAGTTAACTATTCTAATCCATGATTCATTTATTTCATTTTTGACAGTTAACTTAAAACAGTTAACATGATGAGAGATTTTATGAAAGATTTATAAAGAATAAAATTTGAATCTTTGTTCTGTTCTAATTCTAATTATTTAATTCACTTATTTTGGCATGTTTTTTTGTGAGAAGGAGAGGTCATACCTAAACAGCAGAAAACAATGAAAACAATTGGCAAGAGGTTTAGACTTTTAAGTAAATTAACCATGCACTCTTTTGATACACTTTTTTGGTTAAATAATTGTTTTGTTTTTTGTTTTTAATTATGGTACAATTTACTTTCAAATGACATAATAAGTGGTAAGATTTTTTAAATAAACCTTTTTTTAATTTAATTGAATGAAAAATTATTATTAGTGCCGTTTACAGTTATATTGTAAACTAGCAAAAACAACCCGTTCTCCGGGCAGCAATACTGTAACAATAGTTTTCTTTACAGAAAAAAAAGAAATAATTTCCATTTGACGTTTTGGTAAATTGGAGGAAAACAACAAAAATATGATTGTCGTAGTGTTATATATATATATATTCTAATGTTGGGAAATTTACTGTGTATGAACATAGTCAAATTATATTTATTAGAGAAAAAAAAAGGTTAATTAATATGGTCTTTAAGATATTCAAAGTTGAGGAATTTTATTTTGTTTCAGCATAAAAATGTAAATGAATAGGTTGAAGTAACGTAATCCGATATTCTTAAAAAATCAACAGAATTAGCGGGAGCGTCCATTAAATGTTTGCGTAATGTTTTGTATTATTTAGTAAATAAATAGTAGACAAATTGTAAATACTAACGGACACTTTTAAAAAAAATAGACGTTGATTATTAGTTCCCAGTGACGATTGGGGGAGTGTCAGTACTTAAATGTTAGACAGAAAAGTGTTTGCTACTAACTATATGGAGTATGTTTTGAGGAGAGTCGAAGATGGTGAGTCAAAAGTAATATTTAGTGTTAGCTGGAGAAAAATAATAACAAATTTACTAAAACACGATCGAGTGAATAAGCATGATGTAGTGGTGAGTTTAGTAGCCTGTGATGCATGTGGTTAGTTTCCTATTCTTCTAAAAGGTACAGGGGAAAATCGTTTAAACTTTATATATTAGAAGACAGAAAAAAGAATTAATAAATAGTAAAAAAAGAATATTTTTGTAATTTATAAAGATTAGAGGAGGTCTTTTTTCTTTTTCATGACAAATGTTAGTTATCATAATCCAGTTTTTCAGAGTATTCACATGTAATCGCCTAAAAAGTAGAATTTCTGTGGGGGGCTGAGGGTGTCAATCTACAATAATACCCAAACTTTTAACATTTTTATTTACGCCTTAAAAATAAGATATTTAATTAGCCAATTTGAAAGAAGTTATTTATTTAATTTTCACGGAAAAGGTAAACACAACTAAACAAATCAATTGCTTATAATTTAAATTTAAAAAAATGGAAGTATAGTTTTTAAAAAATAGGATTAAAGAGCCGGCGCTTAAGGTGATTACGTGTGAAGAGTGAACACTGGAAAACGAAAAGACGAAAAATAATTTTAGTTAGAATTTAGAGTGGGCGATCAGTTTTATATATATTTAACGTAAAATAATACCCCATCTCCGGGCCATTCTAACTTTTTAGGAAAATTAATACAAATATTTAACCACTAACCCTAAGTCCGAGTGGCAAGGTCACAAAAACACATGTAAAATAGACCCATCCCCCCAAAAAAAAAGAATTTAGTTAACTGTCCTAAAACGCTAGAATGGTTCGGAAGTGAGGGGGATCATTTTTAATTAAATGTATGTACGAAACTGATCCCTTCTCTAAATTCTAAAATAAGTGCTTTTTCATCTTTCTACTCAGTTTTTAAGGGTGTTCATACGTAATCGCCTAAAAAGAAGAATCTATTTTTTGTTTTGTGGAAGGTTGGGTGATTTAACAGAGGATGTTAATCTACACTTATACTATAAATCTTGTTTTTTTTTTTTCGTAATTTCGACAGAATAGTGAAACGGTGGTTTGTAAACAAATCATTAAACAATAAATTTGTTGTTATTTATTTTTCACGGAAAATTAAAAACTACGAAAATTAAATGCTGGAATAATGAAAAAAATATTTTTTAAAACGTTTAATTATAATTCATTATAATAAACGTTTTAAGGAAAGTACACTTTAAAAATGAGGTTTATAAAAATAAGTAGGTAAGTTAAAAAAAAAACTTGTCAATTGTTGTGGAGGCATCGGAGGAGAATTTGAAATAAATAATTTGTTAAAAGAAATTATTCCTCTTGCAGGATGGGGGGGGGGGCACGTCCTTTGAGAATTAATGAACATAGTTTCGATTTTTTTGTGATTTTTAGTTATTGTCACCTTAATTAATTACTGGTAATATCGCCAAAACTATTCCATATATATAAGCAAATAGGACAATCAAATTATAATCGAATAACAGCAAACAATTATTTATTTTGAACGGTTTAAAAATATAATTATGCAAATTAAATAAATAAAAGATTGTATTTACAACTTTGCTTGACTATAAATAGACTATTTTAAAAAAAAATTAGTGTATTAATTATTTAAATTAAAGTAACCTGTTTTGATAATAATATAGTAGTGATAAATATTTTGCATTTTGAGTTTTTTTGCTTTTAATTTTAAAGTTTATTTAAATATGCTCAAAAAATTTAAAGAAAGATATATTGTACAAGTTTACATTTTTTATCTTTCGCTTCTTATATATATTTTATTTAGGAAGATTGTACCATTAAAAAAAAATTTATTTTTTTTTTTTTGTAACATAGTTCACCCCAAACAAGGCAAGTTGCCACTGTAGACATAAGGGGCTAGTGAGAATTAGGGTGAAAGTTTTGGGAGTCATCCTAAATTGGGAGCTGTTGTGCAGCAAGATGCTTGTTCACATTAGTTTAAATTTCTTCATGTCGGTACAGTCGGGGAGCAGAGAGGGAGTTCAAAAAGCTGGTAGCTCGAAGAAATAAGCTATTGGAGTAGAAGGCTCTCCAGCATCTGGGGACCTCCACAGTGAATGGATGGGATTTAGGTGATTGTTGGGTTGGTTGAGTGTATTTATATTGAAGGGCACCAGAGCAGCAACTTCATCGGAACACATTCCATTGAAGTACTTGTAAAATAAGCACAAGGATGCAACATTGCGGCAATGGGACAGGGGCTGGAGCTTGGTGGATAGTCAGGGACCTATTAGATTAGATACTTTTTGGGACCTTGTCTAAGAGGGAGAGACTAGTGGATGGTGCACCAGGCAGACCTTACAACAATGCATGGGCAGATGGTGGCTTTATAGAGATATAGAATACTGTCAGGTGTAAGCACTGAAGAGGGAGCTCATTTTCTTTGCAGCAGCCTTGGCAATGTCTTCTATGTATTTGTTCCAATTCATGTTACCTCTGAATGTTAGGCCAAGGAGTTTGAATGTTGGACTCTCAGGTAGGGTGTTATTTTCCATGGCAATCGGTGGTTGAAGAGATTTCTTCTTGTTGTTGAAGGAAAGGAGCTTTGTCTTAGCAGCATTAAATGTTACCATCCATTTATGACCCCATTCCATCACAGACTGGGGATCACTTTCTAAGGAATCAGCCATTGCCTCGGATATGTGCGCGCCCATTTTAGCCACATGATGAGAGTAGTATCGTCAGCAAATATACCCATCTCAGACACAATGTTATCAGACAGGTCGTTTATGAAAATCAGGAACAATAAAGGTCCAAGGATCGATCCTTGGTGTACACCTGCATTTATGTCATGTTGTTTGAATGAACGACCATCGAGGACGACCCGGATTTTTCTTTTGTTTAGGAAGGATCTAGTTATATTAAATATTCGTCCAGTAATACCATATGAATTAATTTTTATAAGAAGACCTTTATGCCAGTCCTTGTCAAAGGCTTTGTTTAAATCAAGCGCTACCGCCCTAGCTTCACCTGCCTTGTCCAGTGTATGGTATATGCGTTCTGAGATAATCCTTAGGATATCTGCAGTAGACCGTGCTTGCCTAAATCAATACTGATGGTCAGAAAGAAGTTTAGCATTAGAGATAATTAAAAAATCTAAATAAAATAATTTTCACAATAAAAGCGCACCAAAAAGAATAGGCACGTTTTCTTGTTTTACAACCAGATTCTCTGAATGATAATGAAACTTTCACAAAAATTGTCAACTGTAAAGACTTACCATTATTAACAATTTGATAAAATACAAAAGAAATAGTTGCATAAACTATTAAAAACTATATCTATTTTTGTGTCTCCCTATCTGTTTGTCTCCTTAGAAGAGCAAAATTAGACATAGGTCGGTTTTTAATATGGGATAGGGCGATATACAGTTCACCAAATCAGGAACAATCTGGATGGGACAAAAATAAAAATTGCCCCAGTTGAAAAGGACAGAATAAATAGTACACTTTGAATTATTTATTTTAAAAAAAGAAACGGTAAACAAATTTTACAAATTAAACACAAGGCTCTCAAAATACAAACGTTCAAAAATTAATAGGTGATTTTCTACAATTCTTTTAAATATTCTATGCCTCACTTTTAAGATGCTTCATCTTCATGAAAATTTTAGACCGTTCCTATTTTTATAAGGTGGCAAACTGAGAATATCAGCAACGGATGAAATACTTATTTTCCCCACTGTAAGTTCCTATCTATGATTATTTCATTCAGTTTTATATCTCATTTTAAGTTGGTTATAGCGTCATTTAATAATCCATTTTGAATGTTTAATGATATACACTAGTCTTTCAATTCGTTTCTCAATAATGCCTTCTTTCCAGCTAACCTTTCTATTTTTATAATATTTAAAATGGACATTTTTTCGCGAGGCTTGAAAAATTTTGTATTGGTATTATATTTTTGAAACCTTTTGGTTTTCTTGCGAACATAAGTTCAGCTGATGACACTCCTGAGTTTGTACTCTGGTTTGGAGTTATTCAATACGCTGAGAAATTATTGCAGCAACTCATGTTCAGTTTCACTTCTGTTTGATTTTCTTAACGCTCGCTTAGACGTATTTACAAAGCAATTAGATCATGGATGGTACAAAGTGGTTGTCAAGTTACTAATTGAACATTCTTTACAGAAACCTCCAAATTATTTTGCTATGAATTGAGTTCCATTATCTGACACAATTGCATCAGGAATACCAAATCCTGCAAAAATTTTGTGCAAAAAAAGTTTAGTGCTTTTGCATGTAGCTTTTCTACATTTAACAACTTCTGTCCACTTCATAAAACTATCTACAGCAGTCAGATAGTTCATTAGTCCTGCATAGTCAATATGTAGTCTTGACCCTGGTCTGTTCATTTTCGGGCATGGATTAATTTTTGCTGGTGATGCTTTTACTGCCGCTGAACAGCATTTACAAAGTTTCACAAGATCTTCAATTTCTTTATCCATACCAGGCCAATAAACATAACCCCCTGCTAAGGGTTTTCATCCTCGTGATTGAAATATGTCTCATATGAAAATCTTTTTTGCTTTAGTGATGTTGGTATCACTACATGCTCATCATATAACAAAATATCATAAAAAGAAAATATGTTTTTGTGATTTGACTTTTTGTTTTGCCAACTCATGATTTCTTAGGGGTTTTTTTATAATAAATTTCTCAAATTTGTCTTCAAATTTGATCTCTTCAAGAGTAATTGGCAATTTTTTTACTGTATTGTAAAGTACATTTTATCTTCATTTTTGTACTTAATGAAGCAATCACTGTTTCTTGTAGAGGTTAACTTAACTTCAGAATAAGTTTTAACAATCCATCTCTGTGTGAATGGAAGAAATTTCATTGTAAATGTATAGTTTAAAAGAGTAGTTCCCCATCTTTGTAGTCGATTCACAGTATAAGCCGGTATGCTTTTCTTAGATGCAAATATTGATAGTAATGGACGATGGTCCATTTGCAAAATAAATCTTCCGGATAAAAATTTAGGGAATTATTTTACTGCAAATATTATACCAAGTGTCTCTTTTTCTATTTGATTGTTTTTTTTCTACTGTCAAGAACGTCATTACGTTCTTGATGCGTGGCTTACTTTCATCTGTTTGTTATCTTCATTGTGTAGTAAAACGGCCCCTAATCCCAAGTTACTAGCATCAGTTGCAATGCATATCTCATTATTAGGATCATAATGTGCGAGACATAAGTCCCTATTTACTTGCCTCCCCACAGGGACAGAGTTAGATACAAGGTCGATTTTTAATGTGGGGAAAATCCAGCTCCTCAGAAAGAGGCACTCTCGATTGGAACAAAAATAAAAATTGCCTCAGTCTAGAAAGATGTCCCCTTCCCTGACCGAAGACAGAAAAGATGAAGTGTAGTATCAGAACAAATACTACACTTTGCTCCTCACCAAAAGACATAAGTCAGATGTTAAAGCCTTTATAATTTCTTCAAATGACTTGATATTCAAAAGACCAGCTCCATTTCCTATCTTTCTTAAATAATTTATTTAGTTGAGCTCTAAATACATGCATTCTGGAAATAAAATTGCTTTAATAATTTGCAAATCCCCAAAACGCTTGTAATGTTGACGCACTTGTTGGAGGAGGAGGCATATTTTTTATTGACTGGGTCTGGCTTTCGATCTTTTTTATCAATTATGTGTCCCGAGTATTTAATTGTTGTTAAAACAAATTTGCATTTTTCAATGCTTAAAGCCATATTCTTCAATTTTATTAAATACTATTCTCGCATGTTCAACATGCTGTTTTCTGTTTTCACTGTTTTCTGTTTTCACTTTCTGTTAAAATGTGATTAAGAAAACCGACTGCAAAATGCAAGTCACTCAATATGGCATCCATTATTTGTTGAAATATTCCTGGCGCTAGTTTTATACTTATTCTTTTAGTTTCCCAGATTGGACAAAGCTATGAAAGTAGTCTCTTTTGCACAGTAAAGACAAATTAATAATTTCAAAAGGTCATTACCTGGTTTTAATGTCAGAGATATGAAGAATTAATTCTACTAACAAAATGTATGCTTATTTTGGTCACATATTTGTACTAATACATGCAATGCTTACTTTAAATCTATTAATGAATGAAAAGTAGATTTACATTTGTAAAATTAAGAAAATCAAACTAAAAAGTAATTCTCAAAAATAGAATATTTGGCAGATGTTCACAAAATATTTTTTGTTAATTCTTCAGAATACTATTAATTAAGCGACACATTTTCACATCATAACACTTTTTTTAATGGCTTAATTTTTAGTAGGGAGGAAACAATTTTCTTTGTAAGTAATTTCCCGAGGATTTCTTCACTGCCCTCTAAACTTTTATTTAACATTTTAGACGGGAGGGGGTACATGTCTTCCAAATATTATTCTTAAGCAAACTAAATTTTTCACGTAAATTGCAAAAATAAAAAATGAAAAGGGGAAAATAATGAAGTGAATATTCAATAATAATTTTTTTTTTGTAATTACTACTATAAAAAACGTAACTTTTCGATCTGCATGTCAGATATTGTGCAGGGTGGTGAGTGAGTGCTTTTTGTTAAATAATGTTAGGATTTGTTTGTTTGTTTTATTTGTTTGTTTTTTTAAGTTTGTACTAAAGAATAACCACTTATCAAGACCCAAAGGCCACTCGAGGATAAGGGTTAATGAGTTTGTCAGGTGGACGATGAGACAGCACCATAATAATTGGTAATGATGGTGGAAGTTTGGCAAAATTTCATTATTTAGGCGGACGGCTTAACAAGAATTTGTTTACATTAGTCTTGAAAACGACAATGTTGTAGTCAGCTGGGAAGCAGCCCTGCGGTATTGAGTTCAACAGACGGGTAGTTCTAAGAAAGAAATTTTGCTCATGAAAGTTTCATTTAGTTTTAGGCACAGAGAGGGAGAAAGGGAAATTATTGACAGTGGTCGTAGCCAGACGAGTTTTTGTTGTGAATGTCTTATAAGGGGTGAACCATAGATTGGAGCTCAGACGAGCACCTACCATGAAACTAACGATAGAGTAGAGAAAGACCAGCAACGTCTCTTCTGTGAGAAAGAGGTAGTAGAGAGGAGAAGAGGACATCGGCTACTAAATTTCGAAGTCGGTTTTGTACTCTATACAAAGGTGCTCTGAGTAACAGTATTCCATCGTATTTTTTTTCATTAGATACGGTAATCTAAAGATTTCTTTCAAAAAATTAAATTAAAATAATGTCGAGGGTGATGACGAAATCCTACAATTATATCAACCTGAGGGGGGGGGGGGCATTTCACATCAAATTTGCATAGCAAACTGAACCGTCTGTTAAAAATAGAACAATAATAACAAAAAAATCGTAAGTCTTTAAGCTATTTTGATATTTTTGTTTTCACTTGATAAATTCACATATTTTTACATGATTCTTTAATTATGATTTTAAAAGAAAGTCCAAAAATTGCTGTTTAAGCATTTAACTTATTTGATTCGAAGAGATTTTTTTTTCTTCAGAATCATTTTGTTTCTTTTATAGTTTTATATATGTCCAAGTTTCTCGAAGAGACTTTGTCCGTTAAAAAAGCATTTTCAATAGTCTTTCGTGCATGTTTAACACAGCATTTTTAAATGTGTCCACACACGTTTCTATAAGAAACTTTGTCCATCTGTCAGTCCTTCCAGCTTACAGGGATGTAAGTAGCTGATGGCAAAAAAGATGAAATTGAGATGAATTTCCCAACCTAGGCCCCTTGTCCTCTGTGTGTGTGTGTGTGTGGTGAGAGAGAGGGCAGCACAAAAAACAACTTTTTTCCTGAACAATTCCAATCAGTTTTAACAAAGAAAGTCAAAATTAAGAGAAAGTCACTGAGTGCGCATGTGGGGGAAGGAGACAGGAAGTCATTCTTTGATAAAACACAAGTCTTGTAACTCTCCTAAACCCATCATAAATCGTTGAAATTCTTAGCCTTCGCGGCAAAGTTAACATTTTCAGTTGTCAAAGAGAACTGTCATAAGAGGAAAATAGAAGGCAAGGCAAGACATGACTGAGAGAGGATAAGAGAAAAAACAGGAAAAGAGAAAGAAAGATAAAGCGAGAGAGCAGGAGAAAGAGAAATAACATCCAGTCAAATAGCGACGAAAAAATAAGGAGGTACGGCTCTATCAATTTGGTATAAATTAGCTTTTTCTTATTAAAAGAAAAAACCGATTTCAACCAAAAAGCGGAGAACATGCATCCATGGGAGGCTCTAGCGATTTAAGCGGAAATCCGCTTCTTTTTTTTTTAAAGTTTGAAATAGCATTTTCATCTGTGAACATACAGATTAAATGGATTCACTTTCTTGTAATTAGATGGGATGGAATAAAAAGAAACTGTTTTGCCAGATTCCATATTATTTCCCCCCCCCCCCAAAAAAAAAGGGTTTATGGAAAAAGCTGATTTCTTGAATCAACTATTTGATTTTCTCAAGAGATTGTTGTGCATTTTTGTTTCTTTTGTGTTTAATATTTCTTAAACTTTCTACTATCATTCATATCATCTTATAAATGTGGCATTCTTTAAGAGACATCTAAATGCTGTAAGCCAAAAAACAAACTTAGATTATCTTACTCTTTTTAACAAGAAGTGTCCGTGATTTCCAGTGATCTCATTTTGTCAGTAACAGTTGGAGAGAATGCTATTACTAGTTTTCAAATGTTGTTATTTACAATGTGAACAGCTCTTTCATTGTAAGTCACGTCTTGGTTGACTTACTTCCTGCCCAAATACTGTGTTGTCTTTTCTCTTATTCAGTTTGTCTGCTCATTATGTCACAATTTTTATTTAGTTTTACTTTTTTTTTTGCTTTTGCGTGACTTTTGTGACTTGCACGAACAGCAGGCTCACCTGATCTGCCACTATTATGGCTATTAGAAAAATCTCTGATGCTTGATTTTAAAAAAATAAATCATTTTTCATTTATTATTTTGTTATCAACTGAAGACTATTATATAGTTTTGGGAGGATAAAAAAAAAAGATATTTTAGAAAATTAAGTAAGACATATGTCAACGTTGGTATCCATGAATTTTGCTTTCAAACACTATTTCTTATTTAAAATAATTTATCAAAATGCGCAATGTTGTTTCTTTATGATTTTTTTCTTCTGTTATATAAAAGAAAATCATATTTTTGTCTGTCTGTATGTGTATCCGCCTAAAACTCAGACACTTCACAAGCTACGCTTACAAACCTTACATATTCTGATTCAGTATCACCCCGAGACGGTTATGGTAAAAAAAATATAGTAATATTCATTTGCTTAGAGTCACCAAGGAATCAATTAGGACCTGTTTTCTTTATTTTTCTTTCTATTATATTAAAGCAGTTGTCAAATTTTGCACATGAGAGAAAGAGAAGTGTTACACACACTTTTTTTTAATTCTTCTATTTTATTAGCCATGCTCCCGGGTAACGTCGGGTAGCCCTGCTAATAGTTAATATTGGAGTTTTGAGACGTTCTCCTTTCAATGTGTTAAGATATGAAGATCTCTTTTGCTGACTTTTAAAATGTGAATGTTTTCATGCCATTGAATGCTGTGCAGATGTATTTACTGACACCATTCAAGCTCCAAACATTGTTTTTTATCAGATCATCCCATAAGTTCTGTCCAGATTTAAATCTTTGAATAGTAAGTGGGAATGCCTAATGGAATCTACCGTATAAGTGTAAAAACTATCAATGAAGCTTTCCTCAAACCATACAGTTGTTCATAGTGATTTTTAACAACAATTTGGAAATGTTGCTATACTTGGAAAATGTGTGCCTCATGTCTGAAGGCACCATTAAATTGTGAGTTGAACTCTGCAGACAAATTCATGAGGCACACATTTCCAAGCTTAAGAACATTTCCAAATTGTTGAAGATGATGATGATGAACAGTTGAAGGAAATTTCATTGCCAATTCTTCAACTGATACTCCAAATGTTGCATCCCTGTGTTTGTTTTACAAGTACTTTAATGGAATGTGCTCCAACGAACTTGTAGCACTGGTGCCCCTTTGACATAAATACCCCTAACTAATTTGACAAGCAGCAAAATCTCATGCCGGAGAGCCTTCTACTCTGACAGTTTCTTCCCTCGAACTGCTAGACTTTATAATTCCCTCTCTGTTTCCTGCTTCCTCAACTGTACTAAACATACAAACATTTAAATGTAATGTAAACAGACATCTTGCTGTTCAACTCCCTGCTTAGAGTGTCCCTCTAGACATGGTCCCTAATTTACAGTAGCCTCTTACGTTTCGGTGGCAATGTGCCTTGTTTGGGATGAATATGAGTAAAAAAAAAAAGTAATGCCACAAAAAGTTCTTCATCAAACTCAACTGGACATCCTGATTGGTCTTCATCTTCATGGGCAAAATTTCCATTTCTGAATTTTGTAAATATCTTTTACAAAGCATTCTTCTATATAAGCTGAGTGAATGGTCGCTTCAGACGCAGAGTTAACTTTTTAAACTAATAAAGCATTATTTGCCTCAAATTTTCCTGGGATACTACACTGTTTTAAGGGCTTTCAACAGTGAAATTTTAATTAATTTTTCCTGTAAAATACAATTTAGTAAAGTTAAATATATCCAAGTATATATATATATATATATATATATATATATATATATATATATATATATATATATATATATATATATATATATTTTGGAGGAAGCATTATTATAATCAATGAAACAGACGAGTGGAAAAAAAAAAAAAGGAAAATTGTTAAAATTACCTTAAGGCCTTATCGTCTGACCCTCTGAGAGGAAACGTCAGAATGGTAAATTAAAAACTAAAAGTCGAATGAGATATGAGGGTGAAAAAACTTATTTCAGTTGGAGGAAACGATTGAGAGGATTCAACTTTTAGTTTTTAATTTGCCATTCTGACGTTTCCTCTCAGAGGGTCAGACGATAAGGCCTTAAGGTAATTTTAACAATTTTCCTTTCTTTTTTTTTTTTTTTTTTTTTCCACTCGTCTGTTTCATTGATTATAATAATGCTTCCTCTAAAATTAATCCTACGATTCTGTTGTACACGAAATTTACTTATATATATATATATATATATATAAGTTATGTCAGATTTTCAGTGTCAGACCCAAATAGCAATCCATTTGACATAATTTCTTGATTCGAACGAGCCTATTTTTTCGTTTTTCCTTCCACTATTTTATTGGCACAAATATATTTTATTTCGCTTCAGTTTTTTTCTGAAAATACTTATTCCGGGCAAGAAAACTGTTAGACTGAAGACATTTTCCTTTACTCAGGAAAACAGATAAACGGGAAGTTATCAAATGGAAAATTCAAAATGGCCTCTAAAATCGCTGGGTACGTAAAGATTCAGTTCTTTTAGTTTCTTTACATTGCGACTACGTTTTTGGAATTAAATTCAAACCCCATATATATGATTACTTATTCACACTTATTTCATTTTGTTGTCTTTTACTTTGTGACTACTGTGAATTCACAAGTCACTTTGAAATCTTTACACTTTCATTTTGAATAACAAATCCTCTATTACTGAGATACATTTGAACATTATTTTTTCCATTACTGACCAAGCTATACTGTATTAATTAATATTAACTTTCTAACTATATTTTACTTTTTTTTTTAAATTAAAATTAACTGCAAAAATGCTGAACAAAAAATTAAATTACAAAAAGTCTTGATCAACTCTGGATACTTCACACTCAATACATTTAACTCTTATAAGATTTCATTTCCTATTTCATTTTAACGAAAGAAAATATTTTCGTTTTTTTCTTTTTTTCACAAACGTCATGTATTTGCTTTGATTAATAATACATTGCTTCATCTACTAGGTATTACTGACAGAAAGTAAAATAAAAGCATTTTGGCAAAATAAAATAGACATTTCTTTGCGTAAAAGTTCAATTTCATTCAGTTTAATTAGTAACAGGATCGATTGACAGTTCATTGTTATTTGATAGTGAAATAATAAGTTAAATAAAAAAACATCAAACCATTGGAGATAATGTTAAGTAGATTTTACTCATAGAATGAATGTGGTATTTTGGTGACTGAAACTAGTTTAGAGAATAAACCAAGAAGACGATAGCCGACCCCGATCCTACGTCACCCAATTTTGGCTTGTACCACATTTTATTTTATAAAGAAAATTTACTATACTGTTAAATTTTTTGTCAAATTTTAAAGATCAATAAAATCTATAGAAATACAGATCCGGTATACCATTACTTGTTTATATACAAGTGAATTACTTCTAATAGTGAGTTTCTTTATGGACCGGTTTTGTACGGTGTCTTATATTATTGGGTATTTCCATATTATTTGCAGATTATTCGTTATTTCCTTACTTAGATGTAAGTATATAGATTCATGTAATAAAATAACATTCTTTTATTTAGAAATATTCCACTCTCAGATTTTAAACAGTAAATAAAATGCATTTATCCTAAAATAATATTTCTCATTTTAAACTAATTAAATGAACACATAGATAGGTTGATAATTATTGATTAAACTCATCCCGTTCCATGCATTTTTTAAATGTGATTTGCATTTTAAGACATAGACACAAAATAAAAAGATCCCCTTAAAGGTTACATTCTTTCTTTTATTTATTCGGCTGCATAGAACTATGTAGTAATTTAACCAGGATCAACGCAAAGCAGTCACCTCTTACAGTTTTTGCAGTAAATAAAACACATTTTTCCTAATCGTATTTATTAAATGACTACAGCATTCTGCTTATTTTTTTATTCGGCTATCTATACACCCAACACCAGGTATGTATAGCTCGGGATATATGAATATTATTTAGATCTATTAGACATTCCCAGTTATTACATTTTTGAGAATTAAAATTCTGACAGAACTTATGGAATGGCCTAACATTGTTTTCAAATTGCTTTCAGAATTCTTATCTATACTTTTTTTTTGTTTATTTTTTTAACTATATATTCCTTAATAAACAATGTTTGTATGATACCTCATTTTCATCGTATTTGTTTTAATTTTTGATCCCTTGTTACCAGACTTCATTGAACTTGCAATTTGTTTTTTGTACAAATTTCTTTCATTCTTTCATTGCATTTACACACACTGCTAATAAATATTTTCATCTGAACTGTTTCTGGTCAAATGACAGATAGTTCTCTTTACATCAACCAATGTGCTGACCTGAACAGAACACAAGAAATTATTTTTTGCTTTCTGTTGCCAGTGGTTCTGTGTGTCCTTAGAAAAACAGTTACAATCTCTAACTCAATTAGGATAAACAATATAACAATTTAAATTTTTATGTAAGTTTTCAATGTCATTTTATCATTATAGATATTTATAAGATGATGCAGATCAGTATAAAAATGAGCATACAGATATAATAGTTTAAGAAGATTTTATGACTGTTTATTGAATTCACATTTCTCTTAATGAAACCCTATGAATATAAATATTTTACACAGCTGTTTAGATCGTAATATAACTTCCAGAATGCATCAACTTTTCATTTGTAAGGTTCAATAATTCATCTGTAGGGTTCAAAATAATCTTATGATAGAACATAAGATCAATATTAAATTGTTCTATAAAATATCTTCTCTTGTGAATGGTTGACCTTATGTGGCTTGAAAAACACTTTTTTGTTATTTCTTCACAGATTATTATTGATTTTGTTGTTTCTTTTGTTCTTAATTCAGTCTTAGTTTGTATTCATTTTTCTCTTTTAGATGAAGAGAATGAATCAATAGAAGAAACGACTTTGGAGACCAGCAAATGCAAATCTGTGGACGACTCCGGCCAGAATGCTAGTGTCTGTAACAAAAGTGAAATTTATACGACCACAGACGACGAGGAACAATCCCTCGGAAAAACTAATTATGAAGAAGACACTAGCGACAGTGACACTATAGTGGAGGGCATCATAGAAGCCCAAATAGTAAACAAAGCCCAACAGGAAAGGACCGAGTCCCTTTCCATTGCCAAAAACTGTGATAATAAATATGCGAGAGACTCTAGTAACAAAAGTAGTTCTGTCGAGGATAAAACAACTGAAAACAAAGAGCAATCTCTCTCAAGTATCCATGGCAGCACGAGACAGCTGCGTAGAAGTCTAAGGAATTGCCGTTCAAATGCTCAAAAATCTCTAACTTCATCAGAGCCATCCATTCAGAGCCGAGTGGATGAAGACTTGGTTTCTTCTCCACTCAACTATACATGTCCTTATTGTGACATCATTAAAAACAGTCCAGCTGAGTTGACCAGACATGTTAAAAAACATTCAGAAGAAAAATCTTTTGGCTGTGAGGTGAGTAATGTCCTTTTCTACATTTAGTAGATTTAGATATAGATAAGATTTTTATGAACAAATTGTGTATTTAACCTTTTTAATTGATACAAACAGTTTCTTTTTTGTAATTTGTTTTTTATTTACAATCTACATGAATGTTTTAGATGCTGGCTGGTAGGGTGAATGATGTGAATAATTAAAAGAGGTAGGGAGGAAGAGGAAGAAAGAGCATCTATTATGACATCACATTATGAAATCCTTTGACTTTGTAATCCTCGTAAAACATTATTATCAATCAATATCAAAGTTACGAAATTATATATTTAATAATATATATAACAGATATTGACACAATGTGCTCTAGTATATTATAAATATGTGTTGCTAATATATTTGTTACTCAAGAATCGACTTTCAAAGGTTGATTCAAAATGTTGTAATTTTTCATAAAAGAATAATAGGATTCACATTTGTGGAAAATGTCACTTTTGGGGTAGTTATCAACTGTATTTTCTATGATTATGGTTTGCAAAGTGAGTAGGTCAGCTCATTCAATAAAACATCACAGATAATTGTAATCAAAATCTGGAGTCAGTCTCATAATGAAAGACAGTAGATAATTGACAATCAAA
>OY744519.1:97975377-98185377 GCA_963556195.1 Sepiola atlantica
TATATGTAATATATATGTTTATATATATAATATATGTTTATATATGTAATATATATGTTTATATATATAATATAGGTTCCATCTAGCTCTAATATATGTTTATATATATAATATATATTTATATATATATAATATATATTTTTATATATAACGTATATATATATATATGTGTGTATATATATACGTGTGTATATATATATGTTTGTATATATGTACACATATGTGTGTACATATATATATATGTATACATATGTGCATATATATATATATATATATATATGTATACATGTGCATATATATATATATGTATGCATATGTGTGTGTATATATATATAGGTATATATAAATATTTTCTTTGTCGTACAAAACTTTAAAATTGCATTGAAGAGACAATATTTATTACTCATAATGAATTAAGAAATTAAAAGGATTAAAGGGCAGCTGACCGGTTTCGTACCTCGCTCAACAGAGCCAAATATCGAGGTAATGTATAACAAAATATAAAAAAAGATGCTATGAGAATTATAGGAAAGGGGTAAAAAAAAATTTGAAGAAAGGGTAAAAAAAAAAAGAGTAAAAAGAAAAAAAAAGTTCAATCAAATAGAAACAACATCAAGATCGAGGACATTTTATCTTTGCTTGCAAAGAGAAGGTATCAAGGACTTAATATAGATTGTTTCTAGAATCTTGTGATGATAGGGACAGTGCGACTTACTAAGAATGGAGAATAAGTCAGCACTGAATTTAGAGGCACAGGTGCAGTTATTTATGAGATGTTGACCTATCGACGAACCATAAGTATTATTCAAAACGTCAGTTGGTGAATAATTTGCATTGCGAATTTTTGGGGGCACGTGTTGTTTGACCCGGATGTCTAATCTTTGTTACGTCATCCCAACGTAGTGCACACTGCAACTACATTTAAATAAATAAATAATAGAATTATTATGAAGTGGGGGAAGGACATCTTTTCGAATAGAAGTCAAGATCGGTCGAGAGGAAAAAACAATTTGTGTATTCGCAGCAAAATAACATTGTTGTACAAAGAGATTTGTTTGTCGAATCTATCACTAATGTTACCAAGCCAAGGTAGGCGAAGGTAAATAGGGCATCTGTCTACAGAAGCTGATTTGCTTTTGTAAAAATTTGATATTTTTGTTTTAATAGTGGATTGTACAATGTCTAAAGGATAGCCTTTGTTACAGAGGGTCTTAGTGATAAATTTAATTTCTTCATCCAGCTTGGTCTTTGAACAAATCTTTAAGGCCCTATGGGTAAAGGTCTTAATAAGATTAAACTTTTTTTTGTGGGACAAAATAAGTCCCAACGAGTGTAAAGACCAGTAAAGGTAGGTTTCCGATATACTGATGTCAAGAAACCAGAGGAAGCTTTATTAACTAATACATCAAGAAATGGCAGTGAAGAATTGTCTTCCTTATCAATAGTGAATTTAAGAGTTGGATGAATACTGTTAAGGGACGTAAAAAAAACGTCCGCTTCCGTTTCATTGTTGAACAGACAAAAGGTGTCGTCAACATAACGAAAGTAGATATCTGGTCTATTTGGACCAGATAGGAGACCTTCTTCATGGAAACCAACAAAAATATTAGCCAATGCTGGCCCTAAGGGAGAACCCATAGATACACCATCAATCTGTCTATTTTAAGTCCTTGAGACCTTCTCTTTGCAAGCAAAGAGAAAATCTCCTCGGGCTTAATGTTTTTTCTATTTAATTGAACTTTATTTTTTTTACTCCTTTCCCTCGTTATAATTCTCATAGCATCTTTTTATATTTTTTATATGATACCTTGATATTTGGCTCTGTTGAGCGAGGTATAACTGCAGGATAAGATGATCGCGAAGCAGGGCGGTATAATGTACTTGATCAATTGTTAAGTCAAGGAAGAATGGTTGCAATCAATATTCAGCACTAAATGCCATCCACACACACAAATTTTCTGAATGCAGACTTTTAGATAAAACCGCTTTTGGATTTTCAAAGCTCCAAATTATGCAGTTGTGGCGGTTAACCAAGCTGTCAAGCGAGAAATAAGTCTCGTCTGACTACAGCACATCTTTTAACACCTACTGATTTTCCATAACCCAATTTGAGAAAGCAAGTCATTGTGGTTTGTCTGCATCATCGATAGATTGGACTAGGCTGATGCAGTAAGGCTGCATACCTTGGTGATGAAGAATCTGTAACACTGCGCTGAGAAATGCCTGTGAGTTCAGCTCCACTTCTTGAACTTGCATTGCCAAGTGGATTAGTTGACTGTAAGCTTGTGCCCACACGATTTTTCTCCAGTGACGGCCTGTCGCTTGATGTTAAATCATGGAGTGTGTTTGTGCTCTCAAATTGTTTAATTAGTTTTGTCAGAGTAGATAAAAGAAATGGATTATTTCGCATTGCTTTTATCTTTTTGTATGCTCTCATTGTTGCAGCTGCATTTTCATCATTCTTATAATACAATTTTACTCGCTCCAATCTAGTTTCAAAATCAAGTGGCTTCATGCAAACTAAAACTAGTGAATTTATTGAAAAATTCGATTAAAACTTAAAAAAAAATTTTTTTTAAATATATTAAGGCATTTCAGTATACCTTCTCCCCCCTCATATCAAGCTTAATCGATGGTAGGTTTGTTTGCTCGAATGAGTAAGGCGCCTCCCCATAATAGAAGTCTTACTCATTCGAGCAAACAAACCTACCATCAAACAAGCTCGATATGAGGGGGGGGGGAGAAGGTATACTGAAATGCCTTAATATATATTTTTTTTAAATTTTTAATCGAGTTTTCCAATAAATTCACCAGTTTTAGTTTTCATAATTCCTCATGTGTCTGAACAAGACTCATGGGAGTCGAAAACGTTAGCAGTTTTGGCGAGTTCCTGTTCACACTCGAACAGAACATTGTATCATTAGTTCGTCAACATGAAAAGATGGATCAGAAAAGAAACCAACAGGAATTGCCCCTGTTGTTTAATCAAACATAAGGTTAAGATCGGATTCTAACTCTGCCTGATGAGATCTCAGTGTATAATTACTGTTGATTGATAACATCGACATGCCAGTGTCGCAGATTTTGTACATGTCTGTGTAAATAAATATAATCATATATATATATATATATATATAGGTGTAAGTAGCTTATATATGGATGGATGCATTCATATATGGATATGTATGAACTAAATAAGACTGTAGGATTTTGCTTGCGTATATATTGTGTAATTAGCTAAATAAATTGTGTTTTCTCGTATTCAGGATTTAATGATTAAATTATTACTATAAATATCACCAATAATTTCCTTTTTGTTCCTTATTAGATACTAGTGACTAGTATCTAATAAGGAACAAAAATGGACATGTGCACAGACTAGTGTAAATGTATGTGTATATATATATATATATATATCTGTATGTGTGTTTAATAACAATTTCATGTGTGGTTTAGTGGTAGACTCAGTGCATACAACGAACGAATATGCATGTTTATAATATCAATGATAGAAAAACAACTTGATGTCTGAATTGATATTGTTATTGTTAGTTGAGAAGCGAGTGTATGCGACGCCATTTGTTTTAGTTTTTTACCGTTGCTGGTAAAGATGAAATGTACACACAACCCGAAGGTTTGAGTGCCACAATTTACAGTCTTGATTTAAATCTTCAATTTGTCGATGATGACTTACCACCCCGCCTATTTTGAAATTAGAGAGAAAAAAATTGAATAAATATTAAATCATTCCGCGTGTACTGAATGAACTCAATCCATAAAATGGTAGTTGAAATATCGGATATATCAAATTTTAAAAAAATATTCCACTGTTATGTTTTTGTTTTTTATTTAAATAAAATATATGTCTTTCGACCGTGCTGCTTGTACCTTTTCTGAGAACAATTTACATTCTCTTATCGGCCTTCATATTAAGAATTTGGTCTGAAGAAGTTCAGCTGATTTCCAGCTGGAGTTAAAAGATGTCTGCAAATGTGTAGCCAAAATGTTTTTATAAATCAACTTAATAAAATTTCAAAATACATCCCCCTCCCCTCGATATATCATCATACAAACATCTACGGTCAGACCCATTTTTGAACTTGAAAAATCTCAAATCCAAAAAACCGTTTGCGCGTACAATAATTATAATTTGATCATGTGACTCTTTTGAATTGAAGCTCTATTCCATGCTCATATATGAATATGTAAAAAGCAAACATTTATATTTTTTTTTCTCTCGGCCTGAAGATACCAGGTTTACAAAAGCTCTGGTTTAAATGTTTCATGATATGTAGCCAAATGTTTGTATGAATAAAACTATTATATAACTAGCTCTGTTTATTATTGAGCACTATTATATAAACACAGTAAAGATTCTCTTGATTTTTATGCTGTGGATATAAACCCTACCTGGATTACTATATATAATCAGCATCTATATATTAATACGATAGCGTGTGTGTTCGTGTGTCACACTTCCAGCAAAAGCTCTGCGCATGCGTGCCACACCTAGATTTTGAAAAACATTCAACTCGCCTAATTTTCGAAACATTTTCAAGTAATTCCCTTTGGCGCAACGGTTAGCGACGTAGTATTTTTGACTTCGGCCCAACTGGTTTATAGTTCGATCCCAACCAACCTCTAAGATTTTTTTTCTACATTTCGAGGGGAAGGGGAAGAGAGGTAGGGAGGGGACGACCGGGAAGACACATATTAATACAATAGCATGTGTGATTTTGTGTATCATGCTTACATCAAAAGCAACGACCTTTCGAATCTTTGTATGCTACTCATGAATTGGCTTGGCCTTTTGGCTAAGATCAAAGTGTAGTATCTGTTCCGATGGATACTGCACTCCATAGACTGGTATTGTCTTGGCCTTCGAGGCTTGATTTACGCCGGTCTATGGGTCTGCCCTGTGCAGTTCTAGGAGATCCACCCTCCCAGGCTTCGCCTCCCCTCTTTGGGGAGGGTAAGTGTATTGCTTATTGCCTGGGGCGGCCCTACCGGGGAATGCCAACGGGGCTGCCCAGGCAATTTTTAATGGCCAGAGTGCTCACCTTCTCGAGCGCTGGCTTTTCAAACCCCACTTTTCCGACCCGACCTTGGGTCACATCTTACTTGTTAGAGTAAGATAAAACTGGCCTTGTGCCTAACTCCTGGAGAGGAGTAAATAAATATTCATGAATTGGAGCCAAATTTAATTTAATCAAAACATTTACAAAGTAAGGTTTAGTCGTCGAAATATTACCTTCACTAGAAATATTGTATATAAAGAAGTTTTGTAAATTGTTTTATGTATTGTTCATTTTTTAAAAATAAATATACAAGTCCAAATCTTATATTTTATTCAAACATGTATAGGTTAGGAACAAGATAATTAGTATTAAAAACATCATTTCGTGTAATTTACACGGGTCCCGCTAGTTATTATTATTTTCAAAGATCATTTTGTATATATCTATATTAAAAAAGCATGTACATAGAAAAGAAAACTGTTGTTAAGTTTGTGATCTAATAAGAGTATTAATAAACTTAAAAACTGTTATTCCATTAATTGGTTCTGTGAATATATCCACAACCATTTTTTTCTGATTAAATATATTCTAGATTTACTGTACCTTCTTGTACTTCAGTTCTGATGAAATGATATCTAGTCTCAATATATTTTGAATGCTGGAATTTCCATGAAGAGACTTTCTTTCCAAGAACTTCCCAGCTGTGGAACACGTTGCCAAGAGATTGCTTCTTTGAGGGCTACAACATGGTATTCTCCAAATCTAATGTCAATAAAACATCTTCGTAAATCATTAACCCCTATCCTTGAGTGGCGCTTAACGTTGATAAGAAAACAAATGTCATTATAATTTATAATTATTAATTTTTATACAAATGCAAGAATCAGCCGAGGATTGTGCAAAAACTGGGAACCATTAAATATTTCTGAAGTATTGTTCAAATTGCTACCACTCTGTTTTAATCTATACAAAGATTTTATTGTTAGATACCATACTGGTTGTCTTCATTTTTATAAGATTTAGAAATCATTCCGGTTGTGCTAAATATATTTCATAAGTCAATGGCTACACTTAAATAAATGGTTTTTACATCCATTTGATGAACAGACAAATCATATTGGATTGCTAATTGTATTAATGTTTGATTTGAGGACAATATCGGTGGGAGAAAATATTCTTCTATAGTTTATACCTGGAATCCAGGAATATCGTTTGGTAACAAATCAGGCATTCTACCGTTTGTTACCATCTTTGTTAGTTTTAATAATATACCTCCATCAATTGTTTTATCCTTTTAATATAGAAGTCAATTCGTATGTATAATTTTTCTTTTTCATATCCTTTTGCCATTTTGCTGAATTCTTTGAAGTAATGTTTCCATTGTAGATTTTTAGTAATTTGTTTCATTTAACAGCAATTCTGCGTAGCATAATTTTAACTATCACTAACATGTTTGAATATATAATCCTAGAAATATAGTCTTTCTTTGTTCTTTGCTGGGATACCATCTGCTGTGACTCTCCTCAGAAGAATTATTTTCAGAATCTTAGGATGAAATATCTTGTTTCAGAATTTCACTTTGCTTTTCCTTGTCAAAAGTATCTCTGAAAGATAATTAGGTTGTATGATTTCTTCATCTCCGTTTGAATTGCCGCAAGTTTCATTGGCAATATACATATTGTTAAAAAGACTTAACACAGTACTGTTTTTAATGGTTTTACTTGCAGGAAAATAAATAAAATAGATGGGATTAGCTTTGTCGTATGAAATGAACACACCTTTTTGGCATTTAACTCGTTCTTGTTTTGAATGTAGGCAGCAATTAGTGCCAAAAATGTACGTGTTGCTTATGTTTAGTTTTCTGCACATGAACATTTCGAATGCTGTTTGATTATAGCGTCAGTTTCTGGTGTAGGCAGCAGTTATTAGAGCATATGTCTACACATTTTCAGATCATTTTAATTAGAGTAACAAGCCTTCTCCAAGTTCAAATAATATATCCATAAGCTCTCTCTGCTTTACTATTTTGATGAGAGAAATAAGGGACAGATTTTCCAGAAGTAAATCCTGCACTGTTGTCGCTTCGTATACTCTATTAGCCACTGAGAAATATTTATTTGTATACCCTATTAGCCACTGAGAAATATTTATTTGTATACCCTATTAGCCACTGAGAAATATTTATTTGTATACCCTATTAGCCACTGAGAAATATTTATTTGTATACCCTATTAGCCACTGAGAAATATTTATTTGTATACCCTATTAGCCACTGAGAAATATTTATTTGTATACCCTATTAGCCACTGAGAAATATTTATTTGTATACCCTATTAGCCACTGGGAAATATTTATTTGTATACCCTATTAGCCACTGAGAAATATTTATTTGTATACCCTATTAGCCACTGAGAAATATTTATTTGTATACCCTATTAGCCACTGAGAAATATTTATTTGTATACCCTATTAGCCACTGAGAAATATTTATTTGTATACCCTATTAGCCACTGAGAAATATTTATTTGTATACCCTATTAGCCACTGAGAAATATTTATTTGTATACTCTATTAGCCACTGAGAAATATTTCACTAAAATATTTCCTAATGACTAATAGAGTATTACATTTTACTTTGAGAAAATAATTAGATGTGAATAGTTAAAAAAAAAATTGAGTACATACTAGAAGTTTCCAACAGCAAGAGGGTCAATAGGTCCATCTAAGTTGTCATGAACAAGATTTAGTATTTTTCCTGCATACCTGTTTGGCAATTAATTTTTATTTTTATTTTCAGTCATTTTACCTTGTGTACAGATTTCATCACAATATAAATTGTTTTACAGTCATTCGACTAAAATGTTTAATTCTATTGCAATTACATATTTGATACCTCAGTGACTTCAAATTTCAAGTCACATTTATAGACTATACAAAGCCGGGCGAATGGGCATAACAGGTGTATAAGCTGGCTTCCGGTGGAAAAGGGTTGAGGAAAGTGTCTACGGATGCCTGAAAGTGATACCACAATTTTTTTTTCATATTAATTTCAAATTTTTCTTTTTTTCATATTAATTTCAGACTTTTCTAATAATTAACATAATACAGACTATTTGAAAAATAATTTGTTTGTTTTTATTCGATTGTTTTCAAAACATTTTTTTTAATAATAGTGAAAACCTGTTTTCTTGGAAATGGATTAACTTCCGGAATGAAACTTTTTTCTTAGAAATGGAATTAACTTCTGGAAATTCATTCTGCTAATCTTATCAACAGCTATGGAAAAAATCGTGGATGACGTTATGCCAGCCGCTGAATTATGTGTTATTAACATAAACTTGGAAGAATTAACAGTAAAAATGACTAATAATTTGAACACAATAAAGTGGTTGGCATGCCACGGACTGATCAGCAACAGTTTAATGTGCCAGAAATGTCCTCGTCCATAGCGGATAAATCTACACAAAAGAAAAGATAAAATTGACGGCTACAGATGGGCTTGTCCTAAATGTAAAAAAAAAAATGTACGGGTGGGCTCTTTTTTTGATGGTGCCCATTTAGCGTCAAACAAAATTTTGAAAGTCATGTATCGGTGGTGCTTGCAAGAGCCGCAAGTACATGTTACGAAAGAGACTGGTGTATGAAGGTGAAGTTTGCTGGACTGGTACAGCTTCATGTGCGAAATTTGCACCATGTGCGGTAGATTTCGAGAAGGTCAATGGGTTCTCGGTATGGTCGAGCGAGAAACAAATGCGACGATGATGGTACCAGTCGACAAGAGAGATGCAGAAACTCTTTTACCCATAATTCGGCGATATGTTCGCCCAGGTACCCGCATCATAGCGGATGGCTGGCGAGCCTATCATGCCCTACCGAATCATTTTGTGGTCAACCACACATACAACTTTGTGGATCCGGACGACCCTACAATCCACACAAACCGTGTGGAAGGAAGCTGAGCTCATTGCAAGTTAAAATTTAAAGTGATGAGCGGGACTAGCCCGGAAAACTTCGATGGTCACCTACAGGAATTTCTGTGGCGCCGCCGAATGAAAACAAATTTCTTAGGCAATATACTGTATTGGATACGATATTATTATGACGTTTAATAAAATATTTGGCAGAAAACTTTATTTTCACTAAATATTTCCAAAACAACATTGAAAAAAAAATCACATTCCGTTGCTCAAAAACATTATTTCTTGAAAAAAAAAATTATTCTATTTTGGGTTTTTTTCCAATGAAATTTTTTTAAGTTTTGAAAACAATCAAATAAATTATTTTTCAAATAGTCTGTATTATGTTAATTATTAGAATATGATGAAAGAAAAGTCATTTCAGACTTTTCTTTCATGAAATATAATATGAAAAAAAGAAAAATCTGAAATTAATATGAAAAAAAAAATTGTTGTATCACTTTCAGGCATCCGTAGACACTTTCTTCAACCATTTTCCACCGGAAGCCAGCTTATACACCTGTTATGCCCATTCGCCCAAAGCCGTTTTAAAGGAGACTGATTTACTCAAATAGTCGAAGCATTCAATCTTTTTATATTCAATTTGGTACTATCAGGGTATACAATTTGCGCAAGGACCCGTGGCATAACGAATAAAGTACTAAGTCAAATTCAGTTCGAGGTGCAGTCTTCTGAAGGTTGAAGGTTTAATCCTCAGTGCAGCGATACTAGGAATTGTGAATTACTGAAGACTTCTACCCGGTAATGGCTGACAGAATGAGAGCATGGATTAAATAAAGGGTTCCGTTCGAAATTCCGTGCAGATTCGCGAGTTCAACAAAACACACCTGAATTATGAGAATAACACTCAAGATGAGAACAGTAGTCCGAATAATCGAAATTATCAATCCTCATCTGAAGAATTCAGAAACTTAATCTGTTGATGCTAAAAATATATTTTATTTATATGAAGGAATATAAGTAGTGTCTTTTAAAATACACTTCTGCGAATTTCCATGATTGTCCACTAAGATAATCTAAGCATTAAACTTTTTTCATGTTATTAGCCCCACTTTCATCTGTTAACTCAATAAAGTGATTAGCCGGATACAAATCACTATCGAAATGAAGGAATTTGGATTTGTCTGTATTAACATGTGTGATAGCCCCACAGACTACGAGTAAAATATTGACATAAAGCATAAATTTGTATGAATCAGCATGGTACAACTTTTTGGACAGACTCGATTCTTGTTTGCATTGGTTTTCCTAATTTTTTCTAGAATCAGGTACTTACAGGAGAGATCACATGAAGGTCGCCAACATCCATATTAAAAGTGGTACCATGGAACCGACAGGGTTCGGACTTGATATGCCCAGGTCGTTAGTTCATGTCAGGGTCCACTTCACCACAGCCACATAACCATTTCATAATAATACAAAAACATAAGTCAGTCATGAGGCTGCATACTTCCACCTGACAATATAAGGATAGGTCAAAGTTTTATCTGGGCCTTACTTCTCCATATTATATGAAGTATTCAAAGCGATGCCGTGAAAACATTGATAACTCCAAAACAAGTTGAAATTTTACATGATGCTTACTTCTATCAAAGAGCATCAGATCCATACATAAAATTTGGAAAAATTGAGTTAAAATTCTTTCAAAATTTCGACCATGACCGACTTTTTGAAAATCAAGGTCAAATAAGATGCAGAACATTTTTGGTTAGAATATGGGCCAAGTCTATGATAAACAGAACCGAAGTTATCACCAAAAATGTCTCTTTCATCTTTTCTGTGACATTGACTGAAATATCCCAAAATTAAATCAATGATCGATATTTTGACCAAATTTTGTGATAATTGGTCAAGCAATATCGACCCTAGGCTGTACACAACAAACATAGTGACAAATTCGACTGAATACATAATCTCTTTGATGGATGTAATAATAATTTTTGCCATTTACTTTTCATTGCCATATGGTTATTTCCTTCGTTTTGAATCTTTTATTTTTCAGTTTGTTTGAAACATTGCAATGTTACTTTGAATTCGTAAACTGGTACAATTTTTTTCTGTTTGAGCGATAACTGTTATGAATGGCTTAAATTCAGATGGAAGCCTTTTCAGTACAATAGTAACTAATAAACTGTCGATAATTATTCCTCCTACAGTCTTTAACAAGGTGGCCATATTTTCTGCCTAGATAATATAATCCGTGACATTTTCACTAATTGACTTTCGTAAGGATGTCAACTCGTTATAACAAAAATGGTTGCCTCAATCCAGTTTGGTATGTGTACACAGTATATTAACTCCTCAGCAAAAGTTTTCAGCCATTTATGTGATTATGAAATGTTAAACTATTGACATTGTTTATTTCTTGAATGTATGATATGCTTCTTGAAAACTGTGAAGTACTTCTATTTGTAAAATATTGTTTTCTTTTAATTTGTTTATATTGGTTATAATGTGACTATTTTTGTTATTATTGTTTTATTGTATGCATGAAAAATATTGCTTGAAATAGATATAGCTTCAGCATGTAGTTAAAAATCCTTTAAAAAGTCTAACTTCCTTCATGAAGAAAATTTTAATGCATAAAGTACGAACAAATTAAACATGATTTTTGTTTTATTGTATTTTGATATTAAGCTTAATTTTTATATAAATAAATTTCCCAAATTGTGCATTCTACAATCGTGCATCATTTGCACAATAAAGACTTGCTATATAAATTTTTAAAGACTAAAGAACATTTATTAAAAAAATTATAGACTTTTGCTAAAAATATCAATTTTTCTGGAAACTGTTACCTTTGTTGGATATTGATAAGTATTTATTACACAATAAATATTTTAATTTTCTCATACAAAGTAGACCTAAGACATAAATAACCCCGTAAAAAAACGACACTTATTTTCCCGGTATTTTAGGAAGCTAAATAAAAATATTATTTAAATATTATTTGTGCTTCTAGTATTTTTTGTTGCTTGTCTTTGTTTTTTGTTGTATTATTGATTTTTACCCACATATATTAAAAATATATATATACAAGAGCTGGTTGTTCTAACTGTAGACTTAAGTACTTGAAATTAGTAAATTCTTATTTTGGCAGTGCTACCAACTTTGGTTTTACAGGTGTGTAAGAAGGCTTTCAAGGCCAAGCGCAGTCTGCAGTATCACCAGTTCGTCCAACATGGTCCTGACCACTCAGAAAGTTCCAGTTCTTACAAAACGAAGTCTTCATCATCTCAATTTGGCAAAGATTGGAAAGGAGGGCACCTCCAAATGAGACCTGCACTATATAAGCAGTTACAAACAAAGTCGAGTTCTTCGACTACAGCAACTGAAAATGCCACCAAGCAAACTTCTAAAAATGCAAACCGTGGCTTGCCTATGAGGAGGAAATCACACAGTGCCCTATCTTTGCCTTTGTCATCTGCTGTTAAAGAGGCAGATGTAGTCAAAGACGAGCCTGGCAAGCGCATCACATCAAGATTGCCAAAGAGAAGATCCTCTTTGGCAGTCGGAGCAGCACGCAACCAGCCTCTGCCACAAGGGGCAGATAATTCCTCAAATTCTGGTGTAGAGGAAAGGGGGAATTGTGCAGATTATAAACAGAACAATGCCATGAGCTCCATGACAAGAAAACAGTCTCCTTCTCTTCCTGCAGCAGCAACACCACCACTTCCTCCTCCTCCTCCTCCACCTCCACCTTCTACACCACTACCATCAGGTCGTACCCGTGGACGTCCTCGTGGTTCTGGCAGGCGTCAGTCTGTCTTGTCTCGACGGTCATGCCGCCAATGTAGCAAGGTGTTTCCCAAACCAAGTGATTTGAAACGACATATGATGGTTCATTCAGGAGAGAAGCCATTCAAATGTGAGGTGAGTTGAATGCACAATTACTAACCTTGCCATTCCAATCAAGCAATCCTCTAGATTTACACTTTTTTTTCCATTTCTTTCATCATCTCCATTATTTTTCATTTGATGAATTTCATAAAAGTTTCTTTATTTATTAAACTTGAAGAAATGGCTTTCAAAATGGTGTGCTTTCATTTCCAAGGCATACTATTGGTTTTCCCAATACTTATGTCTTTTGCATAGAGATAGGTTAGTATTAAGGCTCTTCTGGGTATTAGGGAATCTGATTAAGGAGTATAAACAGCAAATATTTCAAGTTTCTGTCTGCAAGAAACAGAATTTCGGTTATTCTGATTTGCAGTTGACAAGCTTATTTATTTTCTGCATGTTTTCTTGTCTGGTCTTATTTTTAATGTCGCAACACTTGCTGTTTTCTGTTTGTTTCTTATGCTTTTTGTGATTTTATTGTTCATTATAAACTTTAAATATTTGTTTAAAAACATTTTACAACTAATAACAGATTGATTTTTTTTATTTGTATTCATGCTAAATGAGCATTTGGGCTGGATTTACTTCAATATTTTGTTAAAAACTTATTTTTTTACCATTAACCACATACTTTTATCTTTTATTAGAAAATATAATGATTTTCTTCATTGAACAAAAGTATTATTGTCTCTTAATTAGTCAACCTTTTCCTCCTTTTCAATACTCATGCTTTAAAATAACTGGTCATTAATTTTTTTCTTTTGTTCTTAAACTAACATTATTTTCTAATTAACTTAAATATTTTTCCCATTTTTATTGTATCCTGAAAGAAATATGTACTTTAATGCTGCTTTTTTCATCGGTGTTTATTTTGACATTTTAACTGATTCATCTTAATTTGAATGCAAAGTGTTGCAGGGTAACAAGGTTTATAGTCAAAACATCACATGCATCTATTTTGAATTGTATTCTTTTGTTATAGTTAGGAATTTTGAAAATGGTCTCAAAACAAATATCTTCAAATTCTTGTGATATATTTGCATCTGAAAGTTGCCTTATTTAAATAGAAGTAGATAATATAAATAGTCTGCATGATGTAACTCGGGTAGTAGTACTCTGAGTCTCGTTTGTAGATATACTGACTTACAAATACTTTTAAACGCACATTTTTACACTTCACAAAAGATGGTTGAGATGTTTTTGCACTAATGCAAGAGCGACAAAACTGAGAGATAAAAAAATGTGGAGGAAATAATGGATCTATTCTTGGATGCAAGCAAATATGAAGCAATAATGAGTTTCATTAATGGCTTATTCAATGAAGTTGGAAAATTTGAATTTCAATGAAATCAGTAAAATAATAAACTGGAATGTGTGAACTAAAGAGACTTTGAATGTTTCTAAAAAATGAAATTCATTTTCATGTGACGAAAAGCTTATGAATCCATTATAGAAACCATTGAAGAAATGCAAGCCAATATTATAAGTTTGAAAAACTCAGGCACGAACAGCAATCTACTGAAAGCAAATGGAACATACAAGAAAATTAAACATAAATTAACAATAGAAACTGGAATAATAATTAACAAAGATAGAATGCCTGCCTCATAGAACACCTACATATCACCTGCAATCAAATGGGATAAAAGAGTGTCATTAATGGTAAAGAAAAATACAAAGAAAAAGAAAAGTCTTTCTACAAAAACTACCTTTAAACTATTGTACAATAGCATGCACTAGCAGATTAGAAAGGTTTAATGTGGAAACAAACAAAGTTCTTTTAACTATATTTTATTCCACATTACGGATAATCTCTATTTATAAAGTTGAGCCATTAATTGCAATTGCAGTGACATTAAACCCCTATTTCCATATACACAATAATAGAACTTTACATTTCTAATATATTGAACATGTCCGCATGATCGACATATTCAGTCTAGTTTCCATATTGATTTACAAAATGGCATCTCATTAATTCATTATTTTTATTATTGTTTCTAATTCAATAATTGTTTACATTTTGTTGTTATGCAGACTTCTATTTATGCATATTTGTTAGATCGGGGATAGAAAATTAGCATTTTGGGTGGAAAGTGTCTTTCCAACTATTTTCAGGTCAACTTACTTTTAAGGGCTGCAATCCAGGTTCGACATTGTAATTTATAAACAAATCACCCCTAACACACGCACACACACACACACACACAAGTCAATGTGTATCCCTCACCAGTTTCTCACATTAATTTCATTACAAAATTACATTCCTCCATAATGCTTTTAAGTTCATTTGTACACAAGTTAGACATTTTATTCTTTCGTTAAATTGTAAATTAAATAGAATCCCTCCCCCAAACACATACACACCATAGCCGAGCAAACAAGTCGATGAATCCCCCCCCCCAACTTCACCCCAAATAATATTTTACATTTATTTTCATGGATAAAAGCTAAGCATTTTCAGTGAAGAGTTTTTCCTGTGCTTTCCGGTCAATTGACTTTTGGTTGCAATTCTGGGTTTCCTCAATTTTCCAAGGCAATGCAGAGACACAGGTCCTGCTAGTATGGTATAAAAAGAATAGGGATCGGTTCCATAGAGAGACATAGGAGTATAAAATTCCTATGATTTTGGGAAATGTAGTGATACATTTTCATCTGAGAGGTATCTGATTTACTTATCCTAAAAAATGGACTATCTAATTCATGCCTTTGCTATAAACGTACCAATCTTAATTTCATTTGTAGATATACTAAATGATTTATGAATACTTCTGCACAAACGGGTACACTTCAAAAACACTTATTTTCACTTTTTCTTTTATATTATTCATTTAATTAGAAAAGTTTTACGAGTTAATGTATTGTTTACTTTAAACCGCTTAATGAATGAAATTATTTGATTAAATAAATATAAAGCTTATTTTACTTTAAATCTAAATAAAATATAAATAAATGAATGAAGTAAATTGAATAACAAAATTTACATTCATAAAAAATTAGAAAAAATAATACAATAAATAATAAGGCATAGTAATAGTGTTTGAAACAGTAATATTTAATATTTTTTATAAAGCATAAATATATCAATCTTCCAACTCCAGCTTCCAATATTGCTGTCATTAATTTTCCATAATTTAACAGCAGATGACTAAGTTTTATTATCTTCTAATGTTCTTAATTTTAAAACAATAATCAAATTTAAAAAGTTAAAAAAACATACAATTATGCAACAGTGGAATAAAGATACTGGTTCTTTTATTTGCTCCTATTTCAGTGCAATTACTGAATTTAATATTTAACTAAAGAAACTAGATGTGTTTTATTGCTTTCCTTTAAGATTTATTCACACAATTATTTATGTTTATAAGAAAAAAAAGAATTAGAAATCATTAATACTTGTGACTGATTAAAATCAGTTTTTAAAAATCAATATGTTAATTAACCATACCATTCACTTTGTGAAGCACGATTTTGTTGAATTGAATTGGGTGTTAAAATAAAGTAGATATATTAGTTCAAAAGTGTAAATGGTATGACACATTTTGATGATTAAACATTTAAAATGAAATAATCTGAAATAAGAGTTAAAAAACTTAGGGGGAATTGTGAAATAGTCTTAATATCATTGTCCAGTGTATACTATGAAAGCAACTTTTAGCTCAGCCTTCTTTCTGTTTTTCGTTAAATGGATATAATTTCAATCACCATCAGTTCAAAATCTTTTTGAAAAGTGTTTGTATTTTTTATGAAAAATCATAAAAATATCAACTTAAGATAATACAAAAATATTTTATTAATGTTTTGCCTTTTACGGTAATGTGATGATTTTTGTTGTTAATTCATTAATTTTCAACCTTAATTTGAATGGATTAAGTCTTATTTGATGGATTTTCTTATGACACAAATCAAATAATTTTTGAAAAATTTTTTTCATATATCAATATAATTTTAAAGTTATAATCTAAAAGTAATGGGACAGGGTTTTTGTTCTTCAAGTTGACAAGTGTAATTCAAAATCACCTGATCAAAATTAACTTTGAACACGTGTGATACTATAAGACAGCCCTGTCGCCAGAGAGACCATCCAAAATTAATACAGGACAGAAAGTAAATAGAGAAGTTTTGCATCTTTGTATCAGCCGCTCTTTGTAGCTCTTTGTACCAGCCTACCAGACCATCCAGCATGCCCGTTAGGTGTGAAAAACTTGAGAGGAACGGATTTTTATATGAATGTGTGAAAAGGTTTTTAGCACCAGGGTCAGAAAGAGATAAGAACTACTGGGATTTGAGAACTGGTCAACAGGAAGTTAAAAGTGGAAGGCCAATTATGGTCGGGAACCCTGGGAGAGATTGAGAAGAAGTTGGCTGAAGCCCCTCTCCGATGACAGAGAACTTGAAAAGTCAGCCAAACTGGATAGAAGAAATTGTAGAGTTTCACAACAGTATCACACATCCCCTATAAACTTAACAAGTCACATTTTATATGATTACAGATGTTTGTTTTATTTCACTATTCTACAGACGATCATATAGGGTCAGATATGTGAAAGCATTCAGTTTGGTTGCTTCTCAGAATTCATGTTCAGTAATATTTGATTATTACAAGTGTGTTTATATCTCAAAATCTGTCTTACTTTCTAAACAAAAAGACTATTGACCTAAAAGAATACAAATATGAGGACAGACCTCCCAACCCCCCTTCACTAGAAATAGTTGCATGCAATATTTTTCTTGTAGCCAAAATTGAAAATTTACCTGACAAATAAGACATTTAAGAATGTAAATAATTTTTAAAGAGATATGACAATACGGTTTCCAATCAGGATAATAAAAAGAAGAATGCTTAAATCAATACAAAACGTATTGCAATAGATATGTTTAATGTCAAGTGAAGTATTTTTGAAGTCAATAAAAAATTCAGTCATTACTAGATCACCAGTGACCCGTTGGGTCAGTATTTGTTATATATATTATTAAAAATATAATTTCTTAACTTTGACATTAGTTTTAATAATTGTTTTTTTCAATTCAATTCAATTCATCATATTGGCAAAAGATTAGTACAGAGTTAGAGCCATGTAAAAGCGAGTTATGAAAGAGAGGAGGGGGTTATGTATAGGGGTCATGATGCGGCCAGCGTTGTCCTGAACTGTTTGGATGTCTGCATTTTGATCACGGCTCCCAGCAGCTTGTTCCATGGCCCAGTGACCCCAAATTGAAAAAGAAGCCTTCCAACGATTCAGCGCTGAAATCATCTTAGGTACAGCTTCTCTATTTTTTTTACAAGGATTACAAAGTCAAAGGATTTCACAAAATCAGAATACATTGTGATGTCAAAATAGACGCTCTCTCTTCCTCCCCCTCTCTCATTGTGATATCACTTATCTCTTTTACTTATTTACATCATTCCATTTCTCTCACCACTTCAGATGAAGTGTGCATGGTGAGAAGCAAGCAAAATAACATCAGAGTTTTAGTAGTATATAGATGGATTAATTTTTACCTTGGGTAATAGTATGTCTCAAAATTTATTGAACACACCATTTTACTTAGATAACATCTTTTTATGTGCTTTCTTATTTTCCAAATGCTGAATCTCCACATTTGTTAAATGTTTACAAAGTCAATCTATAAAAAACATTTATTATTTGCAAACCCAACTGGGTTCACTATGAAGTTGTGTCCATGAGAATGTGTACAAAGTCTGTAAATGGTATGTATATGTGTGTGTGTGTGTGTGTGTAAATAGAGAAGAGAAGTCTTCCATACCGAATTGTGTGTTTGTGTCGAGCGCACATGTTCTTTTCTGTAAAATTGAGTTCACAAGAATGTGTATAACAAAGTCTGAGTAGAACGATGTGTGTGTAAGTAGAGAAGAGACGTACTATGTACCATGTAAAGTGTTTATATGAAGTGTACACATATTTAAGTGTTTTAATAAACAGTTTCTAGTAAGAAAGGCTCGACACAGACATTGTATTCGAACTGAAAGAATTTGGTAAGGTGTATTTTATCAGTTCAGACTCAAGTCTACAGGTGGCTAATAAACAGCCGCCAGGCCGAATGGAGAAGAGAGAGGTTGTCTGGTTGCTGATGTTGTCTGTTGCCATCCGGGTGGACAAAGAGTGAGAAGAGAGTTACTGGTGTGTTCTTTCGAGGCCAGGCCGGATAGAAGTAAGAGAATGGATTTTGCTGTACAGCGCTCTTTTATAATCACTGATACAGCGCCGCCTGGCATTTCCAAAGGGCAAATAACTTGGCTTTGACACCGTCTGGTGAAGAGTTTGTAGTTATGTTGAAAAAGGGAGGTAATGCTACAAATACTAAAAGACATCAAATTGGTGTCATTAAGAAGTTTCATTGTAAAAACTTACTGAACATTGAAGTCAAACAATGTGAAATCATTTTCATATGATTTGTTTAACATATAAGTAGACTGTTGAGTTTGAACTGATAAAATACACCTTACCAAATTCTTTCAGTTCGAATACAATGTCTGTGTCGAGCCTTTCTTACTAGAAACTGTTTTGCTTGACTGAGGAATACCAAAAAGACTTTTCAAGGCTGACTTTGTAAACAATATGATCAAAAACTGGGAGTTATGAAGGTTCTTTCTTGTTATCTATTACTAATCATTTGGTAAATAAAACCGTTCAGATTCTTTTCTTTATGTTGCAGAATTTTTGCAATAAACGAAAAAATAAATAAATATTCAAAAATAAATATAATGTAATTTTCTTTAAAAAATCTCACTTTTAAGACGGTCTGTAATTATAGACTTATTATTATTTGATGTCTTTTATAAGGTGTTAAAGCAGGAGTATGAAATACTTATTTTCCCAACTGTGTATATATATATATATATATATATATATATATATATATATATATATATAATCACTATCAAAACGTCGGTTGCTGAATCGGTTAAATTTTTGATATCTTTAAGCTTGCAAGTTGAGTTTACAGTGTTTCCATGGTAGCGAGCAAAGATCAAACTAATGTATAGTGTGCATGGAATATATATATATATATATATATATGTATATATATATTAAAATTCAGAAGAGATAAAGATGGAGAAAGAGAAAGGCGAGACGGGAAGGAGAAAGAGATATTTAATAATATATACAGCAAATACTGACCTAATGGGTCACAGGTAGTCTTGTAACTACTAAAAATACAAAGTATATTTATATAGCCCAAAAATCATGATCTTTGTTAAATAAAGTATTTGATTGAGTAAAATTATTTTAGAAAGTAGAAAATATACTAATATTCATATAACTTGATTAATTACTGAGAAAATGTTCAAGTATTAGCATTGGAAGAATAAGAATATTTCTTCTGTTTTCTTTTCGTAATCGAACTTGTCTTAACCGTTGGCTGTTTATTTTAAGGCCAAATTACAACACTTTTTTTTTTCTGTATCAATACACAATGCTTTATCAGTGCCGAACTTGTAAAGAAAATGTTTTATCTCCCCCTCCCCCCCCCAAAAAAAAAACAACATTTGCAACTGCTTTTTATTGGGGATTTGTCCTAAAGGAATATTTCATTTTTCTTTCTGCTAATTACATAGATTGGATTTATATTTCTAGATGTTTTTGTTTTTGTTCATTTTCTTGTAAAGTTGTTTGATATTTTTTACCCTGAAAAGCAAATACATTTGCTTTTAGGTTCATAAAACTGTTTAAGTTTGTGGAGAGTACACACACCTTATGTTTATATAAGTCTGTTGAAAATTTAGCCCACTTAAACTTGCACGGCCAACTTATCAGCTTGCCTTCTCAGTGTCACTTGATTAAACTTGTTTCCTCATGTATAGGAATAGTCTCTTGTTTATTCGTTAGCAGCCTGGTTCAATGGCAATCTCTTAGCACGTGTCAATGCATGTATAAAAAGTGACAAGCCGGATCACTGATAAACAGGTGCTTGCATGTCTCTGAATATATTAAAGTAGCTATTACTCACCTACAGACAGGTTCACGTGCAAGAATTTTAGCTCTGAACACTTTTCTACATGCTTGTACAAGTGAGTCTTATTAATATAAAAAAAAACAATTGTTACTCTCTTAAAACAATTTCAAATTAGCACTTAGTTTTTAGATGCACGACAGGTGCATAAACTGGGCTGAGATCATTTTATTTTTAATGATTTTGTGATTTTGTTTTTTCAGTTATACAATTTAGCATTCACTTTATTTTGTAGCATTAAAATCTTTTATTCATGTTATAGTTGTTTCCGTTCTTTATTTATTCTGAGATTAATTTTTTTTAATCTGCTGAAAATACTGCATTTAACAGCTTATAAGATGGACTTCAATTTGGACAGGTATTTAAAAAAATAAACTGGTCTAAATAAGCAATTGAAACCATTTGTAATATACTAAAACCATGACTGGCTGTTTTTCTTCTATGATCCCTAGCTTCATATGAAGTAAAATGCAAATGGTGTCAAAAATGTCTGCTAGTTTGTTTAGGTAAATGCATTATTAAGTGGTATCACATAATTTTCTTCCTGACTTATATGAAGTACTAATAACTACTAATTTTAGGCATTGTTACCTTAGAAAAGAGTTGCTGTTGTTTATATAGAAGTGATCGCCATCTTGTAGAGATGTTTGTGGTTTAATTTAAGGGCAACTAAGTACTAGAAGTTCACGAGCTAGTAATCCAAAGCTGATCTCTGACCTAATAAAACACAGTGATCTCCTGGGATCTTTTTTTGGGAAAAAGTGTCTTGTAAGCCATCAAGTACAATACTGTTAACGGTTATAGTTTTAATCTTTACCCCATAGACCGGTATTGTCTTGGCCTTCGGGTCTTGATTTACGCCGGTCTATCGGTTGTCTGTCCTGTGCAGTTCTAGGAGGTGCACCCTCTCAAGCTTTGCCTTCTTGGGCACTGGTTTTTCAAATCCCACTTTCCCGACCTTGTGTCACATCTTACCTTGTGGGAGGAAGATAAATAGAAGCAATTGAATACTTTTAGTTTAATACATTAGTAAAAATACAACTGATTATAGTCATAATGGTCTATCAAATAAGCTTTTAGAAAGTCTGAAATTGGAGTCTATTATTGAATAGATTTTGAAAGACTGAGTTGTAACTGAGAATTGAGGTATGTATGACATGCAAGTTAAATCTTTTAAAGTTTGTAGAATAGGGAGCCATCTCGCACACATTTTGGATGATTTCTATAAACTTTTCGCTCTTTTATTTTCACACAAATTTATTTGTTCTCATAATGCATCATATAAAAACAGCCATGTTTGTTTGAAATATTTTAATATACTGTAAACAACAAACAGCCAAGTTGAATCGACTTCAACTAGCATAAACAGCATAGCTTGTATTTTTTTATCACTAAATTAAACATATTTTTGTAAAAAAATATTGAACATATAATGGTTTTAAAAGATAAGATGTTTAGAAATAGTGTCAAGCAGCAGTTTTAAAAAGTCCCTTAAAGTTAATATTAACCATAACACCACTATATAACAAAAAAAAAACAGACTAGTTTGGCTGTTGATGTATTTCAAAAAATTATCTGTCTTTGATCTTTTCCTCAATGTGATTTTAGTAATATGGATAATATATGAAGTCTAATACCTAGTTTTAGGCTCAGTTCTGTATGAACATAATAAATATTTGCAGACAAAAATTCAGCTTTAAGACTGGCTGGGAAATTGAGAGCATCTAAAGAATTAGATTTTATTTGTTTGGAGAAAAGATAGAATTTATTGTTACATGTATTGTTTATTAATTTCATCTGTATTGGATCCTATAATACGTTGTTCTAAGTTTGGTAGTGTATAGAAAGAGAACCTGATTGTATTTCTGGTAAAAAGTTTACTATATTTGTATGGAGCCTTGAAGTTGTCCTCTATGATTTTAAAGAAATGTTTAGGGATGTCAGTTAGGACATTCTTACTAAATGGTAGCTGAACCAGATGCATTTGCGTCTTCTATTTCTTATTACCCAGCGAGTTTTTTAAATTATTATTATCTATTCTTAAATTATGCTGTTGAGAGAATATATTCTGTTTGTTGCTCCTATTATTCATTATGTTTGTACTATTGTTTATTTTATGCTTGTTTTTGTTATCACCATGTTATGGGTTATAATATACGGTTTAAGCCTTATATTACTATTGTTGTTACTACTAGAGGGTTATTTTAACTTATTATGAAGGCTAATATTTTGATTGTAATTTAAATTTCTCAATGCAGTGTTGTAAAATTCAGAGTTCTCATCAATTATTTGCTTATTAGATGAAATTCCAGAGATTCGGTTAGAAACGTTGGGTACAATGGAGTTCAGAATCGACCTAGGATGGTTAGAGTTCCTATGAACGTAATATAGGTTTGTGGTAAGGATCTCTATATAGCTCCTCACCTCAAGCTCAAGGTTTTCCTTAAAGGGTTCATGAATCTCATTTAGTAAGAACAAACCTACCAAGTCAGTTACCTGTGCTGAGTCAGTCGATCCCATTAAAATATTAAAATGATCAGGGGTATTCTTACTGGTCGATTATTTATTGCCAAAGTGAATAATGGATTTCCTAGCTAGTAATTTAAATCTATCTATGCTGGTGTAATATCTGAGGAGTTTCTAGCCATAAGCTATTATTTAATAGAATAGATGACTTATATATATATATATTTATATATATATATATATATATAATATTTATAAATAAATATTAATTATTTATTACCTACAGACATCGATGTTTCATGCTAACGCAATCTTCAATGTAGGAAGCTAATATATATATATATATATATATATATATATATATATATATATATATATATATATTACGGCACAATCACGTTGACACATCGGTTCCCATTAGATCACCGAAGTTAAGCTACGTCGAACCTGGCCAGTACTAAATGGGTGACCATTTGGGAATACCAGGTGCTGTATGTGCTCTCTGCTTATCTCGGCATTGTTTCCAGTCGTCTTTATTACTACTTGCCATTGGAATCAAGCAATGCCGACTCAGGAGAGCGGTTGTTGGGGATTGCGCAACCCTTGCAATTACAAATTCATGCACGAGGCACTCATACGTCGAAATCGACAGGAGAGTCCATCATATATATATATGAGAGAGATTACTAATATCAGTATTTGAGATGGTAGTATTTTGGGTTACTTTTAGTTAAAGTATGATAATTTGGGGGGCCTGGTCCTGACACTTTTGTCAGATGTATCTCTATCTGACAACCTTGCCCATGTAGTGAACATACTATCCCCATATTTTTTTATAACACTTCAAAACAAATATGTCTGATCTGTGTGAATCATCAGAAAAAGCAGCAAGCAGGCATGGCTGTTTGTTACTATGTTTGTTTGTTTGCTTGTTCAGTTCTAAACTTTGATATTAAAATGGAATAAATTGTTTATTTCATGTTATGTCTGTGTTCATATATAATTCAAAGTATTTTCCTTTCTCGTAATATTTTACACTACAATGAAGATTTGCCTAGGGCATCACCAAACCTCTTTATACCGCTGACTTTTTCAGAAAGAAAAAAATATATAAAATTCTTTTATCACAAATAATATTTAATATTTTCTTTCCTTTTCTGTAATTATTTAAGATTCTTAATTCTCTTTTCTTTCTTTCTTTCTTTATACAATTTATTTAATAAATCATAAAATAATTTTTTAAAGACCAAGACCAATAATCAGGTTTGGGGTTAGGAGCTCATCCTCTCCCCCCCCCCCTTTCAAATCTATAATACTAGGAGACTACTCTATGTAAACAAACGTGTTTATATAAACATGTAACAAAAATCAGAATTATACAATTTTAATTCAATTTTTGGCATTTATTCAATCAATTATATATTTGTTAAGGAATACAAATTTTCAGATTTAACATCATAGCACTTTTGAAAAAAATGCCACTATGGCAGAATTTAAATTTTGGCCACATTACCACACATGCACAGTTGCACACTAACAGTTTTTAATTTGTTGTTACTGTTATAAGAGACTTTATATCATTTTTACGATAGCATTTTAAGTAAGAACACACAAAATAAACCTAAGAAGACCTCCAGAGCGCTGTTGATGGAGTCTCAGCAGACTTAGGCCTCCTCTAGATCCAGAGGTAGGTAGTGTCGGCTATGCTAATAATATTTCTTATTCAAATAGTTTTCAAACTCTTCTATAGAGTCTTTAATTTTCTGCACTTTATATTTTGTCTAAACTTTTAAATAATTTCTAATCATAATCTAAAATATATGATAAATTGTTATAAACTTTGTCTCCCACCCCCCCAAAAAAAAATTATTTAATATGCATGTCACTCTCAGTGAAATTATAGGTTTAACAGAATAAAGAATTTTAATTTTTGTTTTCATCTTATGTTGAATACTGTTTATCCAGAATCATACATGTTTCCATTATATAATTACCTAAACTGGAATCTTCACTTCATTTTGTACTGAGTCCCCCCCCCCCCCGGTTCACCGCAAGGCCTTCATAAAATCTTTCTTTTTTATTCTATTGATGTTAGGTTTCCTTGTACGTGCTTACCACACCTTGTTATGTATTACTTTGGAGGAAGGTTTACTATTTTCTCTACATTCGTTGCATTCCTGAATGTTGACACACCTTGTGGATGATTGCACACTTATGTTGGTTTCTTATTGTTGCATGTGACTCTATTTTCAGTTTTTATATAGGTCAACATTCTTATGACACGACAAGCATGCATGACATAATCATCCAAATCTCAAGATTTGGCTCAGATCAACTGATATTAAAGCTTTACTCTGAGTTAAGCTGATATTTCTCTCTGATTTCTTTTGAATGTCACTCTGGATTAATGAACCTTCATTTTATATATATTTTCTTCCATTGCACTCTATCAGTAACAATTAAAAGATTAATTTCTTAGTGATTATCCCTTTATTCAACTCTGAAAAGTGATTATATACTAATTCAGTATATCACCATTGGATTCCTCATAAAATTTTACTTGAGAAACGTTGGTTTGGTTGGGTTTTTTTTTTTATGGCATATCAACCCTTTTCGGGTTATTTAATGCCGAATTAGGTCATTTTGGTGAAAGTTTTTATGCTTCAAGTTCTGTATATGTTCAAGTATTTATTCATGGTGTTTGGTTGAGTGAAAGGGGGGAGGGAGGGGGGGGGAGGGAAATTGTTTTTAGTTTTGATTTTTGCAGAACCTGAGTTTTGCAAAGAGAGAAAAAAAAACAATAAAACATCAATTTTGGGTCAGAAAGTGAGAAACGTTGCTTATATGTATAAATAAATTATTTAATAATAAATATTTAATTATTATCTACATACGTATATGTTTACTCCTTGAGGAATCATCAGTGTAAGGATAACCCTTCAAACCAAGCGCACAATTCGAGCTCCCTAAACAATAAGGCTATCTGCAACAGCTACAGATGAGATGAGAAATAAATCCTATTTATGTGTCAAGCATGTGGACAACTATAGTCGCCTTCATAACAGTGTTCAACTGAAAGAAACTTGTATTCATAGCTTAGATTTGACGGTTTTTATTATTACTCATCGAAGGGCCCAGCCAAAAGGGGGCTACAAATAATTATTTAATAATAAATATTTAATTATTATCGACATGCGTATACATATCATCCTAACAGAATCATCAGTGTAGAGATAACTGTTCGAACCCCAGAACAAGAGTCACCTTTAACTCAATTCCGAGTTCCCTATATATATATATATATATATATATATATATATATATATATATATAGGGTGGGCAAAAATAAGGGTCCTATTTTTAAAAATTCATAACTTTTTTATTTATTGATTTTTTTTTTTTTTTTTTTAGAATAAGTAAAGGACCCCTTCCGAAGCAAGCATGAGCCGTATTAGCCCTAAGGAACGTACCCTCATTTAGAAAACATTATTTTTGCTTAAAAAACTCAAAACAGTGTAAAAAACAATACTTTAGTTTTTGTAAGTTTTAAGAAGTGTTTTTCGGCTAAAATTTGTTTTGTTTATTTCAAAAAATCTCGGAAGGGTCAGTCTACACACACATAAAGTTTGGTGAGTTTAACTTTTATTTTGTGGAAGTTATTCAAATTCAAGTTATTCAAATTTAAAGATAGGACCCTTATTTTGGCCCACCCTGTATATATAACATGAATTTATCTTGCCGAATTTTCAAATAGCTAATCCATGTGACATATTTGATTCGAACTAGCCTATTTTTCACCTGACTTTGTTATTGGCACAAATATAATTTATTTAGCTTCGTTTTTTTTCTGATAATAGTTTGGCCGGGTAGGAGGAATGTTAAAGTGGAAACATTTTTGTGTTACTGACATAAACAAGTGTGAGCTTAAGCCCTTTATAAAAATTAATGTTTCGCCATTTTCTATTCATACTTTGGCTATCTGCTAATCAATTACATGTGTTTAAAATAAAGTTAAACTATTTTTTCTTACTCTAATACTAGGTAACATACTTTTTCTTCTAATTTCCATAGTTATTTCTAATAGATGCTGCAAGAGTTAAACTATTTTGAATTTTGAAAATATTTTTACATGAAAAACGATTCACTGCTCACATCTTGAAGTACAGAGATTTCCATTTGTTTGTTTTCATTAAACAAATGCAAAACAATTTCTTTACTAATTTTTCTTTTAATGGAAATCGCTCCAGACAAGGCGTGAAGCCACTTGATGGTAGGAGCTAAAAATAAAATACCACTTCATGGTCAAAAACTAGCCAACGATAAGTGTTATATGGATACATTCTGACCCAGAAAACAGCAATTCTTCCCCATTTGTCAACAATATCGCTCATGGAATGTGAGGATTAAAGGACAAAACAAGGAAAGCGAGAGTTACGAGGCTGGCAAAAGTAAACCCAAAGTCCACTTTCTACTCTCCACAATTACAAAACGATTCTTTTCTTTTTCACATATTTTAGGATGAGGGGAGTATTATTCAACAATAATAATAATCATAAAATACACTCTACACTCATTCTTTACTACTTCATTTTTTGTGTTCATCCTCTGACACGTGGAATTAAAATAGAATCTCATTGATACACTTTTTTCTCTTAGTGTAATATTTTTCTATAATAAACATAAACCGTTTTTTTTTCGTTAACAAATGATGGGGGGGGGGGCATTTAATAATAATATTTAAAAAATACTGTCTACAATTGGGCGAGATATGTAAAAATAATAATATTCATAAAATAATCGTGGGGTTTTTTTTTTTTTTCATTTTTTATTTATCTCTCTATGTGTGGGGTTTAAAAGTAGAATTTTACTAGTTATTTTCCAGTAACTGAATAACAATAATAATAATTAGAAAATAGTGTTACAATTCGGGGAGGCGTATTATTTAAAAATAATAATAATATTCATAAAGTACTACTTCAGTTTGTTTGTTTTTTTTCTCCTGATACGTGGGGCTTAATTCACATTCTGCTACTATTTTCTTATTTATTTATTTATGTTTTTTTTTTTTTTTGCTTTTTTCAGTAAGCATAATATTTATTCATACTAAATAATAAAAAAAATTCTTTATTATTAACTCAATGAGGGAAGAGTATTTAACAATAATAATATTCAGAAAATACTGCCTACAATGGTAAGGATAGGGATTATTTAACAATAATCATATTAAAAAGATACTGTATACATTAATGATTATTTTAGGGATGAGGGAATATTTAAAAATAATAATGTTCTTTTATAGGTGGGGGTGGGTCAGGGTCAGGGTCAGATTGTTTAAAAATAATAATATGAAATATTGTCTGCAATATATTTTTTTCTTTCTTGTCTACAACTTAATCATTTTTTCTAATGTGTTTTAACTTTTATTTATCCGTTGAGGTTTTATAGGGTCTGTGTAAAATGAAAAGATAAATACTCCGGGTAACGCTGGGGTAACTCATTCACTCAACTAGCTAAAAGACTAAACTTACCCAAATGATCAGGAACCGCATGCGCCATGCTCAGGCAGGGCCCACATACTCATACTTGACTCCTTTTCATACACACAAGGTCATTACCACCTTTTTTCAAAAACCGAGGAATGTAATCTTTTTCTCTCACATCTGATCTTTACCTTCAGCTGGTGCTTGAAGTAAGCGATCAGGGTCCTGATCAGCAAAAGATTAAACTCCTTGGTCACCTCTCAGATGTGGTGTCCAAATCACCATTTGCACTACGACCAGGATCGTAAGAAACACCATTCGTCTCTCCCTGTCCAACGCCGACCTGATGTCAATTACGTAGGATACATTTAATGGCAGAGGCTGCTCGAGATTGATACGTGCCGTCACCTCATTGACATAACCCTAATTCTGCCGGAGTTCACAGCATTCAAAGAAAACCTCAGGCGTTTCTTCTTTGAGTGTGTCACAGTATGGACACTCGAGCGAATCCTCCATTCCGGAACTGTGTTGTATGGCATTGAGGGGTAACATGTTCCAGACCAATTGGCAGGTCAGAGAGTTGTTGAGAGGACTCATACCTGGCGCCCAACTCCATTCAGAGCGGATCCTCTCCTCTGGCCACCCTAACTGCCAGACGAACAGATTGTCAGCAGCCCTCCTAACTAATCCCCTACGAAATTCCTTCCTAGAAAAAAGGTCACTGGACTGAGGAAGCTTTTTGAACGCGACTCGACGCTCCCTTAAGAACTGCGATTTGGCCCTCGGCTTACGACGGCCGTCGACCGAATGGTCAGGACTGAGGTCGGGAAAGGTGATATTGACTGCAGGGTTCCACGCAGATTCCTCTGTTAAAGTTTGACTCAGGAAAAGCAGTCTCTCAGCGTGTCTATGACACATGAAGTCGGGAATCTCAAGCCTCCCTCAAATGGACGTTCAATACAGACCTGTCTATGAACCCAGTGTTTCTTCCTGTCCCAGAGAAGCAAGAACAGAAGCGCCTGAGAACCTTTAGGTGTTTTGCAAGCAGGGAATATATGGCTAATTGAACACTTTGATCTTAGCCAAAAGGCCAAGGAATCATAAAAAATAATGTTTTTATGACTAGGAATTTTTAAACGAATGAAAAAAAATCCCTGATTTAATCTATTATTGTATTATCTTTTAATAGGGGTTGGTAGTGTAGTATCAGTTCTGTTGTCATAAGATCATCCTCCCATGAATTCTATCCTACCTTTTTATGAGTGGGTGGGATTAACTCTCCCAGGCATTACATCCTCCTATAGGAGAAGGGGATAATGTGATATATGTTCTGTTGTCATGAGACCATACTCACAGGCATTACCTTCTCCTTTTATGGAGGGGGGGTCCTCCCAGATATTACCTCCTCTAATTTTGGGGGGGGGGGTCGGGTGGGGTAGTGTAGTATACTATTTATTTCATTGTCATGATATCATTCTCTCAGTAATTACCTCCTCCTTTGGGGGTCAGCGTAGTATATGTTTGTTCACCATGATACTATCCTCCAAGGCTAGCACAAATATGTGACGGGAGGGAAATGTCCGTTTCAGTTTTTTGGTAGTTTTTATGTCTAGGTCAAGCCAATGATCTAGTTTTTCTAATTTGATCCATTTCTCTGGTGTTTCTACTTTTCATTATCAATATTCTATCCTCGTGTCATACATTGTCAAATACATGTGTAATTTCCAAAAGTATGAAACTTCTGTCCAACAAACTGATCCCATTGTTACATTAAAGGTTTCATTTGATTCTTTTTTGCCCAGATACAGTCACTGTAGACCAAAACTGATTGTTGACAGTGTTTGAATACTTCTGTGTTTTGATTATCAATTTCTAAAAAAATTTCTAAGTGTATTGTATTATTGAGGAGTTTTTCTTCATGAAGCCATAAAAATCCTTAATTGGAGGAAAAGTAGTCATTTTTGTATACTAGCTGTACTTACACGGTGTTGTAAAAGAAAAAATCATGACTTGTTTACAAAGAAATGGAAATTAATTTTGGTGACTAATTTTGTTATCAAATTATTTTGTGAAATAGGAATTTTTAAAAAGCTTGTTTTAGTACTGAACTCTAATCAATTAAATAGTAAAGAAGAAATAATAACGTGTAATTCATGTGAAGGCGAGTAAGACATACACACAAATATGCTTGAAGTTGCATAATTTAATTAATATATTTATTGTTGAAGAACTTGTTATAGTTGCACACAATAATTTTGGTAAGTAAGGAAAAATGTCTCCACTCGAAAAGTTCTCTTAGCTGGAATATGTATTTTCAGGAAAAAACTGAAATTAAATAAAATACATTTGTGCCAATAACAGTGGAAAGAGAAAAACAAAAAACATAGGCTAGTTTGAATCAAGTATCTATATGTCAGACAGATATGATTTTGAAAATCTGACAAGATAACTACTTTATATGTTAGATATATGAGACCACTCATAACCGATTTGGTCAGTATTTGTTATATATATATATTATTAAATATATATATATATATATTGCGGCAATGAAAACAAAACTTGTTTTGTCGCAACTAATGGAATAAAATCAAAATATATATATATATATATATATATATATATATATATATATATAACATAGGTTGAAAATCATGTTTTTAAAGGATTACAAAGTCAAAGGATTTCACAATGTCATAATACAGTGTGATGTCATAATAGACTCTCTCTCTCTCTCTCTCTATTATTTACATCATTCCATTTCTAACACAACTCCTCTTATAATTCGCTCTTCCTCCCACTATCTAAAACATTCATGTACAGGTGAAGTGTGTAAGATTAAGAGTTTTAATAGTATATATCAATATATATATATTGATTTTTTTTTAAGCATTTTTTTTTTCTTTCACTTTACATAAAATTTTACCTTTGCAAACTGTGAGAAATAATGTCTATTTCATTTTCTATTTTAAAATGGAGCAAATTCTTCACTAGTATAGGCATCTTTGAAACATAGACAATAATGGGCAGTATTAGTTTTGCGCAGTTTTGCATATGAAGTGATGAAAAGTGGACTGCATGCTCTTCCTCACTTAAAACTTGATCTTTCCTAACTGGGTTACACTGCTCACTAGAGCACATCGTTTGCTGCGTTTAGAGGTCACTATTGATAGCAGATGACTTTTCACATTAGCTGATTGTAAGATCTAATTAAATTGCAATAATAAGGCAAACCTTTTTTTATCGGATTTCGAAGTTTCAAATATTGAATCTTTTCTTTTATGGTGTAATATTTTTCTTTTTTATTGCATCTGGATATTTTTTATAATCCAAAACATCTGAATAGTTAGGTATATTTTGTGTATATCTGTCTAATGAGCATACAGCATAATCACGTTGACACATCACTTCCCATTAGATCACTGAAGTTAAGCGACGTTGAGCCTGGCCAGTACTAAAATGGGTGACCATTTGGGAATCTCGGCATTGTTTCCAGTCGTCTTGGACTTATCCTTGCCACTGGAATCAAGTAATGCCGACTCAGGAGAGGTGTAGTAGAGTGTTGGGCAATCCTTGCTTCACAATTACACATGCAGGCAACCTTACAGGGGGTATCCATTGTCTCTCAAGACTGAATGGAACCTTCTTCTTCTTCTGTCTTATGACAAAGCAGCCATTTTGGGGCTATTTAATGCTAAAAGAGAAGTGGTTCCAGTAGCGTAGTAGTTACCAGCATTTGGGACTGTTAGAGTCCTGTCGCAACTATTACCTCAATTTCACTTGTGGAAAAGTAAGAATCCATATGTCATCCTCTCAAGCTATTGGTGAAATATTAGAGTAGACTAGACTCTCAAGCCTTGATAGGCCAACTAGTCGAAGAGAGGAAAAGCTCTGAAATAACACCATGGTGGATAATCAAGGTTTACTTTGACAATGGCACTTCCAACTTGTAGAGGGAATAGATGTACTCTACTAAGTAAGATACAACTGATCACCCATCATAGATGTGTGCCCGACTCGGCAAAAACTGAAACTTGACGACGAAAATGAATTCCAAAATATAATACCCTTTATAAGTGATTGTGTTCTCTTAATTAAATGCAAGCGCTATTTTATCCACAGAAAATTGCAGGTTCATACCTTTCCCCACATTATTAGTGTGTAAATGATCACAATAGATCTGCTGGATTTTAAATTCACATACTTGAATTCATAATCTGCGACGGTATTTTTTAGGTTAATTATGCACCTCCGAAATAGTAAGTAATACAACGTCGTAAGTTTATTTTCAACGCAAGTTGGACCCCCTTAATTTATGTAAATAACTACGTCACTCAGCTACTGTATACTGCATAAGTAATGGATTGTAATGAATATTTATATTTAATGGAACTATATATTGTTGCCAATGTTGTGGATTTATTTTATTACTGGTCAAAACATACTGTATAAATAATGGGTTTTACATCACTAAAATGTTGTAAAACAGAACTTGAAAGTTAGCTAAAAGTTTTAGAAGACAATAGGAGAGGATTTATGCTGAAAGATTATCATCTTTTTTTTTTTGTAAAATAGAAAAAGTTTACTTGGTGACGGCTTCTAATTTTGAAATCGGAAATTGACAACCGGTGTAAATAACAAAACAGTTACCCATTATATTTTAGGTTGGATGTTTTTTGTTTTTTTTGGTGGTGGTGTGGGTGTGGGTGTGTGGGGCGGAATTCCTAATTTGTTTTCATTTTAATTATTAATGCATAAAAAAATCGAACTGGTTTTTATAATTGGAAAGAATGTTTTTTATATATTACAAATAATCATATCAAACTTATTTTTATAATTGGAATGTTTTTTTTTGTTTGAAATTATTTTTTTTAAATAGTTCATTTTATATATAGTTTATGTTTATATTGGCTGATTCTCACGTGTGCAAACTAGTGAAATTAAAAATTCTGCCCAAATCTAAGCGGTCTAAAATGATGAGGGACTGTTTTTTGATAAACACCAGTTGTCAATTACCAATTTCAAAACCGGAAGCCATCGCCAAGTCGACTCTTTCTATTTTACTCTTTTTATTTTTTTATTTTTTATTAGCTCTTGTTACATCCCTAATATAATGGCGTTGCTCTCTTTATGGCAGTACCTATGTAATTTAAACAAATTTTTTTATCGAAGTCGCTTCAAACAAGGCATGAAGCCACTTGATTTTGTTTTTTTATCAATTTTGCATACATAACATTTGGGATTAAACTACCAATCAATTATTATTACTGCATATTAATGTAATTATGTAACTTTGTGTTTTTCTTCACTTAACTGATACTAAAATATATGACAAAGACATGTAACGCATGATATTTATACATTACTGTATCTCATAAGGTTTATAAGTAAGATGTAAGCAAAAATTGTTTACTGTTATGTACCATTGTGTTTCATTTAACTTTAAATATTACGATATAGTAGTGTATTTATACGTTGTCTCTCAGGTTTTCCATATTTGACAGATTTTGTAAGTGCGGCATAACTATGAGTTATCGTAAGTCGGCGACATCATAACTCAGGGAACTCGCTGTATTTGCAAATTCATGTTGTGTTTCAGTTGAATTAAAAAACATTCCTTGTCTTAACTGTTATTTCCTATTTAAGTTAATTTCTCTCGCTATGGAAATAGAAGTTCATTTTTGCATAATTTCTTTTCTCTTTTTCGCAGTCAGTGATATCCTTTCTCTTTTTGTTTATCACAAACTTCTTCTCTCCTCATCTACACTTACATTTTCTTCCACATTTTCGAAATATTTCTGATGTTTGAATATTAAAAGAAAAGACATAAAAGTTGCTTTACTATTTAATGCTCTCAAATATTGTCAGAAATGATGAAACCACTTAGACAAGGTGATTACGTATTTCTGTTGCTCTTTGCGTATGCCTCAAGCGGATGGACACCCAAACTGCTGGGCATTTAAAACTAGAATTTAGTGGGAATGATCTTTTTTTCTAAGAACCATAACTTCAGTAGTGTAATCTCGATTTTCACACACCTTTTTTTTATTATATCAATACGTTTGTGATTGCTTTGAAATATTTGGGGGTTTGGTGTCTATCTAATTATTCTCAACCCATCTTGGGATGGGGATTCTAGCTAGTAGATTTCCAAATTACAAAACAATTGAGTATTACAACTTGTTAAAAATCAATTAATTTTTCTCTACTATGAAAAATATTCATTTTGTTTGTTCAAAAAACGACTGAAGCTAAATAAAGAACTAGTGAAATCCCTAAAAATTAAAAGGTAGAGATTTTTAAAGACAATAAACTTTGTAGCAAATATATATCCCCTTCTTACACACATATCTATCTATATAAAACTGAATGTCTGTATGTTTGTGTGTTTGTGCCTTATAGAAAAAAATGTTAGAGAATATAGATACAATATAAAAGTGTATTCTTATGTAAAATTCACAGAGTAAGTTGATGGGCACATTCCCGAATCTATAAACCCACCCCTTAGGGGTCCATGGGGCAGATTTTATCAGGGGGTCCTTTTCAGTTATTTTTCATTATATTTTATAGTAATTTGAAATTGCTGAGTCATATTGTAATTTAATTACGTAATAATTTGAAATAACTTTTAATTTTATTTAATGTTTCTTAGCGTCAATTCTATTTACATGGGAGGGGGGGGGGGGTAAGAAACTATGCCAAGGTCCGCCACTGCCTGCCACTCTGTATGTACACAAATACATGTACATTTTATAATATCTTATATAAGAAAAGTATTCAGTGTTGTCCTGAAAATAATACCTCAAATTCATAAAACAATTCATGGTTTTTAATTAAATTTATTTGTTAGAGGATAGCTCAGGAAGAACGATAACTCATGTTTAAAAACACAATTTAGGTTTTTAAAACAAGGTTAGAGAATATACATAACATATAAAAGTGTATTCTTATGTAAAATTCACAGAGTATTCCCGAATCTATAAACCCACCCCTTAGGGGTCCATGGGGCATATATATGACCCAGGCATGGTACTTGTGCAGTATATGACTCAGGCATGGTACTTGTGCAGTACATGACCCGGGGCATGGCACTTGTGCAGTATATGACCCGAGGCATGGCACTTGTGCACTATATGAACCGGGGTATGGCACTTGTGCACTATATGACCCGGGGACTGGTACTTGTGCAGTATATGACCGGGGACTGGTACTTGTGGATTATATGACCCAGGCATGGTACTTGTGCAGTATATGACCCAGACATGGTACTTGTGCATTACATGACCCGGGGCATGATACTTGTGCATTACATGACCCGGGGCATGGTACTTGTGCATTACATGACCCGGGGCATGGTACTTGTGCCGTATATGACCCGGGGCATGGTACTTGTGCCGTATATGACCCGGGGCATGGTACTTGTGCCGTATATGACCCGGGGCATGGTACTTGTGCCGTATATGACCCGGGGCATGGTACTTGTGCCGTATATGACCCGGGGCATGGTACTTGTGCCGTATATGACCCGGGGCATGGTACTTGTGCCGTATATGACCCAGGCATGGTACTTGTGCAGTATATGACCCGGGGACTGGTACTTGTGCATTATATGACCCAGGCATGGCACTTGTTTTTTGAGGGGTTTTTTCTTCCAAATTTTTTATTTTATTTCAACATTCTTTTTTCTCTTCTGATTATTATGCTCATCAAAAGGAGGGTGAATGTTTATGTTTGTATGTTTTTTTATTGCCCCGGGCAACGCCGGGTAGCCCTGCTAATCCTATAGAAAAAAAAAATTCTGAAATTATATATTATATTCTTGAGAATACTATCGATTAAACATTAAGTTTTTAATTATAAGTTTTGGGGTGGGTGGGAATTACTTATTCAACATTTTTTTTTAATTATCTGAGGACTTTGTGTCCAATTGATACAGTAATCTGAAGATCCCCCCCCCCCCCAAAAAAAAATGGAATAACAAAGATTTTTGAGAATGGTGAATAAGTCCTCAGCAGATATCAACTCAAAAGAATCATTTTATGCTAAACTTGCATATCAAACTGAACCCCTAAAAATTGAACAATTTAGAAGTTAGTGCTCAAATCGATAGCAATTTAAAGATTTTTTTCCAAAAGAATGAAAGAACATAAATGTTAAGTGTGTGCGTCAAATATTTCTTAGAAGTCAAATGCAGTTGACATCACAACACAACTATGACTTTTTTTAATGCTCTGTTTTACTGTTAGAATTAATTGTGCCCCCAGTAGATGTAATCTCTACATTTAATAAGTTTATTCATTTCATATTTCTTGATATTATAAGTTGTTGTGGCTATTATTATTATTAAAACTCATCCAAAGTGTATGTGTAGTGCATATAATAATGGTCAATTATCATGGAAATGAACAGTGTATGATGGAGAAGGGGGCCATCAGGTGTAGTATCGGCAAATGTCAAAGGATGCAGTGTCCCTGAAACCATCAACTGATCCAGGCATTTTGTTCCATGCTTCAGCAGTCCTGAACATGAAAAAATGTTTCCAAAAGTCATGGGAGCTGTCCTCTTTTCTGACTTTGTAAGTATGTCCATGTTTGTCAGACACATGAAGATCAAAAAGGTGCTCTGGGTTGTTGTGGGAAAGATGCTTAATAATGTTATGGGTGTTGTATTAAGTCAGTCGCTAGACATCGAAATTTCAATTAATTCAAGCCCAGGGAAGCAAGGCGTTCAGAGTATGGCAGGTATCTGATGCAGGATATTCACTTGGTTACACATCTCTGAACATTTTCCAGGCAATCAATGTTCTGAGACTGATGTGATACAAACACTTTTATATGATACTTAATTTTAGAATAACTGAGTTATTTTGTCACATTTATTAATAGATTGCATTTACAAAGCTGATTTCTAGTAGGTATCCTTGTTATATGTTCCTATATAATTGATGCACTTGTATAAAACTATATATTTACCTCTTCTCATGATGTGTTTCCTTATTTTTACTCTTTGCAGAAAGCTAATAACCAAATATATTGATTAGTAAAATTAGTTGATTTTTCTTGTTTTGGGTGAAGTGGGGGAATTTAAATAATTTCTAATTTATTATATCTTATTATTTACTTTTAGAATTTATACAGTTAAGAATGCTTTATATTTTTCTTTTGTTCTCTTTATCTATATATTACTAAAACTCTGATAAAAGAAGTGTCTAGTTACTGCCTCCTTATGAGAGCTGGATGTGACACAAGGTTGATTTAATGTGGAGAATATCCAGCTCCCTAGAAAGTGACCTTCTGGATTGGCACAAAAATAAAATAAAAATGCCTTAATTGAGAAGGATCTTTCCATCTCCAATCAAGGACAGAATAGATACATTTGTATTCCCACTCAAAGGCCAGAAAATGCTGTCAAAGTGTCTGATGTGAGAGTTAACCCTACATAAGAAAAGTCATTGGCCTTTTGGCTAAGATCAGAGTGTAGTATCTGTTCCGATGGATGCTCACTCTGTAGACCAGTATTGTCTTGGCCTTCGGGCCTTGATTCCGCCGGTCCTGTACAGTTCTAGAAGGTCTACCCTTACCGAGGAATGTCGACGAGACTGCCCAGGCATTATTGACGGCCAGAGTGCTCTTCTTCCTTTAGGGTGCTGGCTTTTCAAATCCCACTTTCCCAACCTTGTGTTACATCTTACTGCTGTCAGAGGTAGATAAATACCAAGAAAAGTGGTGAGACGTTGGACTAGGTAGTATAAAAAATGATTTACTATGACATCAGAATACATTGTGATATCATAATACTTTCTCTCTTTCTCTCTCTCTCTTCTCCTCTTCCCACACCTCTTTCTCTCTCTCTCCTTTTCCTCTTTTACTTATTTATATAATAATTCCATTCCTCCCACCAATTCTCTTATCATTTGTCCTTTATTTAGGTTATTTGACCTTTCTCCGACCATCTAAAACATTCATATACAGATGAAGTGTACACAGCGACAAGCAATTCTAATAATATAACAAATACTGACCCAACGGGTCACGGGTGGTTTAATATTCTATCATTTTTTTTTCTGATCAAATGAAAGGATTAAAAGATAACTTTTTTGAATATTCAAGGAGTCTAATTCATTACTTCTCTTTGCATTTTCAGCAGGTTAATTATTTATCAGGCAATTAGTTTTAATTCTTTCTCTTTTTATTACATGCACAATACTATGTTAATAGTTTCCGAATAAATGTCTTTACTAATTATTATGTATTAAAAATTCTTTTAATTTGTATCTAATTTTAGTTTTATTGATTTTTTTTTTCCAAATCAACAATAATAAGTCTTTCTAAGTGTTATTCTGGCAATAAGCAATAGTGAAATTTTTACTTGTATAACACTAGTAGGTTTACTCGACATTTTCTGGGTTGGTGGGATAACACCACTTGCAGCATTAAAGACTAAGGAGTACATTTTGCAGGTACATTTTTTTTTTGAAGGGTTAGGGTTTCTGCCTTGTTTGTTCATCTCAAAAATAACTAAAACAAAGCTCATTACACTCTCTATAACGTCTTATATTTATGTTTCAAATTTTATAAAAATCTGTCCAGTAGTTTTTTGAATCCATGAGTACATTTGTTTTTAAGGAGTCTGCACACTTTGCTCTCTTAAAAAATAAATCAAACATAGCTTATTACACTCGTTTGAGTCTAACTTTGCCTTTGTGAGGAGGGTAGTAAATAGGGATAATATTCAGCATCGCACTATTTTCTGAGGAGGGGGATTTATTGCCTGTCACTTCCTGAAGCTTCTTTATTCGAGAGGGAGTGTCAATATTTTTGTTCCCATCTGGAGTGCCTCTTTTTTGGGGAACTGGATTTTCCCCACCTTAAAAACTGACCTTATGATATTAAATTTGGAGCAATCTCAATCTCTCTCTCTCTCTCAGCTGTTTTAATAACATAGAAAGAAAGAAAATCAAAACCTGCAATAAAAATAAATGTTTGATTGAAAATGTTGTTACTACATATTATTATGTAGTAATTTCATGCAACTCAGAAATATTTTTAATTTCAAAATGGTTTGTGTTAAATTTTGAAGTTTAAGTGTCTCGTCCCATAGTGTGTCTCAGAATTCTTGGGAAAAAATTGAAAATTTGTGAATCTTGATAAATTTGTGTCTGATATCTCTTGTTCAAATTTCATGAAAATCAGAGATTTGGGGAATTTTCCAGGAGAAGGGGCTTTATGCACTCTCATACCACCTTAAAATAGTCAGATGGTCTTAAATTTTTTAAAATCTTTCTTAATTGGTCTCTAATACATATGGTTCAAATTTCATGCAAATCTGAGATATTTGAATTTATAAGTGTGTATTTGTGTGAGAGAGGGGGGGGGGGCTCTTTTATCTCACCCCACCAACAAAAACAATCAAAATATATGCAAATTGTGAGCAAAACATCGCTAGTAACCTACTGATTACAAATGTCATTTGTTTTGCTTGTGATCAACCATTGAAAACTGATACCTGGACACACACACTTTTTTGCTTCTTTCTCTCATATATATATATATATATATATAATTTTTATTAATGTTATGTTTTTGTTTTGTTTTAGAATGCAAATAAAAGAAAATTACAAGAAATAAAAACTGAAAATTTTAAGATTGACTACTCCACAAAAAAAAGCACAATATGTTTTCAGAAAAGACTAACAGTTGATACATGTCTTGATATTCTAACAAAATACATATATAACCCAAAAAGCTCTGATGAATAATATTGTCGGTTAAAATTTTTATTGAAAAATTTCCGGATTGTTGGGTAGGAAGAGATGGCTCATTTACCTGACCCCTGACCCACATTCCTGGAGATACCACCTACCGACTTTTTCTTGTGCGGCTATCCACAAGATATTGTGCACTGCACTAAAGTGAAGGACATAAATGACTTTAAACAAAGAATAATTGACACTATTGAAACCATTTATGAAGTTATGTTAAGGACACGGACAGAAATTAAATATCGTTTAGATATCCTCTGTTCAACAAATGGCGCTCATATAGAAACGTATTAACAATTGGAAACACAAAACTTTTGTATTTACTTGATATGATGTAAGCATTTTAAAAGAATCTAACTTGAGTTTTAATTTGAATCATATTTTTGAATTGTCTAAAAATTGGTGGACACCTTGTGTTTTAAATTACATTATTACCTGCCTCTTGGATTAATTCTTTAGTTAGTTTCTCTGCCACACAGCAGATAACCATATCGTGCCCTATTCTTCCCAGTCGAACGATTGTTGTAAACCTGGTATTTGTTTTTGAGAATATGTTAACAGATATCTAGTCTCTTGTTGTTTTCTACGTTTAACCTCAGTACAATTTTAATCTAAAAAAAAAAAAAAAAAAAAAAAACAGCGGGTTTCTTTAATATGATATACAGAAAACCAGAGATAAGGTTGTTTTCATGGTGATTTCTGTTGTCTATTTTCACTTTAGGTTATTTTACTAATATTTCAAATATATTGTAAAAGCTTGTTAATTAACACATAAATTTTCCTCTTTATCTCTCTGATTATTTCCTGTTAACCCTCCTAGAGAAATGTCAGATGATATTATTGAAACATTGACTTTAACATGTCACTTTTTTTTTTTTGCTTTGTAGGTATGCAGCAAAGCTTTTAAAGCCAAGGGCAGTATGCTGTATCACAAAAAAGTAGCTCATGGTGTGAATGTAGAACTTAGCCAAGGCCTAGAAGAGCGCTACCTCCGTTTGAAGACTCGGGCCCAAATGAAAACTCTGTATTTGCATGAGAAACTCCAAGAGAGAGCATCAACGGGTGAGCAAGATGCAGCAGCCATGGAAGCAAGCTTGAATAAATCATCTGAGCTGCTCAAAAGGAGCGAGTCTGAAGGGGAAATGGCTACTATCAGTGATACCCCCGAAACCCTTCCACTTCAAGCAGCAATTGCAAGTAGTGGCACTTACCCGACTGAAGATGATATAGAAACAATGACATCTTGCTCTACTTTCAAAGAGGAACTTGAACTTGCCAAAGGCCTTGGGCTTAATGATCAAAAGATCTCTGAGGCAATGGCTGAAGCAAGCTTGTCTAGTGTGGAAGTTTCGCATCTTCATCCACAGCCTCCACCATCGCAACCACCGCCCTCCACCTATTTTGTCCACCCTGATGTTAGCACATCACCTTCCATAACAAATCCAACAGCTGCTGTGTGTGGTATTGGTAACAACGCTATAGAACCATCGATATCTCCAACTTATGGGCCTGCAGACAACTTTGTGATTACTACTGAAGCCCAATTTACCAAAAATCGTATTAGTATAAAAAATGAGACTGTAATTGCAACACGGATCGATGGAATCAATCAAAGTAGTGGCAGTAAAACGTCCCTCTACAAGTGTTACCTGTGTGGCAAGATTTTCAATTACCTCAGCAAACTTCAGTGTCATTTATCTCTGCATTACGAACGGCACCTAGTAACCTATCAATGTTCTGTGTGTGGTACAAACTTCAAATTCAAAACCCAATTACTCCGTCATTCTAGGCGACACAAACTGCCCCCAAAGAGCTCAGTGCAAGTAGATCAAGAGGGACAGTTAGAAGAGACCGTCCCTGTCAGTCAAGACACACCCCAGTTAAGTGAAGGTTCAAAAGAAAGTTTACCATTTACTCCAGAATTCAATGAGCCTTCTACTGAAGATGACTCTATTAAAGAGACTACCCCAGTGGAACCTCCTTCAGCCAATCCTTACCATAACAACAACAACAACAACAACAACAGCAGCAGCAACAATAACAATAATAACAATAGTAGTAGTAGTAGTATAGGTTCGAATAATGTGCCAGCTAGAGATTTCGTTTATCCCTATCAAAAAGTGAATGGCTGTTATGTTTGTCTTTATTGTAGGAAATCTTTCACCAGATTCTTCTCGTTACAACGTCATGAACGAATCCACACTGGCTACAAGCCATGCTATTGTAAAGAATGTGGCAAGGGCTTTAGCGAATATCGTAACTTGCGCCAACATGTTATGCGTTTCCACAGTGATAATTACCCAATGGACTACGTTCGGAAAGTAAGGAAACGGGCGATCCTAGCTAGCTTGAAGTCTTCCATTAGACTTGGTTACCTAAATCGACTCCAGCAGAGGATGGGCGTGCCCGATATGATTGATGCTGGCACAACTTCTACCTCTCATGATGAGCTTCAAGTGGGTGGTGGCGGCGGCAGTGGTGGTGGCGGCGGCATCTTGGGTAATGATGATAATCATCTCCATCAGCATCATCATCATCATCATCTTCTAGGCAGGGAAAATCCAGATTTGAAATATATTTCACATGTTGATGCTGGTCTGGTTGGTGCAGGTACCATTGCTAACGCACAGTACATCAGTAAGGAGCAGGAATCTGAACAGTTGAGGCAGGAGGAGGAAGAAAAAGAGAAAATGAACGCCAAGGAAATCTTGAAGAAGGAAGGCATCAAAGAAGATGTAACAGTTGTGCTGCCGTCCGAACCCCCAGCCGAAAACGAAGATGTGGTCTTAGATGCACATCATTCAAATGGACTTCCTGAGGGCAACTGGTCTGAAAATACCTCAGAAAATGGCGAGGATTGTGTAAGCAGTGGCGAGATCATTGCTGCCCCGAAACGCTGCCTGTTACCTCAGAATAAGAAAGACAGCTCTCTTTTCAAATCTAGACGAAAAGCATCGCTGACATACAAGGTTGAGAATAACCAGCTGCCAGCCTCTCAACCACATCACCTTCCACAACAGCAACAATCACAACCAGCACCACCACCACCAGCACCACCACATCATCATCATCATCATCATCATCATCAACAAGCTATTCCACAGCCACAAGCAGCTCACATGCACCCTCCTACCACCCATCCACCTGCTCCTCATCATCCGTCACACATAACAGGAACACAGCCAGTTGTTGTAAACAGCGAGCCAGAGATGGTTATGTCCACTTCCCATTTGGGACAGAGTTTATTGAGTAGCATACCCCAGAGCAACATGCTTTCGAGTATGTCCGCATTGGGACCAATTACATGTAACTCTATGGTTTTGGGAACACCGACTTTACCCGCTCAGGCAGCCGCTTCCTTCCTGGCTGCCTCCCAGTTGCTAAGTCCAGCCGTCTCTCAGGCTCTGACCGGGTCATCAATTGTCAATATTCCATTAGGTCTTTCTGCAGAATCTCTTTCTTTGGCTTCCTCGACATCTTCCCTTACTGGAACATCTCAGTGTCCATCTCCTGAGGATACTCTGGTCGGACTCCCACGGGTTCAGTGGCATTCTCCACACTCTCCAGATAGTATTCGCAATACCATTCTGGCTGATGGACGGAAGCTGACATCATTATCTAGAACACACTCCAGGTAAGTTAACTTTTTGTTTCATTTATCACACATTCTTGTTTCATCTTGAAGGGGTCATTTCATCAAAATCATTTTATTTTTATAAATTCAAATACATTATTCCTCCTTGCTGAGTTGATCAGACGTATTATAAGGAAGGGCGTCCTTTGACACAGCACAGGTAACCGACAATATTGAACTATACTCCAGCATCCAACTTACAATTTTATCAACCATTATCCTTGAGTGGCTTTAAGCCTGGGTAAGTGGTGACTCATTAGTATTAAAAAAAAAAGGTCCACATGCAACACTTTACATAGCAGATAATTGAGACCAATATTAGTTGGCCTCTGTAAGACAGTATTAACTCATCATCTGATACCGGAACACTTGACACCCCTTGCTCTGACACTGTACACTCCTGAAGTAAATAAGAATGAATATTCTTAAGATTTGTCCATTCAATCTGCGCGTTTAACAATAAAAATGCTATTTCAAACTCAAGTGTGACCAACTGACAGATGCTATTTTAAACTTAAGCATGACAGACTTACCAATTGATGGAAAGAGCCTCATAGACATGAGTGGATTTTTTTTAAAATGCTATTTTAAACTTAAGCATGACAGAGCCATAAAATGTTATTTTAAACTTAAGTGTGACTGATCAACCAATTGACAATGCCTCTTATAAAGATGCTTGGACTTTTTAAAGAATGTCTCCTATTTGTACTACTCCCCCCCGGTCGTATATATTGGGAGCATTATGTAATTGTGAAAGGGTAACATACAATACATAGTTAAAGCAAATTAAATTGTTTGGGACTATTACAATAATTTCCAATGCTATTGATAATGTTTACCCATTCATCTATTTATTTTTTATTATCGCTTATGTTTGAATTCATGTTTTGAAACATGATGTAAATCATAAATTTATGATGTTATGCTAAAGCTATAATTGTCTTATGGTAATGTTTTAAGCTCTATCTCAGACTGAAGGTTTTGGTTTCAATTTCTGGTCATGGCATCCGCTTTATTTGTTGGGAATTTATTATTTACTATTAATGCAATATTTTCCATTATTAAAAGTAGTTAAGATCTCTGATATTTCGAAATGAGACAAATTCGGCAATGTATTTATTACGTTTAAAAAAATTGTTTGTGATTGATGGATGGACAAAATCTCTATTTATATAAGATATAGCAAAGAAATGTTGATTATTAGCTTTTCTTTAAATACTAGAGAATTTATTATTGAACATTTTATGAACACAATCCATTTATAACAACTTACAGGACATTCTGTTTATTTTGTACAATGTCTCTTTAAAATCCTTATACTTACAGTTGGAGATTCAATTTATAAAATTGTTTTAGTTTTTATATTTATTATTTTGCATATTCTTAATGCCTAAATTAAGCAACACAGATTTTATTAAAGTACTGTAACAATCTGCTTCCTGAATTATGAAAATGGTTATTTAGGAAATTTCAGATTTTTCGTCTTTTAATCTTATTACATAGCCTCCAATAAGTTGTTGATGTGCTGCCATGCAGTATATTTTGGATAGTTGTACTAGGCAGAGCCAAACCCTTCTCCAGATATATTATGATCATAGAACAATGTTAGTAGCACTATTTAATACATAACTACGGGGAAATAAGAAATCCATACCTTTTCTAAATATATTAGCCTGAATATAAGCATAATAGCTCAGGCTGGATCTTGAACTCAGCTTGGCAACTTCATTATCCATGCCTAGAACCACTACATCAAGCCAACTTCTCCAATTTATACATGCAAATTCTATTGTTTTAGCTGTTTTCTTGAGATTTACTAGACCGAAGCAATTATCTGCAATGCATAAAACATATTCTTTTAAAAGAATTTAATCCAACTTCATTTTCACTTATATCAATGACAGAAAATAAATCAATGATTTTAACTTTGTTTTATCCACATACATTTTTAGTTTTTTTAAGAATAAGTAACAATTTTCCAATTACATTTAATAACATTTGAATTGAAACTTGATAAGTGATTTTTTTCACAAATTTTTACTTTTAATGTTTACTTGACTGTAAAATCAGACCGTTCATCGTTTTAAAATTATCTTTTGAATTTGATAAAGTGAAATTATTACTAAACTTAAATCAAAGTTTCAAAAAGAATTATTTCAAATATTTAACTGTTATTTCTTAATTTTTACACTTTGTTCTCATCAGTATATATTTTTCATGTTGACAAACTATAACTATTAATGATTTAAAAAATAAACCAATATTCAACCGTTTGGCAGATGGAACAAGAATTAAAAGACAAAGAAAGTCCATTGTGCAGTGAGTTAAGACCTTATGTTACAAGATGATACAGTGAAATATTTCTAACTCTGTATCTCTATATTACTGAAAATCTATGGACTTTGTTTGAAATCAGCAGCAGCATAACCTGCCTGATGATACTGATGATTTTTTGGCACAAATTTTGATTAGTTTGCTTACAACTTTTTCAATTTAATTTTCAAAATCGTAATTGTACAGAAAAATAATTTGTAAAAATCCTAATTTACATTTCTGAGAAATTTAATTAATTCTATTAAAATTGCAATGCATTATGTCAAATTTCATGTAAACTAAATTTGCTTATTGCAACAATATTTAAGATAATTAAATAAATTGAAAAATTGTATTGAAACAAATGTACAATGTTTTTACACAGAAAGGTGAAAGGGAAGTAACTCTATAGAGTAATGTCAATAAACAGTTATTTTCTCCTTGATTTTAAGGAAAAGTTTTCTTCAAGTCTACGGCACATACGTTACACCTTTTAGGTCTTCTCTTTTGATGAATAGGACGATTTTCTTGAATTGAACCAGTGTGCAATTCTTGATACCCCAGAATAGCATATATTATTATGTAATTAATCATATAAGGTGTACATTTATGACTTGTAGAAAACTGTCTTAAGCAATGGGTGAAAAAAACAACTTACAAAGAATTAAAATTATCCTAATTGGATAATTTTTGAGTTGTGTAATACTTGAACAAGACTTGTAGGGGCAAGCATGATGTGTAGAAATGGCTATGTTTTTCTGATATTCAAAAACATTATAAAGCATCGTCTGTATTGGAATACAGGATAAATGCATTACTTCCTAAAAAGAAACAATTCAAACAGAGAAGTCCTCCCTGACATCAGCAGCAACCAAGTGCTTTCTCTACAGAGACCATAGACATCCCAATAAATAAGTGTCCAGATCGGGAAATTATCTGCCATGATTGTAAGAAGGGGGATCATTTTTCTAAAGCATTTTCTTGTAAAAATATTTATTTCAGAGTTCTTGACTACAAAACTTATTTCTAGAAAGTAATTACTTTTGAATAAAATCTCCTCTCTAAAATATAATTCTGGTTCAACGGCTCAAAGAAAATATTTTCTTTTTTAATATTTTTATTTAAGAAATGTTTTGCTCAAGTGTATTAAATTAAAATTAGAATTAAAATTCCCATTGAATTCCCCTTTTCCTCTTCATAGGTTGCTTTTTACGTATAACATTTCCCTCCTGCAGTTTTTAAATGGGTATCAAGTTGTCTAGATGTTGTAGGCCAGAAGCAGAATGTTTTTCTGGCCTAATATCTTGATACCTTTTCCAGGTTACATATTGTGAATTCTCCCGTTGACAGAGAAAAGGTTTGCAAGCCTACGTTACTGCCTGATGGACGAGCAGTGTACAGGTGCATTTTTTGTGGCAAGGATTTCCTGTCATTCTCAGATATCAACCGACATATGGATTTCCATGAAGGTAAGTATTGTTTTTGTTTTTTATTGTTTGAACGAAAATGTGCATCCCATTCAGTCTAGAACTGCTCAACATTGTTTTGTTTAATTTTTGTTTGTTTGTTTTTTTGCTTTTCTCTGTTTCAAACTGTGGCTTGTACTTGTTGATTGGAATTCATTTAATTTCAAGAGATGTGTTTCACCTACCCATTTACTCATTTGCATTGTTTGGCAAGAAAGTTTTTCTCTAGTTTGCATTTAAAATGTAAACTAGAGCTGGATGGAGATTGGTCAATTACTGGAATATTGTTTCCCTTTGTAATCATCAGTGTCATTATTTTCCACAGCACTTAAAACCTAATTATGTGTATCTTGTGAACTTGGTAAATATATAAAAATGTTTTTCTTTTTTTTAATTAGAATTTAAAATAATATTAACTTATTGTTCATTAACACAGATTTTTAAAGCACACAATTTAAGTGTTGTTTATTTAAAAGTAATGACAATTATTTAACTAAATATAGCTTGGTGGATATTTTATTCTCAGCTTTTTTCTTAATACATTTCTTATCCATTTGATGCAAACCATTTTTAATTTCTTGACAAAAGTTTTTGATTTGATATGTTCTCAAGCTTCAAAAGTACTAAAAGGAATCTTTCCATAAAATACTTTTAGTGAAGCTGTTATTACTCTATTATTATGTTGAAGCATTAAAAATGTTTATATTTTATTTCAATTTCTAATTTCATGGAATAATTATGAAATTTCACTACTAGTAAACATATTTTGAAATTAGTATTTTATAAATTTCAAAACTCATTTGAAGTTTCTTTAGTATTTCTGAATATATTTAAAAATTGATCAGTGTATAGAGCTTCATATATACTGAGTGGCCAAGTATTGTAGCCTTTAACCAGATAATGCAAAAATGAATATACGTTTGCTTAAAATTTTTATTAATAGAAATTAGAAAAAAATATGCAATGATTGTTGGTCGAAGGTGGTCATTTAGTGAAAGCTTTAAACTTTTAAAGCTTTTAACTTGCTTCTTTATTTATAAGTAACTTTTTTTGGACCAAGACTAGAATAAGGACCCCAGATCATTAACACAAGACGCGAGACATGTTTTGGAATCACCGGTTGACCTCGCAATACACGTGGTCTCTATTTACAAAACACTTGTAAATAAATCTTTTATTATTTTAATAAATGCAGTATATTTCGGAATTTTTTTTTCTTTTAACATGTTAATATTTATTTTAAGGCAGAGAGTCCATAAATAAAACAAATAAAATATTAACATGTTTTCTTTTAAAACATGTTTCTGTGTCACTATTTACTTGCCTCCCCACGAGGGCAGAAATGGGAGGGTATGAAATATTTATCATCGTACTTAAGTAATCTTTCGTTTTGTAGGGTAAATCAAGCTTCCCAAAAAGGGGCACTCTGGATCTTACCTCAGTTTAGAAGGATTTTTCCATACTACACTTTGCTCCTAGCCCGAGGAGGCAAAACGGAAGATTACGCAAGTTATTTTAATAAATAAACGAAATATATACGCTTTTTTAAAAATCGGCTGACTTGTCATCTTTCGTTTTGCCTCCCAACGAGGGTGGAGTTAGACTTCAAAAATCAGTTTCTAAACGGGAGCAATTTAAAGTTTACGAAGTTTTTGTCCTTTTTTTCTGTAAGCAACAAATGAAATAAGATTTAACAAATACGAAGTTTTATTTATTTGTTTATAATTGTTGCTTACAGAAAAAAAAGGAAAAAACTTCATAAACTGATTTTTGAAGTCTAACTCCACCCTCATGGGGAAGCAAAAGTGTAGTATCTATTTTTTTGATACTACACTTCATCATTCCTATCTGCAGTCAGTGATAGAGAAATCCTTCTAAACTGAGGTAACTTTAATTTTCATTCCGAGGTAATTTTAACCTACCTTATGTCTACCTTTGCCCTTGTAGGGAGGCGAGTAAACAGCAAAGTTTTGTTTTTTTAATAACAAATAAGTTATAAAAAGATTTGTAAATAAAACTTCGTATTTGTTAAATCTTATTTCATTTGTTGCTTACAGAAAAAACGGACAAAAACTTCATAAACTTTAAATTGCTTCCGTTTAGAAACTGATTTTTGAAGTCTAACTCCGCACTCGTGGGGAGGCAAAACGAAAGATTACAAGTCAGCCAATTTTTAAAAAAGCGTATATATTTCGTTTATTTATTAAAATAACTTGCGTAATCTTCCGTTTTGCCTCCTCGGGCTAGAAGCAAAGTGTAGTATGGAAAAATCCTTCTAAACTGAGGTAAGATCCAGAGTGCCCCTTTTTGGGAAGCTTGATTTACCCTACAAAACGAAAGATTACTTAAGTACGGTGATAAATATTTCATACCCCCCCCCCATTTCTGCCCTCGTGGGGAGGCAAGTAAATAGTGACACAAAAACATGTTTTAAAAGAAAACATGTTAATATTTTATTTGTTTTATTTATGGACTCTCTGCCTTAAAATAAATATTAACATGTTAAAAGAAAAAAAAATTCCGAAATATACTGCATTTATTAAAATAATAAAAGATTTATTTACAAGTGTTTTGTAAATAGAGACCACGTGTATTGCGAGGTCAACCGGTGATTCCAAAACATGTCCCGCGTCTTGTGTTAATGATCTGGGGTCCTTATTCTAGTCTTGATCCCTTTTTTTTATTCATTTAAAACATCACCAACTCTAAAGTGCCCATCAGTTGAAAACTGAGACTCTGAAATAACTTCTGCCTTCATTATAGGTATATTAACCAGAAGAATGTAGATACTAGACTGGGTTTACATCAGTTCATAATTTTTTCAATTTTGTTTCTTGATGCTCTGAAAAATTAAGATGCTCAAACCTCAGTGAAATTGGGAGATGAGAGAAAAATGTACAAAATTATATTGAAAGTAATTAATATATCCCAATTTTTGTTGTTGCATTTCTGATGCACAAAGCAAACGTGTCTAATATCATTGTACTTGATATGATGTTTAAAAAAATCTACAATACAAATTTAGATGTTCAACAATTTGAAGCAGATGTTATCCTATTTTGAAAAAAATTGGATTAATATTAATATTTTAAAAATGTTTCATTACAAACTTTTTGTGCATAATCTGGCATTCTATTTATTGACCTGATTGTTTAATACAATATATTTAAATAGCATGAACATTTACTCATATTTAATTTTACCATTTACAATATCATTTATAAGTATGAATAACCATAAGAAACTATTACATAGGGAATCCGATTACCTTCTTGAATTGGTCAGCATATATATATATATATATATATATATATATATATATATATGCAAGAGACATATTGCAAATCATATATTAAAAAATAAGAAAATTAAATATGATTCCTAAACGTCTCTGAAACGATTGTATGCCAGACCATTTTTGATACTGAATTCTTGAAACTGTAATAAATGTTATAAATCTTCTGATTTATTTATCACTATTCATTTCATATATATATATATATATATATATATATATATATAGTGTGTGTGTTCCTTAATACCAGTTATAAGTTCCGACTAATAGGATGTTATGCAACTCCAACACGAGACCAAAATATATATATATATTATACATGACAAGCTTATTATTACATATTTACATAAACCAGTAACATACTTAATAAGATTACTTAGTATTAAATACAGTTTACGCTGTGCATATGTATTGTACCATTATACACCTGTAATAAAACTTGCTTTGTTTACATGTTTTAAGATGTAAGATATTTGCAATATTCCATTATCCAATCCAGATAAACTCTGTTATAACTTTATGGGACCACAGGGATATATGCTGTTTGACAAAAGAATGCTAAATGTACATTTTTCTGTGTGCATGTGCATGCATGCATGTATAGATAATACTAAGGTTGTAATTTATATGGTTAGTATTATCAATAGTCTATACATTTATTAAGGGAATATGTTATTAAATTTAATTAAACCATTGTCTTTCCATAGTGCAGGAATGCATTTAACTTGTTTTGTTTTATTTTTGAAAATAACATTCACAACACACCTACCGACAGTACAAAAGTATTTATTTCTATAAATGTTATCTTTTATTTTGCTGTAATCTTAATGATACCTAAAATCATTTCTTTTTAAACACTATTGTGCATTCTTTCAAGTACTGGTTATTTATTCAAGTGTATCACATTTTGTAGAACATCCACCAACCGAGGCAGTAAGAACAATTTGTCAACATGGTACGATTACTTGATAAAGTAGACAAGGATTTCTTGTATTTAGATGATAGAAATGAAGAAACTTATATCATAAATTAAATGCACCCTAAATTTAAAGTGACTATTTGCAACATTAACAATCAAGTTCAATTGCTTTCATGTATTTCAACTAAATCTGTTTTAATAATTTTGCAAATACCTCCATTTCTAATTTACTTTTACGTTTAATATTTCCGAATGGAATTTCAACATTAACTTTTCTTTCACTCACTAACAGAAAATCGATTTTAATAATTAAAAAAAATATCTCCACTTCTTCTACTTTTATTCTTCATATGTTTTGGTTGACAATACATAGTATGAAGTGTTTCTCTTTTACAATTAAAGTGTTCTTTCTATTTGCTCAGTAATTAGCTTATTTATTTGTAAAAGAAAAAAGGGTGCTTATACAGCTGAAAAACGCATTTCCAAATAAAAACTCTCGTATATACTTAAGTATCAGGTAAAAATAAGTATCCTCACCAAAAAATAGGAAAAATTATCGAGTAGAATTTTAATTAAAAATAAAAATCAGTTTTATCGTATTTTGTTGATCTGCCATTCATTATTACTTGTTTAATGGACAGATTAACTTATCGCCTCCTATTTTACGGGTATTCCGTTTGTATCAATGACAGATCAGAAAAATACGATAAAACTGATTTTTATTTTAAATTAAAATTCTAATCGATAATTTTTCCTATTTTTTGGAGTAGATGCATATTTTTACCTGATACGTAAGTATATCAAAGAGTTTTCCTGTTAATTTGTTTGGAACTGCGATTTTCACCTATGCTTTCAACTGTATAAGCACTAAAAGAAGAAATTTTAAAAAAACTTGGTGCTTCTTTTTAAGGATAATTTTTATTTATCAATTAACTTCCACTACATCAGAATTTTTCTTAAAATTAATTTCATGTGATTATTTAAGAAATAATGTTTTATCTTTATACAGTATTTACCCATCATTTGAATAACATATCTAATCCAATTCACATGATGGATATCAACTCTTCAGTTGATATCCATCTCTTTCTTTCACTCACTCACTTATAATCCGGGTGTAATTTTGTTCGGAGATGTTGTACAATTAATCCAGTGAACCTTACAGCATTCATTTAATAGTGCTCAATAAAAAGTAGAGCTGTATATTTATTTTGTTTTTTTAAATAATTTTTATTTATAAAAACATATTTTGCTACACAAATGCACTTATGTATGAACCCAAGATATATTTAGGTATCATCAGGTGACGATGTAAACAAAATAAAATTAAACAGAACAAAAAACAGAAGCGCTCTTTAATTTTAAAGATAAAAAATTATTAACAAAGAACATGTGATCTTATAGCTTATTCCATAAGGTCACATGTTTATTTCCTTAATTTTACATACCTTTACTTTATTATATAGATTAGTTTATAGAATCCATTTTATTCTTAAAATAATAGTTCCTTTCCTAGATATTTAAATTAAATGGTTTATGTTATATATACTACTAGCTGGCACCCACTGACATTGCCCGGGAAGTAATGAGAACCCTGTGTACTTTTGCTTCAACCACTGAACCCTATATTACCATTTTAATTTATTCATTTCTAAAATAAACAGTCTATGAATGTACAGCAAGAATGCAGACACCATAATATTTTTGTAGAAAAAACAAAAACTAATACAAAATTAATACAATTACTGGATTTCTCATAAAATTTTACTCAAGAAAAATGCTTGATCTTAGTATAGGTTTTATTTATTTTTCTTCCCCCCAATTGCATCTCTGCTAAAGGATAATTGAAACCAATAATTGTACCCGAGTGACTCCAGATGTAATCTGAAGAAAATGTGAATGGTGTCATTAAATTCCTTATTGAAACTAATTTGAACTTTCTGTTAACATAGAGATTTCTATAAAAGCCAAACAATGAAACAAACTTTCCTCTTTCGGTATGTGCTTTATGATTGTTTCTGTTTAAATTAAGTGAATTTTTGTTTGAATATAACATGAACTTTCATTGTCAAAAATACAATAATGATACGTTTTAATAAAATGAAAAGTTTTGGATCACTCTCAGATAGAAAGATACATTTAATTACTCAACAGCATAGAATATGGCCACAGATGAAGGGTTGGTTGGGGTAATCAGTGCAGATTAAACTCTACTAAAATAGTAAAGGTATGAAAAATAACCTTGTTTACTGCTTCCCTGTAATGAAACTTCCTTTCAGTCTTTAATGGTCCTTAAGTTTCTTAGATTTTTAAGGTTATAGAAATGATCAAGTTGAATTTGCATCAAGTATATATTTCTGTGCAAAGGTTCACTAAGAATTATAATTCTGTTTTTGAAGATAGATTCCTTGTTTATTTTAATGGCCTTATTTCATAACTCTTGTATACAATAATATTCAGAGTGAAAGATTTTCATTCAATTTCAAATAATTTATGTTTTTAAACTTTGATAAAAATTTTGAGTGAAAATTTCATGGGATATTTTCCCAGAGTAATTTCTTGAAAGTAAAGGATCTTGATAGTTTTCTTCAAGAATTTATTGGTGAATGTTTTTATTCCTCTGCCAGTTAACTAACCTTTCTTATTTCTGACTAATCCAGTTAAAAATAGAAGCATTAAAGTCTAAATATTCTTCTCAATCCTTGCATGTTGATTATTAATTATCTTTGCAATGGAGAAAGGTAGGTGTGTGCCTTTTTAGCTCGAGATATTTATAGAGTTCTATTAATGTTATCCAGATAGAAATATAACTTCTGCATGGTTTTATTGTCATGTTGCCCTTACTTTTTTTCTGTTTTCTTTCTTTTCTTCTTTCTTTGTCTTATCTCTTTCTGTCTTTTTTTGTCTACTTAAAAGTTTTGTTAGTTCAGCTTCATTTTAACTAATTTGCTTGCTTCAAACAATGTGCAGATCAGCTGTAATTGTTTATCTGATTTCTAGGTTTCAAATTGATTGAATTTTTGATTTTTCTGATCCAGAATTAAATGTTGTAATGATTCAAATATCCAAATGTTACCACTTTCTATTAGATGTTTTATCATTTTCCATCAAGCATGGTCAGTTGTAATCATGTTACCTATTGAATTCTAATAATTTGAATAATCAGTGTGATTAGTTTTTATTTCTAAATCCATACATGGTATTTTGGAAAAGTGTGAGAAAATAATGTGTATAAATTTCACACTGTATGCAAAAAAAAATTGATTCTTAAATTTCTTTGCGCAATGACAAAATTGCAACATTTTACTGTAAAAAATCAATTGCAAGCTAATTTTAAACTTGTAACAATTGTTTACATTTTAGTTAAATGATCTAAATAATATCAATTTAAGAGCTTAACTGATAATTTGTATAATTTTGGTTAGTCGGACTACATTTCTCATTTTGAATGTTATTATCACAACGTTTCGGCCGCTGTAACCTCCGGCCTTCTTCAGGTGTATCTTTTCGAACTCAGGAATATTTCTGCTAAACTCGGGAATCTAGACGGAATTTCGAACGGAACCCTTTATTTTATCCATGGGGGTTAGCATGCCCTTGTTCCGTCAGCCATAACTGGGAAAAGTCTTCAGTAATTCGCAATTCTTTGTATCGCCTGTGGATTAAATAAAGGGTTCCGTTCGAAATTCCGTCTAGATTCTCGAGTTTGACAGAAATATTTCCAAGTTCGAAGAGATACACCTGAAGAAGGCCGGAGGTTACAGAGGCCGAAACGTTGTGATGATAACACTCAAGATGAGAAATGTAGTCCGACTAACTAAAATTATACAAATTATCAATCCTCATCTCAAAAATTCAGAAATATAACTTAACTGATAACATTTGTTTTCTGTCCTCTTTTAAAGCTTTATATTTTATAGAAAATGTTCACACATATGAAATGCTTTTTCCAGGACACTTTGACATTGTAATCTTACTTTTTGAAACATTTATTATTGAATGTAAGTTTAATTTCTATGGAAAAGTTGCTATAATTTGATAAACCTGAAAATAGCAATACTTGTGAAACTGATTTCTCCTTAAAATGTCTAACTTTTATACATTAGAAAATGAATCATTTAAACTTGGTTTACTGATTTCTTTCCCCTGAAATTACATTAATTATCCCTTAATGTTTCATTAATATTGTTTACAATTGGTTTTATTTAAATAAATGAAGTATGATAGTTACAAACGTTTGCTGATAATGTAAAAATATTAATCATAAATTGTTTCCCTGAAGTACTAAATGATTTTAATCTAACGAAATCTTTTCATAAAGGTTAATTTTTATTTTCATATTATTTTTCTTTTCAATTTAATAATGACTGTTTTGTGTGTGATTCTCTTTACTTCCATCTATTTGTTGCTATTGTCTTTGATTGGGGATATGTTTTTGCACACATCCATGAACGCGTCCCATCTTTTTTCACTTGTCAGTTGAAACTGGTGTGAATCAATCCAGACACGGGGAGATGACACTGGAAGGATATACATTTGCCCTAGATGTAACAAAACAAGCACCTAAAGCTGGTGAGGGTTCAAACAGGCTTCTTTCTTGAAAAAAAAATTTCTTTCTTTTTGTTTATAAAAATATTCTTGAAATGTATTAAAAATTGGGCCTTATTTTGAATTGCATGATCACATTTTTCATTTAATTACATAAAAAAAACAAAAAAAATCTTAATTCTAAAGAACTATTTGGGAGAATGGTTGTTAATCTTTCATCTGAATTTGGCAAATTTAAGTTTTATTTCTTTTCATCTTGTAATTCATTACATGAGTATGTGTGCATGCCTGTTTATTACCGAGTCCATTTGTATGTTTTACAGTATAGTATTTTATTGTTTATATTATCAATGACAACTTATTTATTCTTTACTAAATATAAATACCTTGAAAAACATATGAGAAGAACCTGAATTTTTATAAGACATGACTTCTTTTGAATTCATCTATCACATTAAATCTCTGAATCGATATATTATCTTGATATTAGGAAAATGAGACACTAGTAGTAGAAATATTACAATGATAAAGTACTAATAAATTTATTAACAGAAATTGTTTTTTTTTGGGGGGGTAATAAATTAATATGTGAGTAGATGCACCTATTATGGTTTATTGTCTACAAATGCGAAACCATAGGCCAGTACACAAAGTATATATTCGATGAAAAATACAGGATTAAACTGAAAATTAAAACATAAAGACAAAAACAAAACGATAAACAGTATAAAAATGTAAAAATCAAACACCAATTAAAAAAATTCTATTTTGCTTTGGAAAATAATTATATTATATTAAAACCACTTATTAAAAAATATTTTTTTTCTAAACAATTTAAAGGGAGATAATTCACTTAATTCTATTATTCTATTACTTTGGAAGAATTTCTAATCATGAATTACCTGCTCTAAAAATTTTGTTATTGAATTTGTTTAATTTAAATTTGCCCAAGAAAAATTTCTGTTTAATCTCTACGAGACAAGTTCAGTTTAATATATAAGTTTATCATAAAAAAAAAACGCAGTTGTTATTTATTAATTTTTTTTTTTTCATACTTTAATTCTTTTGTCTTTTGTGGATACTTTTATAATGGTTAAAATGTTTTATTAATTCTACGTCAAAAACCTCCTTTCTCTAACACTTATTAACATCACTGTAAAATTAAATGTAACTAATTTGTCTTTTTTTTTAACTCAAGAATGAGTATTATAAAAATAAAATTATTTTAAGTTTTTAAAATCTTTTTCAATCTCTTCGAATCTTTACAAATTAGCTTTTTAAATAATTATTTTTTATTTTTTCTTTGATTGACTTTAATACTTTTACTTTTTTAAATGTTCGTAAATTGTAGACAAAAGCAAAACTATTAAGCGAAATAAAATATTAAATTTTTATAAAAAGTTATAAAAACATAAAAGCAAAAAAAATTAGCTAAATTTTATTTTACTGCAATTTTTCTTAAATAAAAGAAAGAATTTTTACAGTTAAAATAAAGTAAGCGAAGAAAAAATTAAAAGAGCATTTATTTGAAAAAAAAGATTTGTTTTTCTAAGATAAGTGAAATATTACAAATTGAAAAAGAACATTTTTAAAATAAATTTTTAATGAATAACTGCAAAACAAATTAGTTAAGTTTTATCAATTTTAAATTATTAATTTTTAAATAAAATTGTTTATTTTTTAGTTAAACATTCTCATAAAAAATCACTTTGAATGATTTTTTTTTCATTGAAAACATTTTAGTATTAATATATGCTAAGCATTCTTAGTAATTAAAATATGAAAAAAGAGAAAATACACTTTTAAGTGTGGGGCTTTTGTCTAAACCCTTAAAATATCACCATCTATAACATTTTTTTTTGCTATCAATCAAGAAACAGATTTTCACATAAAAATAAATTCAATTTTTATGAGCTGAATTCGGTTTGCTGTTGGGAATCCACATTATATCTGGGATGTGTAAGAACAGCATGAAAGTGTTCTGGTCTTTAACCACAATAATTCTCTTTCAGTAATTGTTTGATAACTTATTTTTAAATGTTGACTAAAAAATGAGTTTGGATACAGATGGACAATTTGAAAAATCAATTTTTCTATTTCGCTTGAGAAATCAAGTTTCTTCAAAAATGTAATTATCATGATGTTAAGCTTTGTTTAGTACATGAAAAAATTGGGACACAATTCAAGTCCTATTTTTAATGGTTCGGATTTGCCTGCTTTGAAAATTAAAATGAAAATATCTGTTATCTGGACTTGAACACTGATAAACATATTACAATTTTCCCCATGCGGAACAGCTGAGGAATGCATATATATTTTGTTAAGTTGTTTCTAACAGTTAATTTTACTAGTGTATACATATTTCCAATATATCGGAGCCAGTTGTACAGTTGTAGGGAATTTACAAATTCAGTTTTATACTTAGAAATGAAAAAGAGCAGTCAAAATTAAAGACGGTTACAAAAATAATTCAGTTATAGACAATAGTCATAAGTTTTTCATTTTAATATGATAGTCTTAAATAAATTATGATCTTTATCACCTAACTAAAAGTGTCTGAGCATGTAAGCCACAAATACTATTGTTGATGGGTTCGATCTTTGATTTCTCATAAATTTCTTGTATCTTACTGCGTCACATTTTCCCTAAAAGTTGCTTATATATAAAGTTAGGTATATGTATGTATGTATATATATATATATATATATATATATATATATATATATATATATATATGTTTTTGTGTGGGGTATGAATTTTGGTATGCAGCTGCTAGGCGTAAGAGTGAGTAATGTGGGCTATATTTAGTTAAATTTAGTTTCATGTAGTGGAGGATGGCTGAAAGCCCTCTGTGAAAATTCATATTATTCTGATTTTGATGAAATTTTTACTATAGGTATTAGACATCAATTAATAAATATTCCCAAAATATCAGTTTCTTTGGAGTATTTTAAAGAGTTGTAAACATTGGAATATAGAATTCTAGGGGTTTAGTAGCATAAATATCTTTATTTTAATCTCCGTAAGGAGGCATACAAGTGGTGCAAAACTTTTCTGTTCAGTGTATTAATTTTAGTATTAACTAGCAGAATACCCATCCTTGAAAGGGTACATAGTGGGCCCAGATCAACGATTTGTGGAAATAGGGATACTAGGGTAGTTATGGTCAGAAATCTAATGAGAAAAAGCTAATTAGTAATATGGAGACTATTTTATGATGAAAGATACTTACAAGGGGTTTAGTCATTTGTAGAGGTGTTGAGACAATACCAGTTTTTAAGCTAAAATTACCAATTTTTGATGATTTTTTTTTTTTTAATTTTGCCTTTTAGTGCCTACTATGATGTGATATGAAATCTAGTGAAAAATTTCACCAAAATATAATTTGAAGTGTGTTTAGGAAGACAAACATTCAACAAATTGGAGACTTGTAATCCAAAACAAAAAAGTTCATGAGTGAATATCTTTTATTTGTACTTGGAACTGAAGCAAGAGATCGATTTCCTTAATAAACAAGACAGAACAGAATTTCATTACTGAACAAAAGTATAATGAATTACATACAGTATTCAATCAAGGAAGGTATCTTCTACCAAGCTAGCATAAAATCTTTTGGAAGCCTAATATTCAGTGCAGTACTTTTAGGATGCCACTGATTGATCAGCTTCACAGCACAACGAACTGAACGTTCGAGCAATCTACACATAACATCAGTGAGCTGTTCAATAGGCAAAGTTTTCCTTGACAGAAACTGTACATAATCGTGAATGTCTTTATTATTTGCTTCCAAATATTCCTCTGTAAATCTTCTCAAACCATAGCCATCATTTAAACCCATTAACTCAACTGAATGATGAAGAGTTCCATAAAGAGTGTGGTTCAACTTCATCCAACTAAAGTTCTTATTAAGCTTAAAGGATCATCTTGACAAGATTGACTTTCCATGATGAAGATATAACAGACAGAATGGTTGAAATTTAACAATACAACACCAACAAATTCTCTCTGTGGTTCTCATGAGTCAAACCATGAATACAATCAATGAGGTCCTCAGAGAAGAAGTGTCTCGCTTGAAGGCCATTTGTTGGTGTTCCTCCTTTACCACCACCACCACCACGAGCATTGCATCTTTTTAACTAGAGACCTGTTTCCTTATGGATTATGACAAGTGACGAATCGGATCGCCCAATGGCCCCGACTTCCTTATCCACTGTTACTAATCAATGTGGCAATGATGAAGGACTTTGAGGAACCATGTAGTACCATTGATGTAGGAATGAGTGACTGTAATGTTTTTTTGATCTGAAGCAGAAATAGGTGTTACCTTGAAATGTCTAAGTCACCACCTTTAGTAGGAACCACATCATCCTGATTAACAAGCGCTTCATACAATCTCATTGTGTCCTCAGCACATCTGTTAATCGGACATTCCTACATAATTCATTAATATAAACTGACCATTAAATCTATTTTCACATCTTGCATGACAATTACAGTAAGTTCCATTGAAAATGAGAACATCAAAATATAGAAATGTTGAGAAAATTTAATACCATCACTTCAGTCAACAGATACAACATAAATCATGAAGTAAATGAAAGTTGGATGTAATATTTACATTCTAATAAATACCAATCCGTGTCTTTGCTAAAATTGACCTAAATTATTGAACAGAACACTTTGTGCCTTTCAATTTTCCTATTTAAGAGGTATCATATTCTCGTGATTTCACTATACTGAAACTTTTTGGATTCAGTTTTTTGAAAAAGGGCAAGGGGGCACATAAAAAACTTAACTGGGAAAGTACATTTTATCTAGAAACAGGTTCACTGTTTCTAGATAGAATGTACTTTCCTGAAATAGATAAGTTTAGTGCCTCCCTGCCCTTTTTTGGTTACAAAAATATGAGGACAAATCCATTAAAATTTAGCCAAAAATTATGCATTTTTTGACCATTTTTAGATTTAATCCTCTAAAAAATAGGGTTACATTTTCAGAAAAGTATTCCTAATTATTGTGTTAAGTGGGTTTTTTTTCTAAGGTGTCTCAGCTTTAAAAATAGCAATAATAGAGTCTTCCAATAATTTCTGGAAAACTGGGGGGGGGGGGGGTATAACTAGGGTAAGTTTATAGACATGTGAAATTTACCCAAAATCAAGTGACTCTTCTTTTAGAGATTTCTGTAACTTTAAATTATCATAAAATCTTTTCTATACATGCTAGCAGGCTAATCTTTTTTTGTTTAATCAGAAATTTTATCTAGTTTTGGTATATCAAGTTACTGAAAATAAATGGAAAAGTGATTTTGGGGCCAATTTCCACAGCTAGGCCCACTGTGGGCTATTCTGCTAGTATTCTATGAAACTGAATAATTGCAGATTGAGATACAATTGCTTTAAAACTTCTGCGAATTCTCTGTTCATGCTTCTGGACAACTAAATTTACATCTTTCTAGGAAAATTTCAGTAATATTGAATTTTTCATAGTAACATTGTATTATTTAATTTTTCTAAATTGCAATCACATTTTTTTCATTTGACAAATAAATTTGCATAAAGTATCACATTTTGGGGGGTTGGTTGACTGAAGAGTATTTGTTTTGCTAAAGTTTTTAAAACAACACAATATTCTAATGTTGGTCAAACCAGGCTATAAAATATGAATGAATATAAAGTCTATTTTATATTCAATCACTAATGTTGAATCTAAAATTCATAGGCTTAAAAATGAAGGTATTTGCCAAAATTCTATAAACAGCTTTTAAAAAAACCCAAAAAAACCTGTTATTGAAATAAGAAGTGTAAATAATTTAAGTATACAAATATACCCCGTTTATTTTATTGTAAAAATGTTGATGTCAAATATTTATATAAATGAATGGATGTTTGTTTTTTCTTTAATTCTTGGAAAATGGTACTTTTATTCATATAGACTATTCACATTTATACTTAAATAACTGGATTCTGGCGAGTATAACATATAGTTTCATACATCATTAGAAGGTTTGTAAAAAAAATTACATTTCATTCAGACTAAAACATATTTATCCACCATTTTTATTATAAAAGTTAAACTTTTCAATAGGTTTTCTATGAGAAATACATATGTGGGTTTATCTTTATTTCTGTTGTGATTTGACCGGTTCTTCCCATTTGTATTTTTTCATTTTAGAAATAAACCCTCTTTGTATTCACTTGCATTACTGTTCTACAAGGATGCATTTAATATACATTGCATAGAATACTTAAAATAACATCATTAGTTCATTATGTATACCTTAGTATGCAATCGGTTATGTTTTACTGTATCTTCCAGAACAAAAAAAGGTGTGAAAAGACAAATTTGCAACAAATAAATGTTACCAAAGGCAAGATAAGTTAATCTTCTACCTATCTGGATAAGTTTATTTAAGTTTAAACTTATTTTAAAGCGTTTTTTTGTTCAAAATAAACCGTCCACTCTGTTCAGTTAGAACGAAAAAGCCTTGCACGATGATCCTTGATAATGGCTCAAAAATAAAAATTAAACAAAATACTGGTAGAAACACATCTAAGAAATGTCACCAATTGTGCAAAAATGTAATGTTATATCAGTATATTGTTTAATTTTCGATTTTTGAGCGATTATCAAGTGTCCTCATGCAAGGCTTATGGGCAACTATTTTTTTTCTTCGTTCTAACTTAACAGAGTGGACACTAGTTTTGTTTTGAACAAAAAAAGCGCTTTAAAATGAGATAAAACACAAATAAACTTATCCAGGTAGGTAGAAGATTAACTTATCTGGCCTTTGGTAACATTTATTTGTTACATATGTTTTTTTTTCATCCCTTTTCTGTTCTGTTAGTTGCAGTAAAAAATACCCAATGATTCTTTTGAACCTTTTTAGTTTCGTTCTTAGATCCCTATTGTAAAATGTTCAATTATTATATTGCAAGTTTGTAGAAATGTCTTTGTTTAGGTGCACTGACAAGCAGAAAGAGATAAGATTCTAATGGTTTTATGAAAATACTAGCAGGAAGACCCGACATTGCCTGGAATTGAATTAGAAAACCTATGTCCTCCTTTCTCCAACCCATAACACTATATTACCTTATTTATTAATATGGTTTAATACTGTATGGGGTCCAAGGATGTAGTTATTGATAGCATGAGAGGTGGTGTGAGTATGGTGACATTTATTGAAATAATTTTTGGTCAATTTATTATCTTTAACCCCCTCAAGACACGCTTAGCGCCCCCCCCCCCGGAATGAATGAGCACTCCTGTGTACTGCCTCTACCCTTAAACTCCATACTACCATTTCTATTTTTTTTTAAACTATTTCTATAATTATCAAGTTATAAATAAAATAAAGTAAAACCTTCCATTTCTTTCTTATAGATGCTTGATGTGAACGTAGATTCCACAACATTGTTATACCCCCCCCCCCCCGCTCTGATCAAAATGAAATATACTTATCCAAGTACCCTGGGTAATGTAGTTTTATAATATACATGGTGATGAGGATCTATCTCCAAACCTCTAGAAGGATTTTGTGAACAAACAAATAGACAACAACAACAACTTTATATATAGAAATTTGCATGTGCTTTTCTATTTAATGTTGAGAATACTAAAAGACTATAAAGAAATGCAGAATAAAAAAGCCAACCAGTTAAAATAGGTAAACCTCTAATGTCATTATCCATAAGTGATTCAGATTTAGATTGACATGATTTGATAATTTATACTCTCCATAGTAGATTTATGTTCCTAGATATTTAAAAAAATGTTCAACTTTTTCTTTATGAAGTTAGCTAATGCAAATCCATCATAGTTAAACCAAGCTTTGATTTTCTTTTGCTGATTGATAGCCATTATTAAAGTCTTCTAATACAAGTTAGAAAAAAAAACTTTAAATTATCTGGAAAATGAGTCGCCAAGTATTTTCATTAATCTCTCATTCTCAATACTAGATTAGTAATCCTCATTAATAAATAAATGACAGATATCCCACCTCTCTATTATTAATCTAATACTTGAACATTTATTTTTTAGCTTTATTGCTAAATACCATTTTTATATGTGGCATTACCTACATACTAAACATATAATCGTTTCTTCTGTAGTTTCTGGTTTAATACTTCTACCGATTTTAGTGTCCTATGAATTATTTCAAATAGATTTTTTTTAAATCAAAGCCCCAAATTTAGTCAATTTTGAATATTTTTTTGAATAAATTATCTTCATCTTTTTATACAAGAAAAGTTACCACAAATGTGAAAAGGGTATTTTTTATATCAAAATAGCTTTTTTTTTCTATTGAAATGACACAACTTTGGAAAAAAGTTGACCAATAGTTTCATATATAAGATCATGTGCAGTGGCTGATAAAATTTTAAAATCTAGTTCTTCTTAAAAATTAAACTGGAAGAATATTGAAAATCTAATACTTAAGATTGGATCAATAAGTCAAGGGAATGGATGATTGGCCTAATAGATATCGTCACAGACTATGGAATTTGTTCTGGCAAGTTCAAATTCTTGTGGATCTATTGTGGGCATGAGAAATGTATCACCCTACAGTTTCCCCCATGCTATTGATAAAATAGCATTCAATTAATCAGATACATATGAATTGTTTACGATAGGTATTATACTTCAGCATTAAATAACTTAATAAAGGTTAATATGTCGTAAAACAGAAACCAAACCAGTCAATGAGTCAAGTTCGGTTAACTAAATGAAGAAAAAGAAAATTCTTTAGAATGAAGGGAATGGAACAATTCCATGCAGAAAGAAAAGCTATGCAATACATTCATCTAAAATAGACTAAATAAAATATTGGCTAAACATTTGTGCTAAAGCAACGATAAACATAATATGAACACTTGGTGCAATACTATTTAATTTGGTTATATCTATTACTAATGGAGATTTGGTATCTGTTTGTATGAAGCCAAAACTATATTATTACTTCTATTAATTTCACTATTGTACTATCTTTTAATGCTCAATGCAAGGAGGGAGTGGGTAGTTAGTATCTGTTTTGCTGTCATGAGACCATCTTCCCAAGCATTACCTTTCCCTTTACAGGAGGGGGAGTAGTGTTGTATCTGTTCTGTGGTCATGATACTATTCTCCCAGGGATTACCTTCTCCTCTTGAGGGGGGGGGGGGATACTAGCAAAAATATGTGACCTCTGGTCACATATTTTTACTAGTACTATTAATAACTTTTTATTTTAATAGTATTTTCCTTAGTCAAATAATGAGAACTGAACTTTAATTGTAACTCTCTCATTGCATGACTCTCACTCAAACCCTTGGGAAAGTTTTGAATCCATCGGTCCTCACTCCAGCTATGTGTTAAATAGTAGGGTAGACTAAACTCTTAAGCCTTGGTAGTTTAGGAGAAATAAAACTCTGGAATAACACCAGTTGTAGTAGTTATGGTAGACTACTACTACTACTACTACTACTCGCTTTGAGAAACTTTCATGAAAACCATGAATCGTTTTGAGAGGCAATTATGTAAACGAATAATATCTCTATAATTGAATTAATATTTTTATTTATTTATTTACTATTAATCAAATATTTATTAAAATCATAAATGCAATAATGTCAAATAAAACAAAATCTTAAGATTGCTATTTTAAAACATAATTTATTACGAAATTGCATTCATTAAAATTCATTTTGGTTCATTCGAAAACAAGTCAGCCATTTTAATCTTTTGTTAATAGTTGGAAAAAAATGAGTTACTCTATGACCCCTTCGAAATTTGAAGGGAATTTGGAAGCCTTTAAGCTGTTGAATATAAAGTCATTTTTTGCTTTAAAATCCTTATGTATTAAAAGATCGAAAGTTTGGGGAGCTATTTACATTCAATAATTGTATAAATAGAGATTAAAACAAAATTAACATAACAAAATTAGTCATAATTTTATAACAATTTGGTTCAATTAATAATTTAATGACCAAATAATATCAATAATAAAAGTAAAAAAGACTCCTGGGCAATGCCGGGTACAGCTAGTAGGCAATAAAAATTAGGATTTAATGATGACTATTAACTATTGATTATTATTATCGTTATTAATTATTATTCTAAAAAAAATTTTTTTTAATTATCTTTACTTTTTATTTAAATTTGAGATGAGATTTCATTTGATGACCAGAAAATAGTTTTAAAAATATATACTCAAAAGATAACAATTATATTAAGGATTTACTGAATTAGTTGGGTTCATTTTCATGGAAAATCTTTTCTTCATTTCTTTCTCTGTAGACATCCGGCCATACAAGTGTAAGTTCTGTGATTATTATGCACGCACCAACAGTCAATTAAAAGTGCATATGATGCGACATCAGGGTAAGTTTTTATGTTTTTTCTTACTTTACAAAGAGATTGCTTTATAATCACAGAAATATTGATTCATAACATAAGCATAAATTCGCACTATTATTCTCATCATTGCTATTTATTTTTTCCCCTACGTTTTAGCCGATGTTCTTTCCAGATTTATTCGGCTGTGATGTTTTGCTATTATGCAAATATGAATGATGTGGATCATTTGTATATGACGTTGATGTTTCCTAAATACATAGGAAACATCAGCATACACAATACACAAATAATCAACATCAGTAATATTTGCATAAGGGAAGACTTCACCAGTCAAATTTAAAAGAAAATAAGCATAAATTAATGGTTAGATGACCACCTGATTTGGCATAATGGTCCGGGAGACCAGAGTTCAATCCTCGGTCAAGGCATACCAAACGCTCAAAAAATTATATTTTATGCCTCTTTTAAGGTGAGGTTCAAGAGTAAGTGGAGCAATCCAGAGAAAGAAGTTGCGCCCTTCCTTACATCTTGGTGTAGTAGCCGATGAAAAGGGAGCCTTCGAATCGTCTTCGACCTCGACCTTTTGTAACGGAATCGTCTATAAGTACTGGAGATCAGTATTTGAGTTTGGGTTTTCAAAGATTTCCAATTTCCAACCTAGAAGTTCGGCGAAACACAATTTCCTCACTCAGCATCTTACCGAATGTCCAATTACCAATGAGTTGCATTGCATTAGACAAAGTTAGACATCATAAATTCTGAATGAAATAATAGGTTCAAGAGATTAAATTTATTTTTTGACATTGTTTCTTTTTTACTTTTCTGAAAAGATTGAATCATTGTAATTTACACTCAAATACTTTTAGACTAACAAAAACCATGTCTCAAATACTAAGCTCAAAGGTTCTTTAAGTATATTTAATTGTTTATATTTTTTAATTCCTCTTGCACCACTTTGATGTTGTTTATTTTTTGTTTACATTTAGGTATTCGTGAATTCTGCTGTAAACTGTGCAATTACAAAGGTGTGACCCAGTCAGATCTGAACCGCCACATGAAATCACAAATCCACATGCTGAAGTCCAGAAATGAGTGTCCCCACTGTGGAGAAGGATTTGTTACTCCCAAGAACCTTGACAAACATGTTGAAGGAGGAAATTGCTTAGCGAAAAGATCGAAAGTTGAGCAACAGTAAATGATTTTAGTGTTCAATGATTTCCGGGTACCTCATTCTTTTGAGACCAAGTGACTGAAGCACATTTGTATGGTTGTCTCGTCTGTCCTTCTCGTTTGTCACATTTTGTGCATTCCCTCCTCATCTCTGCTCCCACTTGGTTGGTTAGAATTGTTGACATAAAAACAGATAAATTGTCTATTAGTTGGGGAAGATGGACACTTCATACATACCAATATATATTTTTTTCTTTTCTCTCTACTCATTCAACTGCTAATACAGAGATCCACACTGTTTGGTGGCCACTGTTGCACTCATCTAATTCTCCCACAAATGAATAACTATACCCATTTCTCATCTGTTGCTTAAGAATCTAGTTGCAATCGTCCGGTTTGTATTCTTTAATTGTGCATGGATTAGACATGCGTCTGTGAGTGCATGTGCATGCATGAATAATTGTGTAAAAATTGTAATATTTCCAAACAAAACAGATGAATGGGTATGAGAATTTATTTGCATTATTTAGATAAAATAAAATGCATATTTATTTCTGAATTCTTTTTACTTAAAAATCTTCCAAATTCTTAAAAAAAAAAAAATATTTTAGAAATAAATCTTTCTGGTTGCTATAATTTTTTTGTTACTAATAACGTGCCTGTAAGGCATATGCTTTTATAATTCTATTTTTGAAATTTTTCTTTTTACATCATGAAAAAAATCAATTTCCTTGCAGAATTTTTTTTGTAAAGAAACAAATTTGTGAAAACGTTTGTAATTCCTGTGCACATACATATACACACATGAAGGTGTCAGTTTGGACATTTAACCTCTTCCCCGTTATATTTCTATTAATTATTCAAAATTGGCAGGTAAATAGTAAATGAATGGATTGATGGGCCTAAAGTCCTGTTGTATTAAAACCTTATGAATCTCCATCTTGATAAAAATTGCCACCACCAGAAGATACTTAGCTGCTTACAAATCTTTCATATATCAATAAATCTACCTTACAAGAATTTTACTTTTCAATTTTGTTTTTTTATCAAGAAACACTGTTATTACTTTTTTGTAGAGATTTTTTTTTATCATCCTAATTTTCAAAATTGTGATCAACTCGTTTTAAAAGAAATTTATTTGCACTCGTTTGTTCATATTAATATTATATCTGTTATTTTATTTAACAAATAAGCCATCACTGAATGATATGCAAATCTGACTTCTGGTGGTGTTAAGAAAAGAAAAATGGAGGTTACCCCCTCACCCCATTTCCCATTCACCAAGAGTATAATTTACTGCTTGGCTCAGCGTCTTATTCTATATTAAACTATCTCAGGGCTTTATAGTGCAGACTTGGATAGTAGTATCATCTTGTAGTCTTTCATGGTACTTGCACATCCATTCATCCACAGGGATAAAGACATGTACATTTTGTGAATGCTAGCTGTCATCTATGGTAGAGAGCTCAATTACTTTCATGTCTTTTGTTATTATATCAATAAAGCTGGAGCATCCTCAATTATCAGTTAGCACCATTGCAAATGAATAGAAATTATGAAAACATAAATCACTCAGTTTAAACAAAGAACAGTGCCTTAAGGCAAGTTCATTGCTAAATTAATTAAAAGGACACTTAAGATTAATCCAGATGACCCTTCCACACAGCAGCACATACAAGTTTTCTTTTTCTCAGGATATATTAATCAAACATTAGGTTTTAAAAATCATTGTTAATCTCAATCGGTTTTTTTCCTCTTGATTTCTTCTAAAGTTTTATATATTTTGTATGGTAGAAACATTACTGCTCTCATTAAAGGTGTTTGTATTTTTTCTTTTAACTAAATACAGTTTATAATATCTCTTCAATTGATCTCTTGACACTTCTAATTATAACATTTCAGGAATAGGATACTTTTAGATGTCTAATTTCAGCTTTCTATCATGGTTTTAAGCTGAAACGTTACAATGGGCAGGATGAAGAAAACATTTATGATGACTCCGTATACTTAAGTGTGTGAATTTTTAATTGTTTTTAATGACCGTGTATTTGAAATCCTAGTAAAAGGAAAGCAAATGTTCCTTCTTGTGAATCCCTCCAATTCATAATCATTATTCATTCAGTATCTCAGAGCTTGCAGACATTTTTGGGCCACATGTACTACAGTTATGATTCCAAACCATCATTGATAAATAATTTGTCATTAATCCTCATTTTTGAGTTTAATGTTTTGATTTCATATATTTATGCTTTTTTTATACTTAGAATGTTTTTTATAAATATATTTTCAAAGAAACTCCTAAGTCAATAAAAGAAATGATTTGGGAAAACTACTAAAATACAAAAAAAAGGAAATCCCATCAAATAAACCAGCCAAAATATTGATTGTTCGTGTTTCTCCTCCTTACAAAGTGCTTCAGTCATATTCACACATACCCCGACACACACATATCCATAAACACGCCCACACACACATACCCATACACACGCCCACGCACACATACTTTCTTTCTTCAGCTATGGTCAGAAGGTGACATTTATTAGAAGATGTTATGTTTTCTGAAATAACTTCTTTCTACCATATGAGATTTATGCCACCACCACCAGCAACAGCAAACGAAACAGGATGTGCAACTAAGTTTTTCTTACAGTATTCATTGATTTTCCATTTCATAATTTATATACACCGCTGTCTCTTCAAAATATTCTATCTTTTAACGATTAAATTAATGCCATATAAAATAAGTAAAAAGTAAAGTTATGCCATAATTTTCTGAATGTAGTCATTTTTTTTAATTTTCAAAATTCCTTTATCTTAGTTTTACTGTATGATAAGAAAGTTATTATTGTTTTTTTGCTTTGTTTTTATACCTAATACTCAAAGCCGACAAAAGTATATATTGCATACCTGCAACTGTTCTCGTGCACATGCTTAGACATAGAGAGTAAAAACAAGAACAGATCAATTCTTAAGATGTGGCCATTCAATCTGTGTTTGGCAATGACAATTCTATTTAAAACTTAAGCATAACAGAATAACTGATGGACAAACTTATAATGACAAATGAACACATTTAAAAATGCTATTTCAAACTTAAGCGTGACAGACCAACTGATGGACAGACTTATAATGACACATGAACACATTTAAAAATATTATTTCAAACTTAAGGATGACAGACCAACTGATGGACAGACTTATAATGACACATGAACACATCTAAAAATACTATTTCAAACTTAAGCATAACAGAATAACTGATGGACAAACTTATAATGACAAATGAACACATTTAAAAATGCTATTTCAAACTTAAGCGTGACAGACCAACTGATGGACAGACTTATAATGACACATGAACACATCTAAAAATACTATTTTAATCTTAAGCGTGACAGACCAACTGACGGATAGACTTAAAATGACACATAAACGCATTTAAAAATGCTGTTTCAAACTTAAGCATAACAGAATAACTGATGGACAAACTTATAATGACAAATGAACACATTTAAAAATGCTATTTCAAACTTAAGCGTGACAGACCAACTGATGGACAGACTTATAATGACACATGAACACATCTAAAAATACTATTTTAATCTTAAGCGTGACAGACCAACTGACGGATAGACTTAAAATGACACATAAACGCATTTAAAAATGCTGTTTCAAACTTAAGCATGACAGACCAACTGATGGACAGACTTATAATGACACATGAACACATCTAAAAATACAATTTCAAACTTAAGCATGACAGACCAACTGATGGACAGACTTATAATGACACATGAACACATCTAAAAATACTATTTCAAACTTAAGCATGACAGACCAACTGATGGACAGACTTATAATGACACATGAACACATCTAAAAATACTATTTCAAACTTAAGTGTGACAGACCAACTGATGGACAGATTTATAATAACACATGAACACATCTAAAAATACTATTTCAAACTTAAGCATGACAGACCAACTGATGGACAGACTTATAATGACACAGGAACACATCTAAAAATACTATTTCAAACTTAAGTGTGACAGACCAACTGATGGACAGACTTATAATGACACATGAACACATCTAAAAATACTATTTCAAACTTAAGTGTGACAGACCAACTGATGGACAGATTTATAATGACACATGAACACATCTAAAAATACTATTTCAAACTTAAGCATGACAGACCAACTGATGGACAGACTTATAATGACACATGAACACATCTAAAAATACTATTTCAAACTAAAGCATGACAGACCAACTGATGGACAGACTTATAATGACACATGAACACATCTAAAAATACTATTTCAAACTTAAGCGTGACAGACCAACTGATGGACAGATTTATAATGACACATGAACACATCTAAAAATACTATTTCAAACTTAAGCATGACAGACCAACTGATGGACAGACTTATAATGACACAGGAACACATCTAAAAATACTATTTCAAACTTAAGTGTGACAGACCAACTGATGGACAGATTTATAATGACACATGAACACATCTAAAAATACTATTTCAAACTTAAGCATGACAGACCAACTGATGGACAGACTTATAATGACACAGGAACACATCTAAAAATACTATTTCAAACTTAAGTGTGACAGACCAACTGATGGACAGACTTATAATGACACATGAACACATCTAAAAATACTATTTCAAACTTAAGCATGACAGACCAACTGATGGACAGACTTATAATGACACATGAACACATCTAAAAATACTATTTCAAACTTAAGTGTGACAGACCAACTGATGGACAGATTTATAATGACACATGAACACATTTAAAAATACTATTTCAAACTTAAGTGTGACAGACCAACTGATGGACAGACTTATAATGACACATGAACACATCTAAAAATACTATTTCAAACTTAAGCATGACAGACCAACTGATGGACAGACTTATAATGACACAGGAACACATCTAAAAATACTATTTCAAACTTAAGTGTGACAGACCAACTGATGGACAGACTTATAATGACACATGAACACATCTAAAAATACTATTTCAAACTTAAGCGTGACAGACCAACTGATGGACAGACTTATAATGACACATGAACACATCTAAAAATACTATTTCAAACTTAAGTGTGACAGACCAACTGATGGACAGATTTATAATGACACATGAACACATCTAAAAATACTATTTCAAACTTAAGCATGACAGACCAACTGATGGACAGACTTATAATGACACATGAACACATCTAAAAATACTATTTCAAACTTAAGCATGACAGACCAACTGATGGACAGACTTATAATGACACATGAACACATCTAAAAATACTATTTCAAACTTAAGTGTGACAGACCAACTGATGGACAGATTTATAATGACACATGAACACATCTAAAAATACTATTTCAAACTTAAGTGTGACAGACCAACTGATGGACAGACTTATAATGACACATGAACACATCTAAAAATACTATTTCAAACTTAAGCATGACAGACCAACTGATGGACAGACTTATAATGACACAGGAACACATCTAAAAATACATTTTCAAACTTAAGTGTGACAGACCAACTGATGGACAGACTTATAATGACACATGAACACATCTAAAAATACTATTTCAAACTTAAGCGTGACAGACCAACTGATGGACAGACTTATGACACATGAACGCATCTAAAAATACTATTTCAAACTTAAGCATGACAGACCAACTGACGGACAGACTTATAATGATGTATGAACGCATCTATAAATGCTATTTCAAACTTAAGCATGACTTATAGAGAGGCTTGATACAAACACGTACTTGTAAAAAAGAGTCTACATTTTATTGAAGAATTTTATTCGATGCATCTTCGATTCTGTATCTGTGCACTGCAGTCAATATTCATCAGTAAAGTAGAATTTAGACATAAAACGATGACAAACTATTGACTTGACTAACCCTTCTACTAAAATGAAAATGTCAAAATTCCTTAGAAAGTGTAAAACACAAAAATTTCAAATGTCTATTTAACTGCTTAGAGAAATGAAAGCAAATAGTTTAGATATGTTTAATACTGTGTATAACGTTTCTATTAATCTGTAATCTGATTGATGTATGAAAAGATAAGAAATTGGTTCTCATTTGTAAACTGACCAAACACTTTTACCTCATGATTATGGCTATTGATTTTGCTCTCTTTACCCAATTGACTTTTCAAAAAAAAATATTCTAAGAATATTTCATTTGGATCGATGAAAACAAATCTTTTACATAATGTTTTGAAATGAAAAGTTTTAACTAAAATATCATAAATAATTCAGTAAGATGTGAATCTATGATTAATTTCAAGATCCATCCACTTTTAAAATAATTTTCGATTAAAAAAAAAAACACTGGTGAATATAAATGTGAATAATGCTTACATTAGATGTCAGTTTTCAAACGACCTCTAAAAAATGTCCTTAGAATTTGGTACATTTTTGTTTTTAACTTGACCAATTTTTGCTGAATTAAATGTTTAGCTTTTTTTTTTGTCTGTAAAAAGGAAAACTTTCTGATGTTATAAACAACCAATCTATTATCAAGACAAACACTCCTCTGAAAAGCTGATTTCATTTTATAATATTTTTTATAAATTCCATATTGCATGCAATTAACTGAAACTGTTGAGGCCCTAATATTTGTTTGATATTTTCGTTTTCATCTCATATTTGCAAAACGGTTGGCAGAGGGGTACAAATAACTTCAATGTCTATTCAGAGTCATCGTTTTTATCACGATTTTATGAAAATGCTTGAAGCATTCAAAGTTTTTCTGTTTAATTTCTTGTTTGATTACATTTGGATGATGCCCCTCTCTGCCCATTCAATTGTGGTTCTCATGGTTCGTACTCAACATTTCAGCCTTGGTGGCACCGTATTCAAATCTTGTGTACACCTGCAGACACTGTAAATTAGGCATGCTGAGCCATTATTTTATTAGTGAACCCTTCATCGGATAAAATAAAACTGACTTCATAATGGATATTAATAGAAATGAGTTAATATTCAGAAATCCCTCTTGCCAATCCTGTGGCAGGCAGGGATGGGAGGAATGTCTTGATAAACAGAAGATGTGGTGATTTTTATGTTAACAATGTGTGCATGTTTGAGTGTGTGTCTTACAATTAAATAAAACTGTTTTCATAGTAGTTACCAACCAGGCTCATGTTTTGAAGCAGTTTGTTCAAATGAAAAAGATTAAGTTTTCATTTATTTATATTTTGTTTGTAAATTACTTCCATTCTTTCTATTATCTAATAACAAAGAAAACTTTTGCATGTCCCTTTTGAAAACTTTATTTAATATTCTCTTTTAGTCGAGTACCCTTCATAATTGTGTTTTTAAGTGCACTTAATCATTTTTTACAGCTATCCCCTCCTCCACCAAAATGAAAAAGCTGAATGCATTTTTTTTGTTCTCAAATATAATTTGCACAAATCTATTTCTAATGCAACTCAATAAAATGAAAGTATTTTAATTGATTTTAATCCACATTGCATTCATTCTTTTTGTCCTGGTTGGTAACTCTCTGAATACTTTCAGGTGATTTGTTATTGAAATATTTTTTCATGTGATAATAAGATTATGTTATTTGGAAGTTTTGTAAACAAAAATGTCCAGCTAATGAAAGTTCAACTAGCTTGTTGTATGAAAAATGGCTCAAACAAAAGAATTATATAAGAAAAGATCATCTTTTCTACTTTTTTTGGGAGAAAAAACCCCAAATCAATATAAAATGTTAACTTTTTGAAAAGACTATACTTAAGAGCCACTTGTAACTTTTTCAAATGTTTCTTATATTTTCAGTATGATGCAGTTGTTGAAAACGTTCCAGACTTGTTCTTAATTATTTGGCTTTATGCCGATGTAATACTTTTCCTTGAAACTGATCTTATAGTTGTGTAATCTGTCCTACTTCTGTGATAATATTATTTTTCTTTCCCTTAACCAAGCAACATGTTAATAAGTGTTGCACTGTTCAAAGGATATTTTTTTCAATCAATTTGAGACTTCTTGAATTTGATATGATTTATAAAAAAAAAACATTTTTTTTCTTTTTACAACTGTCCTTGCCCACAATGTTTTGGCATATTATTAAAGAAAAAAAATGTGCACACTTTGATTAAAGTGTGTTTCATGAGATTAGAAGCTGCTGATTTGCTGGCTATAAGGCATATCTCATTCTCCTTACTCCCCACCCCATTCATACAGAAATACACGCAATCTTACAGATACTAAAAAATCAACCGATTCTGACAATTTTTTTTCATGTTGGAGTCTGTTTTTTCCTCCAAACTTGATTTCCTCATGTTCTTGGGTGTGTATCCACACACATAAAATTGCATGCATTCTAACACAGCAGACATTTACATATGTAGAGTTGTTATACAGTATAAGTTTTTTATAGAGTTGAATGTGCTTTTTTAACAGAAACTTTTTTATACAAAAATTCACTCTGCTCATAGCTTCAGTGTTACATGTGTTTACGTATTGGACCAGTGATTAAAAAAAACGGGTAATGGTGGCTAACACTGACTGTAGAAGAAATAGTTGCATCTTCATGGTTGATGGTGAACTTTTTGAAAATGGAAAGAAAAAAAAAACAACATAAGTATGTGATAAAATGTGAAAAACAAACCCAATGTATTGCATCAAAAGAAGGTGGCTTTTATGCTTTTGAATTTAACCCAAAACAACAATAGATGACAAACAATTACAGTGCATGAAGATAATGTTTAGCGACAGAGTATGATTGTTATGTATATAATTTATGTTTATAATGTTTGTAATAATAGTATGTGTGATATATAATACACACATGCACACATACATACACACAAATATATATATATATATATATATATATATATATATATATATATATATATATAAACAGCACATTAAGTATTTTGTTTGATGTTTGGAAATGTTTCCAAAAATTTCTCTCCGTGCCAGATTAAGTGTAAGACAAAGAATTCTGTGTGTGCAGGCAGGAACTTTCATTATTGTTACTCCCTCTCTCTCTCTCTCTCTCTCTCTCTCTCTCTCTCTCTCTCTCTCTACCTGATGTTGTGAAAAGAATGTTCTATAGTGAATGTTGGATTACATGGGTGCCAGTCACTCTCAGGGAAATTCTATCCATGGTCAGTGAGCTTTTCTCCAATTTTCATTTTAACAAGTTTGCTTCACGTTTATTTTAAAATGTCTTAATAGTTTCTGGGAATATTTTCATCGTTGCTATATGTTATTTTTAGATTAATTGCATAACATGCTTGTTTATTGAGTCAATGAAATAAATAAAAAAAATATTTGATGAAGACACTCAATGACTGAAATAGAGTTAATTATTTGTTCTTTTAAAAAGGTCATTCATTTCACATGTCGATCTTTGTGACTACTTCTTCCATAAATTTGCAAATTGACGAAGAGTATTTCAAATGAAGTAATGCTTGATATTTGTCAGGAGGTGGATGTGTTGGAAGAAAGAAAATTTGTGTTTTCTAAATCTTTATTTCAATTGTTTAGTTATTTAATAATTTCTTTTTAAACCATATTTATATTTGCATATTTGACAAGAGAATTGCTTGAATACATATTTCACTCTGTTTTATCATCTGTTTCATCCAATTTTATTTTAAATTCACAAAAATAGTTTTCACTTCATTTTATTTCTTTGTTAAATCTTCAATTGTTATCATTCTCCTTCATTTCTAGTGTTTATACATTTTGGATTGATGAGGTTTTGTCTTCATCAAAGCCTTTATTTTCCTGTTAAAATTTGATAATTTTTTTGTTATCAGACAATTCAAGCTTAAAGCATCTGATTGCTTTCAAAATGCAAATAATGTTTTTTTTTTTAAACTGTTCTTCACTGAACGTTCTGCCTCGATGTTACAGATTTGTGAGCAATTTGTAAAGTAACTAAATTATGAGGTTCTAAATAATTTTTTATATAGCTTTGTGGTTTTTCCATCTTGGGTTTATCATGACAAGTATTAGTAATCACTTGTACTGAGGGTGTGCGCATACAATCCACCTAATGATGGAATCAGGAAAGCCTCTTTCTTTAGCCCTTTACTATATAATATATATATATATTCTGCTTAGATCTGTTTCATCTTGCATACCTCTTGTCAGTTCTAAGATGGTAGAACTGTTATAAACAACTCTGGAGCATTTTTATTCATGTAGATATTGAAAGTAAATTCAGTTTCTAACAAAGTGACTAATGGGAAGGTTGTGAGGGGTGAATAAAAAGATAAATACTTTGAATTTATCTCATTTTTTTTTTTTTTTTTTTTTTTTACTGATCCTGCCATTATATGCAAATCCTTCTACCCATTTATTTCCTAAAATAGAGAACTCTTTCGGCAAATTGGCTCACTTATTTTTATATTATTTGTCCTTAGAGTTAGTATATTATGTTGGTGTCATATCCTCATATTTGTAAACTGCTAGGGGAATGGCTGTGATTCTTATCAAACTGAACACAAATTTAACACCGTCATACGTCCAATTTTTCAATGAACCTTGCGCACTCTCTCTCTCTCTCTCTCTCTCTCTCTCTCTCTCTCTCTCTCTCTCTCTCTCTCTCTCTCTCTCTCCATGTAACTTATTATGTGTTACAGCTATTGCCAATATATTTGTTACTGAGAACCAATTGATGAATGACTATCTTAAAAGGTAAATGACTTTTCCACATTTAATGATTCAAATAAAGAAGAGTCCGGTTATTTATCAACCTTTTTACTTCTAAAAAATATTTGGATAAATTTGTAATGTAAATCAATCACAAGTTACACGCTTGATGGGTTCAGCAGAGATCTACATTTATTAATGCAAAGAAATCCTTCGTTTTATGCAGTACTAAACCATTTCACAGTTATAACTTCTCATCTTATTAGAATATATCGGAAGATATATGACCAAAATCGGGTATTCTTAAGATGCGTCCATTCAATCTGCATGTTTTGCAATGAAAATGCTAATTCAAACTCAAGTGTGATCAACCGACAGATGGACAAATCCTCTTACAGAGATGCATGGATGCATCTAAAAATGGTATTTCAAAGTTAAGATTAACAGAATGACGAAATTGCTATTTCAAACTTAAGCGTGATAGACCAACTGACCAACCTATGAACCGAGAGGAACTCTTTTAGAAAGATTCTTGGATACATTTAAAAATGATTCTTTTTTTATTAACATCCATTTTCTGTAAGTAAAACTAAATGCGTTTGAAAACTGTACTTATATTTCTTTTGTGTTAATTTGTACATGCAAAATCTAAGAATGTTTGATATATTTAGAATCTGAGAAGTTTTGCGTGTCTCAATTGTCTCACGCAAAGCTTTTTAACATTTTTTCAAAGGTGTTCATTCGAGGCATTGTAAAATCATCTTTTGCTTCAGACCAGCCATTCATTTGTTTTGTAACAAGATCAAGGGGAACATGAACAAATCTCTGTTTTAATTCTTAACAAAACTAGCAGAAAAACCCAGTGTTGCCCGGGATTGAATAAGGAACCCTATGTCCTTCTGCTATGTTTTATTCTTATTTTTTTTACACTTTATAATATCCAATTTGGGGGATGTGTCGAACTATGTACTCAGCATTAATTGGGTAGGAGACGATGTAAATACAATGACATTTATTGAAATAAATTTCAGAAAATTTATAGTTTTTAACCCCCTGAAGGCACACCTGGTGTTTCACAAAAATGAATGAGGACTTCTGTGCACTCCTGATCCAAACCCTGAATTCCTTATTTATATTCTTATTTTTAATTTCCATAATTTTCAAGTTGTGTATAAAAGTAAAGCGTAATTCCTTTTTATGGATGTCAAGCGTGAATGCATATCCCACAATAATGTTGTACCCCTTTGATCCAAATGAAATATACTTATCCAACTAACCTGGGTAATGTAGTTTCAGAATATATATGATTATGGTGGTCTATCTCCAAAACAATAGGAGGAATTTGTGAACAAACAGACAGGAACTTTATATATAGATATATCTATTATAATGAAGAATCTGTTTGGTTGAAAAGTGGAAAGGGTGTGTAATTATGGTAATAGTCCGATATGAATAAAATTAATGACTTTGACTTTTATTAGTGATATTAGTTTTTTTTCCAGTGTCTTTGAAAATTGGAGGTATTACTAATTACTACTAGTGATGGGAGGTATTACTAATTACTACTAGTGATTGGAGGTATTACTAATTACTACTAGTGATTGGAGGTATTACTAATTGGAGGTATTACTAATTACTACTAGTGATTGGAGGTATTACTAATTACTACTAGTGATTGGAGGTATTACTAATTACTACTAGTGATTGGAGGTATTACTAATTACTACTAGTGATTGGAGGTATTACTAATTGGAGGTATTACTAATTACTACTAGTGATTGGAGGTATTACTAATTACTACTAGTGATTGGAGGTATTACTAATTACTACTACTAGTGATAACAAGCCTAGTATTTGGGATCATTTCAAATTCCTTTGCATCATTGTATTCTTCAGTCAGTTACTTATATAGAATAGTGCTAATGCGTGATTGATATTTTATTTCGTCCCTTTATGCTAAATCCAGTTTGAGTTTCTATTTACGAGGGCAAAGTTAGACACAAGGTCGGATTTTAATGTGGGAAAAATCCAGCTCCCCAAAAAGGGGCACTCTAGATTGGAATAAAAATTAAAATTGCCTCTGTCTAGAAGGACTTTTCCTTCACTGACCGAGGACAGGATAGACTAAGTGTAGCATCAGAACAGATACTACACTTTGTTCTTAGCCAAAAGGCCAATCCAGTTTGAGTTAATTTCAAAATAATTCAGTTTTCTTTGCTGGTCTAAAAATGATATTTTTCAAAAATTATCTTTACTTTTAAATATTTATATTTCAGTGATGCTTAAAGCCATATCTGATTGTATTCTTGCTTACAGAAGAAACAATTTAGTTATTGAAAGAATCTCTGCTGTTAACACAATCTCAAAATTTTCTCTGTAAACCGTTGATAATTGAACTTTTATTGGCTGTGTCTCTTCAATCAACTTCAGAACAAAATACTGTGCCACTACAAAGGAAAAAAAATGAATTGTCTTTCTAATGCAAAATTTTTCTGAATTGATTTTGGTGTCATGAGACTTTCATTTTCTATAGAATTTGTGTCTAAAAAAAGAAATTAATACACGATTTCATATTTGATAATTGACAATAATTGGAAGAATTTCTCTTTTTGTTGCTTTGTTTGTATTTGTTTGTTTTTTTTTGTTGTTTTTTTTTTCATACAAATGAAAATTAATTTGTAAGCTCCATTTTAACACATATTTTATTTTTAGTTAATTTGAGAAAAATAATTAAAAAAATAAAAACCATTTACTTTATGATTAAAAAAAACAATTCTCAAAAGGCTTCATTGGTACTTTATTAAATCCGCTGACTTTTCAAGTGTTTCATTAATATCTTCTATTCACTGCATTTGTGTTCTCTTGGATGGCATATTCTAATAAGAAAGTGTTTGATGAATTCTGGTCCCTCAAGACACCTGATAAGGAGAAGTTATGTTTGAGGCTCTTCTCATTAAAGGATGTGACTGTTCCATCTTCCTGCCAATGTTCTTGTGTTGGGTCTTTACCCATCATTTATCTTGGACAGTCTGTGATAAGCATCAGATAAATAATATTAACAGTGACATCTTTAAATACATCTTTTTGCAGGGAAAAATATCTATATTTTTCTATTTGATCCATTGTTAATCGTTAATTTTGATATGCAAGGTTTGAAGATCGTTTTTGTTTTATTTTTTTTTATATTTTTGAACTATTACACGTTTTTAGTGATATCTTTGATGATATGATTAAAAAAAACATTCTAATAGATATAGAGATATCAAATATATAGATATATACAACCATTTAAAAGTGGTTTCTTTTCTTTGTATTTTGCTCAGGATTTTTTTACCCGCAAAGTTGCCATCCATTCAAATTATTATGAACACATGAGGGTCATGAATAGAAAGAATAACAAATGCAAGGATTTAAAAATATTTCAACCAATATTTTTAATTTACTGTATTTTATGTGTTAAGAAATCAGTTGCATCAATTTTGAGTTTTAGAATTATGAAAAAAAAAATACATTCTTAAAATGGAATATTTTGTTCATATAGTTGATGTTCTGTATTTTAATTGGAACACAATTTTCATTTTGACTTAAAATTTGCTAATGTCTTTATCAATGTAAAGACTAGCTGTTTGGAAAGATCTATTTTTATTCTTACTATTTTATTGTTCTGGTAATTGACGAGCAGGAATAGATTTGAAAAACCTAGGACTATGGCAGGGGAAAACATAACGTCACTTTGAAGGAATACTGAAAATCATTGTGTTATCAAAATTCCTTTAGTTTCATTCTTCCATGTTTAAGTTTCTTTTTTTTTCTTCTTTTTTTTTGTGTGTGGACAGCTCAATGGTTGTGAATTTTGGGTGAAAATTGTTTAATTCTTGTTACCAATTGTTAACAGGAAAGCAATGAATGAGGTCTCCTCAATTGCATTATTATTTTAACCTCACCTTTAAGATACTGATAATTTCCAATTTGTACAAAGCAGATTGTTTGTTATCTCAAATTATTTGATACATATTTCATTTAATAATCATCAGGGATTTTTCCGTCATAACCAGTGTTACTCTTCTCCATGAAACTGGGATTGTTCAATGATGTTGATTATAGATTGTCTGTGATTGGTCAGTTTTGACCCAAACTAAATTTGTTTTCCAGAAAGGAGGATGTTCAGTAAAATAAACTTTTAAATAAAAAAAAAGAATGTATAATATAAAAAAAAAAATTAAAGAAAAAAGTGTTCAGAAAATCTGTCTGTCTGTCTGTCTGTCTGCTGTACTAATATATATATATAATATATATATATAATATATATATTGACTGGTATCAACTTGTAAGATATTCTGTTACATATTTCTAGACTTTAGAACTAGAAAATATTTCATAACCGACATATGTTCCTATGCACGTGCATGCCAGCGTACATACAAAATGTGATGGTACAGTTGTGTTATTTCTTCAACTCTGAATAATTTGAAGATTTGAGTCTGATTTTCTTTTTCTCTTTCTTAAAAGCCATAAAGTTAGTGAAATGCTTTCAACCAATGTGCAGGTTTTTCTATATATGTACTGCTGTTGTGGTTATAGGAGGTATCTTTTCTGCTTCTTACAACTCTAGTTGCTACCTACTTGGCTTCTATCATGTGATGTCGGCGGAAAATACTTGTGGCTGGTCAAAATATGGCAAGATGCAAAAAAAAAAAAAAAAAAACAAACAAAAAAAAACAAGAAGAACAACAGTAATGATATAGTTTTCAAATGAAAGGGAATAATTATGGTCCATCTCTTCATCCCTCCGTTAAAGGATCAGATATTATTTTTGTTGCTTGTATGTGTATTTTAATGATTTTTTCTATTTTAATGCCACAATATCCGGATTGTTAAAAGAAAAAAGAAAAACAAAACGAAAAAAAATTCCCCTCCCCCAAATGCTGGTGGGACAGCTGGACAATAAAAGTGGCCCTACCCTCTCAGGGACTACTCTGTGTACAAACTGTGTGACAGAAATGACTAATCCATCCACCTACCTATGTCAGTATGTTAATAAGTAGAGATGGACTGACAAATTGGCAGAATGATTCTTCGTATTTTCATGATTTCTTTTTATGTCGATAGTATTGTGCTGGAGGTAAAGGACCAATTTATTTTTACCAACAAACACTGTGTCGTTTCATTTCGTGTCTGTATGAGTGAATGATAAGCAATTGTCTCATTCTAAAAATTACAAAAAACAAAAAAACAAAAACAAAAAAAAAACTAGTTTTGGAATTTTAAGATTATTATGATTCTGAGTTCTACTCTGTTTACACTTACAGGGTGATTCATAAGTCACTTAGCTATTTATTTTTGAAATTCTAAAGTTAAAAAATATGGTAATACAAAACAGAAAGTTTATTCAACAAATTCATTTATGGGAGTTTAAAATTACAGCAAATTTTCAAAATTTCCACCTTTGTTCTGCATGCATAGCTCCATTCTTTTTTGCAAGGAACTTACGACTCTTTGTAGCATATTTGATTGATTATGAAATAAATATATATAGAAACAAATATATAAACGAACAAATTTAAAATAACAAATAGCAGTAATTAGAGAGTAAGATAACAATTATCAAAAGTTCATAGTATGTTTGTGCTTCATATGGAAATCATTTTAAATAGCTAAGTGAAGCGACTTATGAATCACCCTGTATATTAGATGTGAGTTGTGATAAATTTAATTATAATTCAACTTAAGAATGATTTCATTGTATTGTATTCCTATTGAACTTTATAAAGTTTAAATTTGTTTGAAAGATTTAGAAACAAGATTTAATCAACTCTAATTAACTTCCTTCGTATATTTTCAATTCAATATGTTAGCAAAATGATTTTTTTTTCTGACAAACCAAAGTAATGATTCATTGACCAATCCATCCTTGATGCATAGTCCTTAGACTATAATCATCATTCTTTTTTGAAACCCCAGGTTTTGTTCAAAATATCTTGTTTAATTGAATTATATTTATATTATTTGCTTCAAAATTCTATTAACTTTTAATAGATTTTAATTAATTTCACCCAGCCAAGCAGTCATTTTTAAATTGCAATTGTATTATTTGAAAACCAACTCATAATTTGACTGCACCAGAATCATTGATGTTGCTTTTGTGCTTCGTCATTTTCATAAATTGACATTTCTTAAAGACAAAGAAGTGTTCTATAAACTCACTTTTAAAGTACAAACGCAGTCAGAAGGGATTTCTAACCATTTTTGTTAAACCAGTATCATCCAGTGTATCTAGTAGATGAAGTTAAAACGAATTTAAGATTTTCAACATTATTTGATTCTTTTTATTTAAATTTTGTTTTTAAGCCAGTACACTATTAGTCACAATCTCCAGCACACACACAGATATATATTTGCATGTTTTTAAATAGATACTTATGGAAATGTTATTTGAATTAACAAAAAAAAATTTATTTGCTTTTTTTTTTTTGCATATTGTTTCCTTATGTTTTTCCCAGTGGGATATTGTTTCCAAACCATTTTTTGGCATCTTTGTATGTATTTTTTAAAAATTTTTATTTTTTTTTGTGTTTTTTTTTTTAAATTCCAGACTAAGGAAATTCTGTTCTATCAGTGATCAGCTCTTGAAATGAAAGTGTTGATCTTCAATTCTCTATGTTGAAACAAGACTTGGTATCACCAACTTTAAAAAAAAAAAAACTTTATTTGAATAACTGCATGGTCCTCTTGGAAAAGTGATATGAAAAGAAATCAGAAATTTGAATTTAAATTTTCAATTGTTTTAGTTACTGTTGTATGGGGCCAAGTTGGATTGCTGTCAGCCACCACAAGCTTCAGTTGTGGCCAAAATGGTGTCTAAATGTGTGACATCACATGGTTAAGTATGTCTATCGTTATATCGATGAAATGACAACCAGAAAATGAGAGAAAAAGAAAAGCAAATACCTCAAAATACTTGATACATCTATTATGCATGTATGGCATAAATACTGGATGAATGTCTGTATGTACGCAAAAGTATGACTGTTTGGCGTGGCATGTCCGACAATGCAAGGTATTATTAATAAAGCTATTTGTATATTTAGGTAGAAATGCTGTCAGTCTTGAACTTTGGTGTGGGGCAACTTGTCAAACCTTTTTCACTTGTGTGAGTTTCACTATTTGCATCAATAGGATCACTATCCCCAGTGTATCTCTTCTTCTTCCTCCTATGAAATGATAGGGGTAAACGCAAAGATGGATATTTCTATGTTACGATTCTTTGGCTTACCTCGTTCTGTTCATTTATCCTTTTTTTTTTTTTTCAAAACGAATGGAAGTTTTTTTTAATGTATTTTTTTTTTTAATTATTTGCTTAATTGGCTTTGATTTGATTTTTGAAAACTAATTTGTTCCAATTGTCAAGTTGCTCTCATGCCTGTGTATAGAGAATGACTGGTTGGAAGGGCAGGGAAACTATTTATAAGCACATGTAATCTGTACATTTCTGATTGTTTATTATATTATAATTATTATTCTTTATGACTATAATTTAATACATGTAGTTGTCGTCAACGCACCATTCCATTGGTTTGTTGTCATATTACTACCTATCCAATGGAATGTCTTTGCTTTATTACATTAGGTAATAAAAACTTTTAAAAATATTGTCTTGTTTATTTTGTTCCATGATCATTGTTGTTTTATGAGGGAAAACTTAAAATAATGTATCATGTATAGTTTTCTTTTTTCTTCAGGTGATGCTTTTTCATGGAAATAAAACATTCAAATTATTAATCAACAACTTTTATTTGAAGAAATAATAAAAGAATACAATTAAAACAAGAACATAAGTTAGCCGTAAGACTGCATACCCCCCCCCCCTGCCTAACAATTTAAGAATGGGCCAAAGTCTTATCTCGGACTTACTTCTCCATGAAGTATTGCCGAAGTGATGCCATGGAAACGTTGATAACTCAAAAAATATTTACTTGGGATTTGATAAGTCAGTACCCTAGAGGAAGACTACTTGTGACCCTTAAAAATTGCCTGGGCAGTCCCGTCGGCAGTCCCCGGTAGGGGTGCCTCAGGTGATTAGCAATAAACTAATCCCTTCTCAAAGGGTGAGAAGGCAAAGCCTGGGAGGGTGGACCTCCTAGAACTGCACAGGACAAACCCACAGACCGGCGGAATCAAGCCCCGAAGGGCAAGACGGTACCGGTCCATGGGGTGTAGCATCTATCAGAACAGATACTACACTTTGATCTGGGATGAAATTTTGTATGGTGATTACTGCTATCAATGAGCATCAGATTCATATATCAAATTTGAACAGAACTGAAATGATCACAAAAAGTTTGACTTTCACCTTTTCTGTGACCTTGACCTAGATATCCGAAAATTAAATCAGTTTTAATTTAGACCATGAACGTTCATAATATTTTAGAAGTTTCTCATTTCTCGTCCAGCAACTAAATGAGACAAATGCATTTTATGTTTAATATTCAATAGTGTATTTACTTCTACATATTAAAAAAATAAATTGTGGTAAAATTCAGGAAACCGTTAAATAAAATCAATTCGGAAAATGTCATAGGATTGAAGTTTTATTTAACTGATGAATATTTATACTAATGTATTATGTGTTAATCACTTCAATTCCTCATGTCAGAAATCTAATGAAATATTTTTTGTAACATGACCATTCTAGAAGAAACAAACTCCTGTGCAATTACGTTAGTAACTGGTATCTTCTTTTACCTTTTATACTTATTTAATATACATATCAGCAGAACTGGGAGATGCGTCACTGGTCTAATGTATACCATTGCGGAATATGAAATAGGTTATAGCGAATTTAAATCCACTTAGAACTCTTATGGTCATTTACGCACTGATACTGTTGGGAAAAGTATGAACACACAATCCTCTTCCCTCCGAGTTATGTGTTCAATTAATTGTATACAATACGTGTTGTGCTTCAGCATTAAATTAGCCCCAAAAGGGTTGATTTGTAGTTAAAAAATCGAACCAGACCAATCAGCTCAATTGGCACACTTTTCACTGAATGTTTCAACAATTTTTATAGGTTGACTAGAATACCTGTCCCAGAAATGGTAAAATTAATTCCCAAAACAGAACAGTTTTGCACCACTTTTATGTCCCCTTACGAAGATTAAAATCAAGACAATTATACTAAACCTTATGTCTAGAATCCTTATATCAATTTTGATCAAAATTCATTGCATAATATATCTAAAATTTAAGGTTGAATGGGTCTTTAGAAATTGAAATTCAGTGTCTGTCTAATGACTATGGCTCAAATTCAATTCAAATCTGAAATATTTGCATTTTCAAATGGGAGGTTGTGTCCCTTAAAAACTCTTTAAAATAATCCAAAGAAACTAAAATTTGAGGAATATTTATTAATAGATTGTCTAATACCTATTGTTAAAATTTCACAAAAATCAGAGATATCAGAATTAAAAAAAAGGGCTACCACCCCATTTTTACCCTTTTTGCATGAAACTAAATATAGCTCACATTACAATCCCTTACGTCTTGCAGCTGTATTCTAAAATTCATAATGATCAGTTAGTTTAGGAATGAATCCTGTACATACAAATATATAAACATATACACATACCTAAGTTTATATAAATAGAGAAGAGATTAACAACAAGTGGTCATCAAGTGCATATAATGTTTTTTTTTTTTGTACAATTAAATTGAATGCTAGTCAAATATGGAAGAAATAATGAAAATCTAGAAAAATGAGAAGAAAAGAAAATTACAATTTTTTAAAAGAAAATGAGCAAAATCTAGAATGTCTTCTTGCATGTCTGGATGTTAATGTTTAAAAAGCATCTGTTATAATAAGTTGATCATTTGATTTTCTTACACAGTAAGTAAAAAGTCTCTAGTCTTAAAATAAGATTATGTTCAATATTAATGTTCTAACTGCTATTAAAACTAGCCTATTAAAACTGTATCCTACACTGTTATTGCCCATGAATACGAAAACATTTCTTTTAAAATCTGTTTTAAGTTTTCTTTCCTTTTCTTGCCTATTTTCTTAAATCACTTTCTTAAAAACTTATAACACATACTATCATATTTTTACTATTTGTGAAATATTTTTGAAAATCCAAATTATAGGAAAATGCCCATTTTTCTATAATCTTTCATATTTTTCTTTAAATATTTAATTTTAGGTCAAGCTGTGTATACAAAGAAAATTTTAAAGTGTAATTTAAAATTGTTATTTAGATACTTAATTTTGGTTTGAGTATCAAGATAATAAATTTAATCATAAGGAAAATGATTTTTGGGGTAATTAGAAGCAAATTTTTGCTGACCCATATTACAGTGAAATGGTTTAAGTTTTTCTTGTCAAAAATAGCTATTTTGCTGTATTGTGGAGTTTGTCAAAAGTTCCAATAGTTTATTTTTTTTATGTTAAAATAACTTTCTTTCAATTTAATAGCTCCAAAATGTTTAACTTAAGGATTAAAAAAATATTCACTTTTCTCTAAAAGTATTTTAGATAACTTGCATTTAAAAACAAACGAAAAAGGGAGACATGTAAAAATGGTAAAAACTTGTAGAAAAGTTTATCGTCATAATCTTTAATCTTAAGAAAATTCTGATATTTAAAAATGAGTAAAATGAGTGAAAAGTAATTTAAAAAGTAAAAAAGGAAACTTATTTTTAAATAGTGATATAAAAGAAATTGGTAAACCAGAAGAGTACCCGACTCAAAGTCAGCAACAAACGGTGTTCGGTCAGATTTAGTTCCTGATATTAAAGACTTCCTGTTTTGGGTCACTTATTCTTCTGGTTTGCCAAGTTTTGTACTAATTTTTATTCATTAATTTATTTATTAAATTGTTAGGTGAAAGTAAAGAATAATTAACAAAGCCCCCCCGCTTCCCATGTTAAGAATGGCTTTCTAAATAATCTTCTGCAGTTTACAGACCGTGATGAAATAATAACGTTATTATTTAGAAAGCCATTCTAAACATAAGGAGGTAGGGGCTTTGTTAACTATTCTGTACTTTCACCTAACAATTTAATAAATACATTTAGGAAACTGAAACTCTTGCTGGAAGTTATATCACGGATGAAGTTTAATATCAGGAACTAAATCTGACCGAACACCGTTTGCTGCTGACTTAGAGTCTTGTACTCTTCTGGTTTCCCAAGAAATCCCTATTTTATCATATTTTTGTTGTCATAAAAAGTAAGAGAAAAGAAGCGACATTCCTGAAATAATTTTTTTTTTAGGGGGTGGGTCTTAAATAGAAGTAAAAACGGATGATGGTGGGTCTTAAATAGAAGTAAAAACTGGTAGGGGGTCTTAAATAGAAGTAAAAACTGGTAGGGGGTCTTAAATAGAAATAAAAACTGATAGGGTTAATTATTTAAGAAATTCAAACTTATGGAAAAATGAGCCAACATTTTTTTTACCAAATCCACAAAAAAAATGCAATTGTGAATGCAAGAGAATAAAAAAGAGTTATTAAGCCCCCGTGTTAAATTCTAACATAAATGCGTACAGAATATACTTTATCAATTTTTAAAGTGATTTAGAAAAATGAGCAAAACTCATTCCACCGTAAGGAGAATCTGTCCTTTTTTATATTAGTGTCTTTCGTGTTCACTTCCAGTTTGTTAATTAAATAGATTATTCACCTGTTGCAGGCTTTCTTTCATTTTGACGTCTGCTTATTAGGGAATCAGATTTCTTTCCTTTCCTTTCGACAATGAGTGTCAACGCTATACCAGCACAAATAAAGGCACTTTTTGCCGTTAACAGCATACATTCAGAGTCGAAACTTACTACTTAGCGCATTCCTGGCATGAGTGACAGCCACCGTGAAAGAACTTATCACAGACCCTCAGCCCAGAGCATCTTATGATAGCGTTATGGTTGAGGTACTTCGTCGTACATCTCTTTCTGCTGAGCATCGTTTCCAAACACTCGTAAACAATGAGTTACTCGGAGATCGTCTGCCTATCCAGTTTATTCGTCGGATGCATGAATTGATCGAGGGTGCTCCCACGGATAGCGGATTATTGAGAGTTATTTGTAACCTGACTAGCATCTACCGTGCAGACCATACTCACCCCCATGATGAAGACAAGTACAATAGAACAACTTGCATCAAAATCATAGGATATACAGGGAGGACCCCTTTAGTGGCAAATTCCAACGCGATGGCAAAAATTTCAGCCGTAACTACTACTGAACATCTGACAAGGGAGATAGAGACATTGAGGTTGTCTAGAGACAAGTCACCTATGTTAAGTTATTTCCCTTGTATTGAGATATAAGAGTTCTGTTCCTTTGTGATAAATTTTTAGAGTGATCTCCCTTGCTTGCTGTTGGTGGTTATTGGCTTGGAAAACAAAGATGGTGGTTTGGACAAACGGACATGTGTCCATGACTGGATTTATGTAATGAGTAAACTAACATTGCTAGCAAAAGCTGTCTTCTTTCGTGTGATGAAAAATTATCTTGTTCAGCAAATGTTGAAACACATTTAAAAGAAAGATGGCTTCTTTTACAAAACACCTACCTATAAATGAAGAGTTATATGCTGAATGGAAGCAAGATATAGGCATATGGTCTATATTTACAGATTTATCTAAAGAGAAACAGGGGCCAGGTGTATTTTGTCACTACCACAAAATATAAGAGACTGTGCGACATTTGATAATAACGGATATCGGTGGAGCAAATGGATTGAATATAATTATAGACAAAATTTACTTACAGGATAAAAACACGATGGCATATGTCATTTAAGAAGTTTTATTCCTACAAAAAGGCGGCCAAAGTTAATATAAATGAATTAGCAAGAACCGCGTGCTCAAGCTTGACATATGCAACAATGAAAAATACATTAAAGAAAGTATTTTATTTCATTTTATCAATGGAATGTAAAACCATCCCTGCTATTAAAGAAGTTGAAACAGTAAATTACAATAGATACAGCAGTATCAAGGAACAAATACCTTACAGGGGATATAACATCAATTCTACAGACAGACAAGGTAAGATAATACGTTGTTTTAAATGTAATTTGACTAAGTATTTGGCCCGAGATTATACAAGTTTTAATTCTAGAAACAATATCAAAACTGTCGTAGATTCAGACCAGGTGAACTTTAATGTGTTTAATGTTGATAAATTATTCATATTCTAATGTAAAAATGTCCAATCTTGTGAAAGCGACATTGGGTATGGCAGTGTTGGACTCTGCTTGTTCACAAACTGTTGCTGGTGAACTTTGGTTTTACATATTCTTTGATAAATTGAATGATCAAGATAAGCAGTTAGTGGAAACTGTTAGGTCTAACAGAACATTTTGTTTTGGAGATGGAGTTAAGGTAAAAACTATTAAAATAGTTAAATTTCCTGTAACAATAGGGGGTATAAAAGGTGTCAGAGGTCATTGAGACTTACACCCTCAAAAATGATTTACTCCTATTATTAAGTCATAGATCAATGAAAACTGCAGAAATAATACTACATTTTAAAAACGACAGCTGTCGCATTTTTGGCAGATATATTAAATTGCAAATCATGACTTCTAGACTTATAGTCTTTCACTAACTAGTATGCTGTTCGAGGTTAAAAATGCACCAAGTGTAGTGTTACATTGTGAGACTTTAAAAGGATACTCTAGAGTGGAAAAAAGAGAAATGCTGAGAAATTACATAGGCAGTTTTCTCATGCATCTAAAGAGAAATTAATAGCTTTTGTTAGAGGCAATAAGGCATTTAATGATAAGGAATTTCTGAATCAGATTAAAGATGTTTGTGATTCTTGTTCAGTTTGCAAGAAGTTTAGAAGACCCCCTCCGCGACCATTGGATTTAAATGAACATCGACATAACCAATGTTGGATTCTGCATCTAACTGATATATCCACTAGGTACTGTGCTGCCAGATTGATTAAGATCAATAAGAGCAAAGAAATTATTTGCAGCATATTTTTAATATGGATATCGTATTTTGGAGCTCCCAGGCGGCTTATAAGTGACAATGGAGGAAAGTTTGATAATGAGGGCTACTGACAGATGAACAAAACGCTGAATATTGAAACATGCACGACAGCTGCAGGAAATTCATTCAAAAATGATACTGTGGAACGTCACAATCTAATAATTGCTTAAGCAATGAAATAAATATTAGATGATGAAAAATGTGAGCCAGAAATAGCTTTGGCTTGGCTGTTAGTGCCAAAAATGGACTTTAGAATCATTCTGTATATAGTCCAAATGAGCTTGTATTTAGGTCAAATATTAACATTCCCTCAGTTTTGAATGATCCGTTACCTGCATTGGAAACTGCAACAACCAGTGATATCGTTAGAATAAATTGAAATGCCCTACATGCAGCAAGGAAAAGTTTCATGGAAGCTGAATCAAGTGTAAGGACATGCGAACAAAGGATTTATGATAGGTGACCGTGTATACTATATAAGACAAAACTACAAAGGATGGTGTGGTCCTGCTAAAGTTTTGGGTAAACAATGTCAATGTGTACTGATCAGACATGGAGGAGCATTTTTCAGGATCCATCCATGTCATTTGATGAAGGTAAACAAGGAATTGCAAAGTCCAAGTAATGAAAAAAATACAAATTCTTCAAATGAGATGAATGAAGTGTTGGAAGAGGAAGATGAAAGGCAATATAATAACAATTTTAATAGCAATAGAAATGAAGTGAAAGATAACAGTAGAAAACCAAGTAGAAACAAAGTTGTAGAATATAAATTGAAAGGAAGTGATGAGTGGAAAAATGGAATGGTTATGAGCATACAACCGAAGTCAACAAAATGTAACTATTGACTAAATATAAAACAAGAAGCAGAGAATGAAAATCCTCTTTGTATCAATTGGGATCACGTTGATCAATGGAGGAAACTTCCTCAAGTAACAGAGGGAGTAAGTTATCAGGAACATGCAGTGTTTCTTAATTATGAACAAAAACAAGGAGATGAAAATATGAAATTTCATGAATGTGTGCCTAACATTGGTCAAAAATGTATATCAACAAGAGTGGTGATAACAGAAAAATTTGTGAATGACAAAAACACAATGAAAGCTCGTCTTGTTGCACATTGTTATTAAGAAAATTTTTATAACTCAAAAACAGATTCTTCAGCGTGCAGCCGTGAGGCTATGTGTCTCGTATTGTTAACTGTCTCGGTTATGATGTGGCAGGTAGAGACTCTTGATTTTACCTCAGCATTTCTGCAAGGTAATATGTTGGAGAGAGAGAGGTATTTCTTAGACCACCATTTGATGTGTGTCCAGAATCACAGGTGTGGAAACTGAAAATATGCATTTATGGATTAAATGATGCATCTCGTTCATAATACAAGCAAGTTAATCATGAGTTAACTCGCGTGATAGGAATCGTGAGTGCATACAACAATACACTGTTTTTTTGGCACGATCCACTGGTGACTTGATAGACATTCTGACAATACATGTAGATGATTTCATATTCTGTGGAAATGATTTATTTCAGAAAAATGTGATCGCAGAATTGAAAAAGATATTAAAAATTGGAAAGCATGAAAGTGGAACATTTAAATTTTGCGGATTGAATGTCAAGCAAACAAAAAATGGGATTATTATATATCAAAAAGGGAGAGATGAACATGACCCTTTCTCCACATAATCTACCCATCAGTCGTGTGTTCTACGTAAAGGATTTAATTTCTCAGTATCACTTGTTAGTTGACACTGGAGCTGCATGTAGCATTTGGTCTCTAAGTTTTTTAAAGAGAAGTCTCCCACTTCAACGGTTGTTCTTCAGGCTGTAAACCATTCTCCTATACCCACGTTTGGTTAAGTTGCACAATCTTTGGACTTGCAACTACACAGATTTCACGTGGATCTTTATAATTGCTGATTTCCCCATCCCTATCCTAGGTGCCGATTTCTTACACCATTTTAGCTTGATAGTAGGACATGCATAGGCGCAAGCTGATAGATTCTAGTACTAACCTATCATTATCTGGTAGAAAAGTTTCTGAGCAGCTTACTAGCCATGTATTTTTGTGACTTCCGCTGCAAACACTTATGATTTGTTATTAGATTCTTTTTCTGATCCAACAAACTTGCTCATTCTACTGTGCATTTTATTGAAACAACTGCTGCTCTTGTCTTTTTACATCCTCGCCGCTTCTCTCCGAAGAAGTTAAAGGCGACCAGGCTTTAATTTAATCACATGCTCCAGCTAGGTATTATTCACCTCTCATCTAGCACGTGAACATTCACTTAACATATGGTTCCAAAGCACGGTTGTAAAATTTTTCAAAGCTAGATCTTATGAAGGTTTACCACCAAATGCTGGTTAATCCTGTAGATATTTCTAAGACTGTTGTTATTACTTCTTTTAGAGCGTTTAAATTTTTACTATGCCATTCAGGTTGCACAATGCAGCTAGCACTTTTCAGCGTTTTATGAACGAGATAGTCTGTGACTTAGACTGTGTGTATAACTATATAGACAACATTCTGATAGCTAGCTCCTCACCGGATGAACATTTAAAACATCTCTGTATTATTTTCGAGTGTTTGCAACATAACCATGTCAGAATAAACACTGTTAAATGTATTTTTGGTGTCACAAGTCTTGTATTCCGAGGTCATATAATGTTTGGAAGGTATTTTACCCCTTCCTGCCTGAAAAGTTAAAGCTCTGCTTGATCTACGTCCATCAACTTCAATTCGTCAATTACGACATTTTCTTGGACTATTGAACTACTACAGATGGTTCATCCCACATTGTGCGAATATACTCAGTCCTTTAACTGATCTATTAAAAAGAAGAAAGCTGAACCCATTTATTTCACTTGATGACTGCCAGCTTAAAGCCTTTCATGAAATGAAGAAAAAACTTGCAGATACATCACATTCTATACCTGATGCTGAATTTTCTATTGTTGTGGATGCATCTAGTTCAGCTGTTGGCGCAGTTTTACAGCAACATCATCAGCAGCATATTCAACTTTTGTCATACTTTTCTTGTAGATTGACACCCATGGAAAGTCGTTACAGTACTTTCGAACGTGAACTCTTAACTATTTACTTAGCTATTAAGCATTTTTGCCATGCATTGGAAGGTTTGAGATTTACCATTTAGACAGATCATCGTTCACTTCCGTTTGCACTACATTCTAAGCCAGACAAATATTCCCCTTGGGATGCTAGGCATTTGGACTTCATTTCCCAGTTCTCCAGCGACATACACCATATATCCGGTTCACAAAACATACTAGCTTGTCTACCCATCAGCCCTATTTCTTAACCGGAGCATATTAACCTCCGTCAAATGGCTTTGGACCAGCCATCTTTAGAGGATCTGAATCTGTCAACTCCACAATTTGATAATTGCAAATTTCAGTACATCCCTATCCCTACAGCAGATGAGCAAATTTTATGTGAGACATCTACGAATTCACCCTGCCTTCTAGTTCCTGAGAATCATCGAAGGACTGTCTTTTCTTCCTTGCACGGACTGGCTCACAACGAAGTCACTGCTTCAGTGAAACGCATTTCAGATGAGCCGCAAAATCATTACTTGGACTCGTTCCTCTCAAAAGTTGAAGGTGCACAGACATGTACAAGCACCACTAGGAACATTCAGCACCCCTGATGCAAGATTCAAACACATTGACTTGGTTGGACCCTGGTCAGCCAATGCTACTTCTATTTACTGACCTGTATTGATCGTTTTTCACGATGGCCTGAAGCCATCCCACTGAGTGATATTTTTGCTGAAACTGTAGCATGTGCCCTAATATCAGGCTGGATTTCGCGTTATGGTGTCCGGGCAATAATTACCACTGATCGCGGCAGGCAGTTTGAATACTGCCTATTCCAAGAGCTATCTAAAATACTAGGTATAAAATGTACTAGGACTACTAGTTATCACCCAGCTTCAAATAGAATGATCGAGTGCTTTCATCGAAAATTAAAAGCATCATTACATGCAGGCCCTGATCCACAACGTTGGATGGAGTACGTGCCCATTGTTCTCCTTGGCTGTCGCTCTGCTATTAAAGACGATTTTGGATAATCCCCAGCTGAACTACTATATGGTACCCCACTTGCATTCACCTGCTCATATGTTCACTCCGCCAGATTCACCTGTGATGGATTTGGAACACTAGGTTAACAGACTTAGATGCTACTTCAACAGTTTGCCACCCATGAACACTCGTCATCAAAGCATTAAATCAGCTATCCATAAGGACATTGCATCATGGACTCATGTGTTTATAAGGAATGACTCGGTTAAACCACCACTCACACCACCTTATTCCGGTCCATATTGTGTGCTCAAACGTAATACAAACTTTTTACTCTGGATATTAGAGGAACCAAAGTGACTGTGTTGATTGACAGACTAAAACGAGAATTTTTAGACAGCGACACCCAGGAAACCCATGTTCGGCCCACAATTATATTTCCTAAACAAAGTGATATAGAACCTCCAGAGACAGCCAAATCATGTCTTCCAACTCACCTTACCATCACACGTTCTAGTAGACATGTTCATTGTCTAAAAAAATTATGCAAGACTTTGTATATCTGAACAGGTACATTTTCCAAAAAATGACTAGCCCGTTATATGTTACCCCTACATGTATAAATTTTGAAAGAAGAGTTTTCTCTTTTCAGCAAATGAACATTTTCCACTTTTCATTGAAAGGGCATTTTTCTCTTTCAGCAAAAGAAGATTTTGCATTTTGCAACATAACAAAGACATTTTTGATCAAACTGAACAATTATTTACTCTATTATTGCAATTTTTATGTTAATTCAAATGTATTCTCATGTGCTGCTTCTACCAATAAAGTTTCTCATGTTTTTATCGGCCAAAACCCTAAGCAGGAGGTAATGTAGCAGTTGCATGAGGAACCTATTTTGTTTAATCGTATGCGCAGTATCATGCATTAGATTGAGTTGTGGTTTTGCTTCGCTCACTCACACCTGAACTTGTAATTGTGTGGGAGTTATGATGCATCTGTGCAGAATCAAGATCAATACACGTCAACGTATTTGGCAACAAAAATACGATTCAAATCTGTTACCATTTTGATCGCCTCTAGATAGGATGTTATCCTGTACTCGCCATTTCACTACACGTGGCTTGCTAGAATGGAACTCCATAATACAGCATTCGTTTATCAACAAAATCCAGTCTACCAAACAATTATCGTTTGTTCCAGTGTTCCCTTGAATAAAAGTTGATACTTATTTAGTTATGGAGATGTGGTCTAATTTATGAAAGATGGTGAACCTCTTTTTTTGTTCAATATTCTATTTCAGTCAGATGCAGCCAGATACAACTAACTCTATCAAGTTATGTTCTTCATTCTGACTTTCTTCCTAACCAACCACATAAACTATTAAAAAGCTAAAATGTTAAAGTGTAGTATCTATTCTGATACTATATTTTATCTTTTTTGTCCTTGGTCAGTGAAGGAGAAATCCTCCTAGACTGAGGCAATTTTTATCTTTGTCCCAATCCAGATTGCCTGTTTTTGGGGAGATGGATTTTCCCCACATTAAACACCGACCTTGTGTCTAATTTTGCCTTCGTGAAGTAGCAAGTAAATAGGAACATGGATGTTGAATTAAATTGATCGTTGCTGGCGGGTAAGGACACGTCAGAGTTTGTCAATTTTTTGTGAGAGCTGCAGCTAGCTGGCTGCTGGCGTCTGTAGGCATAGCAAAATGTGTTGCTGGTAGTGCGGGGGCTCTGGCGCCAACCAATGGTGCCCTGTCAGCCAGACGCCTACCACCACCGAGCCAAGTGTGTTTCCTACCGTATACGTTTTACGAAGGATTTAGTGTAACAACCTCCAGAACTGGTGTCGCTACTCGTCCGAGCCCCGGTCCAACGCCAGAACAGTGGCCACTAAAACTAGTTGAATCACGCGAACCGCCCTTTTTGGTCAGCGCCTTTTTGCTTTTTACCGGATTCAGGCTATCTGGTGCGTATACTCGTGGCGGGAGACGTCACCGGCACGTAGGGACACGTTGGACTTTGTTGATTTTTTTGCATTCATTTTCTATATAAAGTAGACTTGATTTTCCCCTCTCAATTCAGTTAGAGTAGACTATAAAAATAATGCATCAAATGCATCGAAACACATCACTTCAGTTGCGTACTACCTTCGACCGTGTTTCCAGAAACTTTAAATTATTTTTATAACCTAAACAAAAACATTATTTTTATTTCCCTCTGTAAGTCTCTCCCAACTAATTAAACCAAAGAGAGGGTAGCACGCTAATTTCTCTCTATGAATTAATAACTCTTACCCTCCTCAAACACCATTTGGCATTTATTTCACAAGGAACTACAATTAAGTTAAACTGTTTCAGAATTTGTAAAACATCCAATCAAAGCAAAGCTTACATAGACATTACAGATGAAATCGTTCGCCAAAACACTATGTCACATTTTAAACAAAAATTAACCTTTGAGAAGAAACCAGATAAGTATTATTTTTTTTTTCATATTATACTTACATTGTTAAATCAAACATCAACTTATTTAGGTTACTTCTCATTCATATATATATAATCCAATAATTAGACATCTAAATTTGTTCTGCTTCCGGAAATTTCTACCAAACACGAAAATTACTAAACTTGCCTTTTACGCATTGTTAGGTTAACATTATTATAAGACATACTTTTTTAATTATTATTTATTACTTAACATTTTTGTACGCTGAATTGAACTGATTAATTTTTTCCCTTCTTTATCACTCAGAAGAAAAAAAGAGAAATACGCGAGATATTACTATAGTCCCTATACTAAAATTGAGCCAAAGTTATTTTTCGTTTACATAAAATAAAAAAATAAAAACAAGTCTGATATATATTCATGTGATGTAAAAATGGTAATTTTATGAAATCACTCCAATCTACAATCATGTGGTTTTTGGGTGGTATTAAACATTTTTCGAGTAACACCTTACGAAATCACCCTTCCCCCCCCCCCCAGAAAAATTGAGATTCTACTTTTTTAGGAGGTTACGTGTAGACAGTATACACTCTAATAAAATTGGCAGAAAGGGAAAAATAATTTTTAAAAAAAAGGCAAATATTGGAAATCAGCTTTGCGCATAAATTTTACATAAAATGCTCCCCCAATTCCGAACCATTCTAGCGTTTTAGGTCAGTTAACCAAAATTATTACCTTTATTTTTTCTTATATGAGAGATGTATTCCGTGCGGTCTTTGTTTGTGGGGGGGGGGGGACTGCAGGGGCGATTATGTATGGTTTTACAACACTGTCACTTATGGTGAATGGTAAAAACATTTAGTTAATGCCCTAAAAAGTTAGAATGGTCCGGAAATAGGGGTTATAATTTTATGTTAAATTTATATACGAAATTGATGCCACACTAATTTGGAAACTTATTGTTTTTAGTTTTTGCTTTTCCACCAAATATTTTAGGGTGTTTACACGTAATCGCCACAAAAAAGTAGAATCTTATCTTTTTTTTTTGAAGGAGGGGGAATGGGGTTGTTTAGCTGAGGTTGTTAATCTACAAATTGTAAATTTACCGTTTTTCGAGTCATACTCTATTATACCTACCACCACCTCTAACCCTAAGTCCGGGTGCCCCCCCCAAAAAAAAATCTAGCTTGAATCTAAGTTTAACTATTATTATGGTTTATTTGGGCTCTTAAACAAAAGAAAAGCATTATTTTTCGAACGCACCCCTATTGTACCAAAGAGCTGAATATTCCTTTTTTAATAATATTAAACAATCTCTACATGATTTACATTATTTTTTTTATTATTTCGTATTAATAATCGAATATTTATTAACATAGAAAATGCAATAGCACGTATAATAACACAAAATTAAAAAAATCACATTGAAAATAATTTAATTGCAAAATTAAATCCACAAAACAAAAAAGTGCTTCTATAGAATTTGAACCGAACCTAACCACGTCCATCGTGACATAACCGACTTTTGTTGAACTTCCAGTGACTTTTGGCCTTGGTTAGTAGTTGACTTTTAACGAAATAAAACTTAGGTTAGGGTTCGAGTGACTTTTGGCCTAAAGCAAAGCGATTCTATAGAAGCGGTTAGGGTAATACAAAAAACAATTCGGTTCAAATAAGTTAGAAGTAGAAAACACATAACTTACAGCAAGTTGCATCATACACGTGAAACGCCAAAGTTAAAACTCGACCGCACAAATATAGTAGACATCATAAGGAAACTGGGGCAATTTCTATTTTTGTTCCAATACCAAGTGCTTCTTTTCGTTGGTACATACATTTTCAACTATTAAAAGCCGACCTTTGGTGTGAACATTAAAAATATCCTATGTAACCTATTTGCGTTCGATCGGCTGTTTATAATTATTTTATATTTATCCCGGGCAGCGCCGGGAAACGGGTCCTGCCAGTGTTATTATAAAGTGCTGCCGTGAAAGAAATAAACAACTTTATTTAAGACTTTAAAATGTTTTCATTGTTCTTTAAAAAAACAAAAAAACAAACTTGTATTGCAAAACACAAGAATTATGTTTTGAAACAAATACTTTTATAAATATAATTTTTGGCGATTGTAAACAATTTCCAGCAGAGAAAATTTGGGCGATTGTGTAAAATTTCTAACAGGGGAAAAAAAAAGGGGTGAAGAAAACAACAACAAATAGTCAACCACTTAATGTTACCAAAAGCAAAACAAAGTTACTTTTCTACTTACCTGCCTAATGTGTTTGTGTTTTAAAGTATTTTTAAACACTTTTATTTACATGTTTAATCGATGACTTCAGAATCTCGTAAACACGACTTGTTGGCGCCGGATTTTACTCGAAATCACTACTTCTTTTCATTGAACCTAGTTTCGATTCCGTTTTTAGCGATAACCGTTTATCCAATGAAACACGTCGCCATCTTGGAAATAAGCCGATAATACTAGCATATTTACTAATTTAAAAAGTGTTTCATTTTCCTTTTTCATAAGTAATACTAAATTTATTTTAACTCCAATACATTCAGCATGTCATCCAATCTTTTTTAAAAACATACAATTTTTTAGCAACTGCATATCGTCTTTCCGATAAAATTATTTGACACATAAACTTCACCTTTGCCCCACAAACTTTTATGAAAATAAATATTTTTTATTAAATTCTTTTCAGTCAAAATTTGTTTATTTTTATTCACAAAACAAATCGATGCTTGTGAACAGAAAAAAACATTTTTTATCTTTAATTTTGAAGACTCAAATAAAGGAGAGATAACTAGTTTTCAACCACGCTTTATTTTAAAATGAATTTTAACGCTCTGAACTTGCAAGATATTTTATATTTAACCAGAGATAATGCCAAACTAATAGACTTCTTGCAATCACACAGATTAATTTTCGACCAAATTGCTGAATGTTACCCAGTGTAAAACTGTCATTTATTTCAAAAACTTTATTTCCCTTGTTTCATATTTTTCCCTTCCATTCACGTATTTTTCTATTTTTTCTTTCTTCTTCGTTGATAATTAATTTATTTTAATAAATCATTTTATTTTTCATTGATGCCGAATGCGTTGTGATTGTTTTTTTCCTAAATTATCCTTTTACGTACACATTGTTTTTACTTTATTTTAGACTAATTACAATAGTAAAATCCAATACTGTCATTTTCAAAATGTCGTCTGCGTTGCCGTTCATTCAATTATTTTCATTATTTTCTCAAAATTCTTATTTTATACGAATTTTGTTTTGTTCATCTTTTAACACTTGAGTTATCAACAGTAATAAAATAAGTGAAAAATTGACGTTCATACTCACAAAATATTTTTTTTTGTCTGGCCTTGTCAATGTCATTTGTTCATGAATATTGAATGGGAATAAGAAAAATGTCAATGGTCACAACTCACAAACGCTTATATAGCAAAACGAGATTTACATCAAAACGAGTTTATTTTATTTTTTTTTTTTTTACTAGATAAGAAATAGTGATTTTTTCACTTTTTGTATAAGAATTTTTAAAAATTTACTTGCGTGCCAAAAAAAAAAGACAAAAAAAAAAGATCTACCTACTTACGGGCATTTTGCCTTTTCCATTCTCTACAATTGAGTTTCTCATGTTCAATTGTATCATAGATACTGTTGAAATATCTCACCCATTTCGCATCATTTTTACCCACGTTTTGGATACAATAGGGTTAAATCCTATTTCAATCACCCAAATTATTAAGAGTGAAGTGGTTTTCGACATTACTCCCAAATAACTTATTTTTACTTAAACTATGTAAAAGAAAACATTAAAAACACTAAGTTATAGCGGGTTTAATCGCACATGTGAAGCCGAAATGAAAAATCGACCGGAAAAATATAGTCGACATATTTATAAACAAGTAAAAGACTAGGCTATGAGGCGATAACTTAAATTCATAATTTTCTAGGGGTATTTGTTACTGTAGTTAACTAAACAAAAAGGGGTGAACAAAAGAAAAACAAATATGCAACAAATAAGTGTTACCAAAGGCAAGATAAGTTACTCTTCTACCTACCTGGATAAGTTTATTTGTGTTTTAACTTATTTTAATTTTTTTCTCCTGTTATTTTGTTTTAAAAAAAACCTAGTGTCGACTCTGTTCAATTAGAACGAAAAAAAAAAGATGGCGCCGCATGAGTACTCCTGATAATCGCTCAAAAATCGAAAATTAAATAGTCATGTAACTGCTACAGATTATTATATTTTTATTTTCTTCATAAAAAGGCGGGCAATGCCCTAATGTACGTTTGCATATTATTCATGGTGAAATGGGTTTCCACACAGCTTCATTGCTCATATGGTATGTGAGTAAATAGATATGCGAGACAAGCAAACGTGAAATAGATACTAGCTTGTATAAGCTGCTCTCTTTCTTTCTCTATTTGGCTTACTCTTTCCTCTTCATTTCTTCTTCTTTCTGTACCACGTAAAAATGGGGCACACTGAAATCAATTGCACTCTCAGACGTCCACACAATCGCATGTAGGTGTAAACTCTCCACCAATAAGAAGGATTCTCGCACGTTTTCAACGGCTTGTCTTGGACACTCTGAGAGCCAGCTGGTTCAAATATAAACAACCATCCGATAATCGAAAAGTGAGTTTTTCAGGTTGACACTCCGTCGAGATTATGAAGCCAACAATAACAACAATGCACACAACAACGGCAGAGGACATACAAAAGAATTGCTATCTACACTTAAGAACCCTTAACAGCTACAACTGCTCTCTCTACAATTACAGCCAATAATAAAGGTAAAGACCCACACACAAAATGGAACTCTCAACAAATACATACATACTTCTAACAATGGGCAATCGACAATTCCCCTGCTATCCTTTAGGAGCTAATCGTGACATGAACTGTAAGACCAACTCCTATAATAATCTCTAACAAAAGGCTCGTCCATTGAAAGGAAAACAAGGCCCTTCTATAAACAACACCGTTGGGTGTAGGTTGCCAGAAGTTTAGACAGTGAAGAAAGGAATAGTAATAATAAAAGTTAGCTGCTGAAAGTCTTTTCTTAGAACAGTGTATCTTCAAGTTAAGATAGCCTTACTCGGTGTCAAGTTTATAGAGACAGGAGAGAGGGTTGACGTCTTTCTTCGTAGCTAGATGTAGTCCTTCAAAGGTCTGGTCAAAATTAATATGTTCAGGAGTCGGATTGGTCATTGTGTGACGAAACAACTTCACTAGGGCTGCTCCCCGCAAGAAAAAAGCAATGTCAATGTCTATGACTGCTACATCACCCCCTGCTTAAGTGGAAAGCCGACAGAGAAAAAAAGGTAGTCTTTTGCTATGTGTAGCAATTAGAAAGAACAAAAAAGAAATACAAAAAATATGTAAACTCAGTTTACAGAAATTTTATTTGTGTGTTCTTTGGTGAAAAATGATTTTGCTTTTCAGTGAAAAGCATTTTTTAGTAGTAGGAGCAGGAATTGTTCAAAGTTGATTCCTTTCATGTAAAGGTACAGTAGAGTACAAGAACTCAAATAGCTTATTCTGTATATATACAGTTTTACATAGTTTGGAGGGGGGGGGGGCAATTTACTCGCTGACTACTATGTGTGATGGTGACATATGTATCTTTTGGGGGTATATGCAAGTTCAATGGTGTAGTAAAAGTTGGTTGATGCAAAGTGTATGTAAAGGGAATATTGGACTCTTGTGTTATAATGTCTTGTTTTACCCTATCAATAGATACTGTCTCTTTTTCCCACTAATGTCTAAGGTGGGTGAACAGTTTGTCAGTATGTGCATGCACGCAATAAGGACTGGTATAAGATGGAGTGAGAGGGGCTCTCACAGTGTTTTTTCATAGGAAAACATGAGCCCATGACAAATTGTCTTTTGGAAGATTTTGTGGTTGGTTGCTGAGGATTCATAGGTGGAAGCTTGTTAAAATAAGATTGCAGTCTCTTTACCTACAGAGTTAAATCTGTTGCTGTTAAATCCATCGGGGTAAGCATCTGACCAGGTAAAGATAGAAGAACTCCATAAATGAGTTCGGCTGCAGAGTATCCAAGAACTTTTGATAGCTGTACAACAGTCAAGAAGAACATTAAGTATGTACTTGCTTCATCACTGTTATTTTGGATAAGCATGTAACATGGCTTTTAATTGGAGATGGAAGCGTTCTGTCATCCCATTAGAAGCTGGATGATATGCTTAATCCCTAAAATCCTACAAAATTCCTGGAAGAGATGAAATTCAAAATGTCTATCAGGGGGTTTACCAGATTGTGAAGAGTATCAAAAACAACTTGACAATGAGTTATTGGAACAAGAGGGTGAGGTGAATCTGTTGCGTTGTCACAGATCATTTGTGTCAGTAAGGTACCTTGAAATTGGATTTGTTGTACAAAATTGAACTCCATTTGCATTGAAAATAGTTTCATTATATTCCATATAAAATCCTGATGGAAATTTATGTATGGGATGTCATGTTTGTGCAATTCTGAAAAAAAATGTAACCGATACCTCAGACCACGTCATAACCGTATTAAATTATGGACTGATTTATTTTTCTGTCTGGCAACAGGACGTTTGTTGCAGTTTGACTAAACTAGTCCACATATTCAGTTGTTATGGTCATAGCTGCTATGACTTGATCATCTGCTCCTGCTGATGTTCCGGTAACTCTGTCTGGCTGTGAACTAGCTCCACTTATCCAACCATTGACTCAACCAGTCACTTGAAAATACATCTGTCCTTCACAAGACAATACATGTCCTTTTCAAATCAATTTCTCTTTCAGTAAACTGATCTGTCCTTCAAATGTAGTACAACGGAACCATTTCTCATTGAGTCCACTGAGCTGTCATTCAACTGCAGTACGATGAGATAATTTTTCTTTCAGTCCATGAAGCAGTTCTTCAACTGTAGTACGATGGAACCATTTCTGATTCAGTTCAGCAAGCTGTCATTCAACTGCAATATGACAGGGCAATTTCTCTTTCAGTCCGCAAAGCCATCATTCAACCACAGTGCAACGCCAACACTTCGACCACTATTATTAGAGAAGCAAGTCAACATCGACTAAATTAACCATTCATAAAATGTATCTCGTGGCAAAAGAAACTATTTATTTATAAAAGTGTGTTTGTCATCTTTCTTTGCCCATTGCTGTATTGTCCTTGTGTCTCTCAAAGGTTGTAGGGCGACTTCCACAGGTCACCCCACAACAATATCAAGCATATGGTAGTGAAGTGATGCTGAGTGGTGTGTAAATTTAAATATTTGAACGTGAGTTAAAAAACAAAAATATGAGAAAGAATTTGAATGAGAAAACTTAGTATGGTCAAGAATTAATTATTTACTTTTTACAATTGAAAGAAGAGGATTTACTAATTTGAACATTTATGTTGGAGCTTGATACAACAACGTCTTTCTAAAATGTCCGTCTCTGTTGGAAGCCAAGGGGAAGTTACTCTGCAATTGAACACAAGGGAAGTAACTCTGACAAGTTATCTCCCTTTAATATGTATATTTTGAATATCTCATTATTTTTCTAGGTAGAAATGCTTCTACCTAACAGGTAGCAAAAGAAAAACACAAACACTGAATGAAATTGCATTGATTAAATACAGAAAAGATAAAAATAGAATGTTTGTTGGCTTCGAGCACACAGAAATGCCGGTTTCAGTATTCCAAGCAGCAGTAGCAGTTCTCATCTATTCTCTCCCTTACAACACGAGACTTAGCTCCCAGCATCAGCAGCAGTGTTTCTGCTCTTTGCATAATCAAACAGTTCTAAGTTTGTGACTGCGAGTGGCCACCGTTTCCCTGCAGTCTCAACACCGTTACTACTACCTGTAACTACATAGAAACTTTACGTGGATCTTAATTGTTGCAAACATACCCTACCTTATCTTATTTGTACATGCAAAAATGGCCGCCGCTTCTAAGAACTATAGTTCTTTAAAGTGTCTTATAAATTTTTAAAGTAGATTTCGTTTAAATTTTGATTATGTTTGAAAGATAAAAGTCTAAAGTTAATATCTAAAAGTAAAAAAATGTATATTTACGTGTGAAAAAAAATTAGAATAAAAAATATTATCACAACGGCTAAAAAAACAAAAAACAGTTAAAATTGCAGATTCAATAAAATATTTTTTTAAATTCGCTGGAAAGATAAAAATCAGTTTGTTGGAACTATTCCAAAGATAATTATTAAATTAGTCTTTAGATAGTGAATTAAAAAAAATTACTTTTTTTTACTAAAAATTGCTTAATTATCTCCAAAAAGTGAAAGTTGCATTAAAAACGTTTGCATATAATTGTAAACACAAAATATGGCTGCCAAATCTCGATGTATAGAAGACTCGAACTGCAGTTATATTTTCTTTTATTATTTTTATTTTCATATAAAAGATATCGTTCTGTAATAGTTTATTACAAAATATTTAAAAATGATTACCTTAATTTCTTTATTTTTTACAGTTATAAAAAAATTCTACATTAAATTGACAAGTATGGAAGACCTGAACCACAATTTCTCACTTTATTATTATGTTGAACAGATGGTTTTGTAATAATTTTCCCTTATTTCTAGTTTTGGTACTGGTGCAGATTAGAACCCAAGTTAACCCTAACCCTACGCTAAACATACTAATGCTAATGCTGCCAAGTTGATTTTAGTTTGGGTCTTAATCTGCACCAGCACTCTAGTTTTATAAAAACGTTTATAAAAACGTATTTCTACAGTTTTTATTTTTTTTATCTATTAATGCCATTTAATATTTCATTTAGCTCAATGAGATTTAATTTTCCTATTTGACACTAATCAAGGTTTATTAAACCAAAAATTCTAAAGAAATATAAAGTTAAATTGAGAAAAAAATTAAAATCAGTTACAATTCTCTTAACTTCTTCTATACAATACAAGTAACTTATCCATTATTATAATTACAAAAGATCGCTTTTATTTTGTATGTGTAGTTGAAAAAAGTGAATTGTGAAACTAACAAAGCCGTTGAATCTCTGAAAATAAAATTTGGATGATGGCGAGTGGTGAGTAGTGGGCGGAGTACAAATCCCGTTTGTTTATTGCAGAACTGGGGATCCATAGCTCTCCAATTCAATCGTTAGTAGAAATTATCCCATTTTTTAAATTCTTTTTTTCGTAATGGCTCAGATTCTCAATTTTTTCCATTTTTCTTTTAATTTTCAAGATTATAAAAAAAAACAAGTCATTCGAATGTGTTTTAAGTATGTGTTCATGTCTGTTTCCCCCTCTGTCTTTCTTTCTTTTCTCTTCTTTTTTTTAAGTGTCCATCGCCTGTCTTTTCATTGTTTCCTCTTTTTTAAAAATATTTTTGTGAGTGCATAATTTGAAAAAGTTTTATTTACTCACTTGTACTTTTTCCTTCCTATCTTTTTCTTCTTCTCTCTCTCCCTCATCGTCAACTGTGTAAGCATGCACTAGGCGGCATGTTTAGTAGGTACCATGTGTATGGTCAATGCGAATAAAAGACTTGCTATAGGTTAGAGATATTGGGCTAAGAGAAAAAAAAGGCCACACAAAGAATTGAAAGAATTGATGTTGAGTTCGGCCACACAGAATTGGATTTCTCTATTAAAAAAAGTGTTTCGTCAGACGGGAGTACACGCTGAGAGATGAAAACTCTGAAAAAATGATGTTCATAGATTGTCAGCAGATTAGCCTTTTTAAGTGGATACTGGCTAGTCTTTATCTCAAGTGGATATCTTAGTGGTTTTTCTGGAAATCTAGGATTTCCGGTCGAAAATACATATATTACAAGAGATGGGCAGGAGAGGTCATGTAGAGCTGGCCATCTGGGCATGACACAGTCAGTTTGGTTTTCTGGAGTCTGGCAGGGAGTTGGATCCTGTGCCTCTCAGAGATAGATGGGCTCTAAACTATGGGACTTGTGTTTTGATTTGGTCGGGCTTATATTTCTCATTTGCAAGTCTGTTATTCAAAGGAAAAAACAAGTAAAATTGTAACTGCAAACAAATAAACCTATTACTTGTTTCAAACTGGACTTGTTGTTTTATTTTATTTTTATTTTTCATTTTTTAACATAGTTCACCCCAAACAAGGCAGGCCACCACTGTAGATGCAAGGGGCTATTGAGAAAAAGGGTGAAAGTTTGGGGGAGGGTCAACCTAAATTGGGAGCTGTGCAGCGAGATGTCTATTTACATTAGTTTTAAATTTCTGCATGTCAGTACCGTCAGGAAAGCAGGGAGGGAGTTCCAGAGGCCAGCAGCATGAAGAAAGAAGCTTTTGGAGTAGAAAGCTCTTCGACATCTGGGGACCTCCACAGTGAATGGATGGGATTTGGCAGATTGTCGGGTTGGTCTAGTGAATTTGCATCGTGGGGGCACCAGAGCAGAGCACAAAGCACAATCCATTGAAGTACTTGTAAAACAGGCACAAAGAAGCAACATTGCAGCGATGGGACAGGGGTTGGAGGTTGGTGGATGGTGAGGGACCTATTAAGTTGGCGACTCTTTTTTGGATCTTGTCTAAGGACAAACTAGTGGATGATGCCCCAGCTCAGATGTGGCAACAATACTCCATGCATGGGTGGATGGTGTAGAGATATAGGATAATGTCAGGTGTGAGAAGTTTACTGGCACGGTAGAGGGAGCCAACCTTCTTTACAGCAGCCCTGGCAATGTCTTCAATGTATTTATTCCAATTCATGTTATCCGTGAAAGTTAGGCTGAGGAGTTATAAGGAACTCTCTGGTAGGGTGTTATTTGCCATGACAATCGGTAGTTGAAGAGGTTTCTTGTAGTTATTGAAGGAAAGTAGCTTTGTCTTTGTGACATTAAAAGTTATCATCCATTTTTGACCCCAATCCACTACAGACTGGAAGTCATTTTCTAAGGATTCAGCCATTGCCTCAGATATGTGCGAGTCGGTTTAGCCCACATGACGAGAGTAGAGCGTGTCGTCAGCAAATAAACCTATCTCAGTCTCAATGATATCAGGGAGGTCATTTATGAAGATCAGGAGCAGTAGAGGTCCAAGGAAGGATCCTTGGGGTACACCAGCATTTATGTCATGTTGCTTAGATAAACGGCCATCGAGGACAACCTGGATTTTTCTTTTTGTTAGGAAGAATTTAATTATATTAAATATTTGTCCACTAATACCATATGAGTGCAGTTTTAGGAGAAGCCCTTCATGCCAGACCTTATCAAAGGCATTGGATATATCAAGCGCTACCGCCCTAGCTCCACCTGCCTTGTTCACTGTATGATATATGCGTTCAGTGATGACTGTTAGGATATCTGTGGTAGATCGTGCTTGTCTAAATCCGTATTGATGATCAGAAAGAAGTTTAGCATTAACTAGGTGCCGGACTATCGCTAGATTGATTCATGATTCAAAGATTTTAGCAAAGATCGAGAGTAGACTGATTGGGCGGTAGTTAAAGAGGATCAGTTCTATCTCCATAATTCTTGAAGACTGGTACCGCAGAGGCAATTTTCCAACTATCAGGTAAACAAGATTCAGATTTGGAGGGAGAATTCTTCTATTGCAGCACTCACTGAGACCACCCAATTGATACTGCAACCGATGTCGGAACTGAACAACAACTTTAGATCGGCACGACGAGCTAACAATCACGGCTCATGCAGTGAACGCACACAGACACGTTCACAACAGGATCTTCCTGCATTTTTTTCTTGTTCTTGTTCTTTTTCTGATTGGCTGTCTTTCTCTTTGGCAGATCTGCAAGTTGTTGTTGTGGCATCTCAACCCATTTCTTTCAGACTATTTCTGGCTGAAATCGTTTGGTCACTTTTGACCCAAATTGTAGATGTTGCTCTTTCACTTAGCGAGCAGGCATAAATCCTTCGTACATCCGTATCGTCATTGTGAACTCTGGTTGCTGATCGTCTGTTGACAAATAAAACATTTAGATGCCAATGTTTAGTTTTTAATAAGATTTATTTAAAATAGAGAAGAACAGTCAAAGAGACAAGTTATTTCCGTATGAGAGAAAGAGAGAGAGAGAGAGAGAGAGAGGTAGATAGCTTGTTTACGCTACATCAGCCACACCACGTTTGCTGTATCCTGCCACTGATGAGAGCCGCTAAACACGTCTTCTCTGCTTGAAATCTCACCCAGTAAAAGAGTTCCCAGATGAAAGTCACGTGTTTTCATCAACTTCCACTGGAGTCACTTCTGACCTTTAAGGTGACACTCAAACATTTTTACCATGCACTGGGGGTCGTGTGTGAATTTGCAATTTATACACCCATCGTCTGCTACGTACTAAACCGGACAAATATTTTCCTTGTAAAGCTCAACATTTGGATTTCATTTCCTAGTTCTACAGCGACATATGGCACATATTCAGCTAACAGAATACTGCTGCAGACATTGTTTCGTCTTCTCATCTGTGCTATTTCTTCTTCTGAGGACATCAACTTTCGTCAAATGCCCATTGTTGGATGTTTTGAACCTTTCAACACCAGAATTTGCTACTTGCAAATTTCAGTATGCTCCCATCCCTACAGTGGATGAACAAATCCTGTGCGAGACTTCCATGAATTCAGCTCGTCCTTTCATTCCTGAGGTTCATCATTAAATTGTCTTTTTTTCTTTGCATGATCTGGCTCATCTCGAAATTTCTGCCACAGTGTGCTTATTTCAGCTAGATTTTTCTGGCCGAATATGAGATGTGACATTACTGCTTGGACCCGTTCCTATTTATCCTGCCAGAAATTTAAGGTGCACAAGCATATACGAGCTTTCAGTATTCCTGATGCACAGTTTAACCATATCCACATTGATCTAGTAGGATCATGGCTGGTCAGCCAAGGATACTCCTGTTAACTTGTATTGATCATTTTTTTTCGTTGTCCTGAAGCCATTTCTTTGAGTGATATTTCTGTGGAAACTGTGGCACAAGCCTTAATTGCGGGCTGAATTTCACATTATGCTGTCCTGCAACAATTACTACTGCTGATCATGATAGGCAATTAAAATCTCACTTATTTCAAGAAGTTACCAAAATTCTAGGTACAAAATGCACATGGACCACCAGTCATCATCTAGCTTCCAATGGTATGATTGAACGCTTTAATCGTCAATTGATCCTCAACAATAGATTAAATATGTACCAATTGTTCTCCTTGGCTGCCGTGCTGCTACCAAGGAGAATTTAGGATACTTCCCAGCAGAATTAGTTTATTGAAACTCCATTATCATTGCCTGGCCAAATGTTGATCCCCTCTGATTCCTCTGTGATTGATACGGACAGACTCAGATGCTATTTTAATAGTCTTCTGTCGATGAACCCTTAGCAACCAAGTATTAAATCAGCAGTCCCTACAGACTTTGCCTCATGGACTCATGTGTTTCTATGGAAAGACTGTTAAAGCTCCATTCACACTGGTCCTTATTGTGTACTTGTATGAACAGATAAATTTTTCACTCTGGACATTGGTGGTAAACAAGAGACTGTATCTGTCAATAGGTTGAAACTAGCCATTTTGGACACTGACACTCAAGAGCTCCATGTTATCCATACACTCAATCTTCCATAGCCTACTGAGATTATACTTGCAGAGACACTCAAACCTTGTCTTCCAACATACATCACCACTATACGCTCTGATTGACATACCCATAAAATACTGCAAGACTATATATCTGAGCAATGACATTCAGAGAATGACACTGCAAATTTGTAAGATTTGCTACTTAGTTTAATGTCACCCATTTTCTTCTCTTTTTGCGTTTTCTCTTTTTAGCAAAACAGACATTTTTACGAATTGAACATTCATTTTCCTCTTATTACAACTTGCATGTTTGTTTAGATTTTTTTTTAAATTGCTTCCATCAATATCAATACCAGCATATCTTGTTTTTATCGGCTACAAGCCTAAGCAGGGGGGTAATGTAGAAGTTACATTTAGATTTTCTTTCCATGTAAGCTTATGTCCCTATGCAGAGTGATTGATCTATTATCCAATGAAAACACTTTGTCTGGGATGTACTTTCACTGAACTATTTACACTTTTTCCCCCACTTTCTAGGTAGTTGGATTGAAAACGTCAACCAATTCAGTTTTTTGGTAGCGAGTTCGATCCTCACTAGTAACTTATGATTTAAAAATTTTTTAAAATTCTCAAACTACACAGCAGGCAAAGATGGACTCGTTTTAGGGTGGGAATGAGGCAAGTCGGGGCCACTTCTACTGCTCAATCCGGGTTCAGGATCATCACATCCGCCACAAAGACTCATTTTAATTCATTTGTGACTAAAGATATCTCTTTTCAACAAAGAAAAGTAAACATGCTTATGTTTTTTGAAAGTACAATTGAGTCAATTAAAAACTATATTTTTTAATATAAATAGAAATTTTGTCCGTGTGTCTGCATGTCACAATTTTTAAAAATGTAATAAATACATTGCGAAATTTGTCTTATTTCAAAATATCAGAGATCTTAACTACTTTTAGAAATGGAGATATTGCATTAATAGTAAATAATAAATTACCAACAAATAAAGCGGACACCATGACCAGAAATCGAAAACAAAGCCTTGAGATCTTCAGTCTGAGATTCTACCAACTGAGCTATTTAGACTTTCTTATAAATAGAGCTTAAAACAAAAATAATTATAGCTTTGGTGTGAAGTCACAGATTTATGATTTACATCAGGTTTCAAAAAATGAATTCAAACATAAGCGATAATAAAAAATGAAAAAAAAAAAAAAAATGAATAAATTAACATTATCAATAGCATTGGAAATTATTTTAATAGCCCCAAACAATTTATTTTGCTTTAAGTACTATTGTATATAGTTCTTTCACATATAATTCTCCCAGCCAAGCAAAAATTTGCTAGTTTTAATAAATTGCAATTCTGGAAGATTAGTTTATTTTGTGTACTGTTGAACTAAATAAAAAAGATAAAAAATAAATTTATATATATATATGTATATATTTATATATATACGAAGACATCATTTTTTCTACTAGCGATTATTTACAAGCTTACATGCATAAAACTAATTAGATTTTAACATGAAATTGTTCTTCATTTACTAATATTTAACAAAAACAACAGGAAACAATATTTATCGCCTATACACAATTTTTTTTATCGCATTATGTTCTTGACTCTAAAGTACGCTTTAACCAGAGATTTTTACCCATCAACATTATTTTATCAAATTTAATATTGTATCTAACTCATCCAATGAAAGACATTTTAAGAAAAAATTTTCACCTAAAAATGAGAGATATGCATCTGAAACATCGAAGTTTACCATGTTTCTAGACCTAACATTGCAGTTACTTTGATTCAATGTTCCTGTATAACAAATAGTCTTTGGTAAAGGCGTTAGCCTATAACAAAATAACACTAAATAAACTCATCTAAAAGTTTGTTTGCACAGTAGGCTACATTGTTTATTGATTGTATTGTAGTTTTGAAAGTATAATTAAGTGTTTGAATGTTCTATTTTTCTGTAATTGGATGTTCAAGAAATATGTTTGTATGCAAACAGAACCAAAAGCTAATGATCATTCATTACATGCAATATATGATAAAAAAACTTTTTTGTGGCTAAAAAAAAAAAAAAATCGGACATATACAGTAATATTAAAAACATCAAAACAAAAATGAACATGACAAAAATAGAAGGTGTAAAATCTTTTTTATTCACCCCAAATCTTCAAGCAATGTATTCAATTTGTTCAAATTCTATGTGGAAGAGAATTCCTTTGGCAAAAAAGTTGACTTGTTCTTCAGCCAATCATAAAAATGTGCAGATCACTGGTCTCGTCTTTTTATTTATTTATTTTGTTTTAATTTCAGGTACAGACAATTCTGGACACTGTACCAATAGAGACTTCTTTCCTGAGTGCTTTAGAGTCCCCGTTCTGATAAATTCTTGAGATTTCGGCCAAGTTTTGAAGGTGCCAAATCTAAGGGACTTTTTTCTTCCTAGAAAAGTTATTCATTAAAAAAAACAAAAAAAAAAACAGTGTAAATAGACTTAAAACATTCCTACCAAACACATACTAGAGATAATAATTAATTTATTGGACCTCTATACGTTTCATGTCATTTTTAAAATGGAATGAATCAGACTTTTTTTTTTTGTATGTCAAGGTGAACCCCCCCCCCCCAAAAAAAAAACCCCACATATCTGTTTGAACATGAATAATTGGATCAATAAATACCATAAATGTTGCTCTATCTCATAAATAACAAAACCCAAAAACATTAAAATATTGAATGTACGTCTGTGTGCGAGAAAGAAAGATTGACAAACACACTGCAAATTGAAAAAATTAATTAAGAAAAATTAAGTAAAAAGTATGTGACACCCTACAAGCATGTATTAATGAAAGATCAGCCTTTTATAGTTATGGATGGTCTAAATAACAGACTTTTTCACCGTCATTCCTGAACATGAGTGCAGTCTAATAATACTGTACCAGCAGTGACAGTGTGTGTATAGCTGTAGAATATAAAATATAGACAGAAATAGGTGATGATATGACAGGTGCCTGTAAATTCGTTAGAAAAAAAAAGGGAGTCTTGAAAAGCCAGCTGGAAGAAAGTGAAAACGAATGGGTGAAAAACGCTACAATATGACAGATATATTATTGTCACTGAGATGGGGCTTGTGTTCAAGAGAGCTAGACAAACATACAAAATTATTACGGCCTTCCATAAATAAAAAAAAGTCTGATTTTCATAAATGTGCGTATTGATGACAATACTCTTTCTACTATCTAGGCGACATGCTGAGTGCAGGTGGTGGATGTGAACTCAGTATGGCCACAACAGTGAAGGTAGTTTGGGCGAAATTTCATGAGTTGTTGCCTCTGATAACATCACGTGTTGCCCTTCCTTACATCTGGGGTAAGTTGTATAGCAGCTGTGTCAGGAGCATCATGATACATGTCAGTGAATGCTGGGCCCTTGCCCAGTCCTCAATCATCTGCCTGCAGCACAATGACAGCTCCATGATCAGATGGATCTGCAATGTGAATTCTGACCAAACCCAACACATCAGGTCAGAGGATTTGCTGAAAGCACTGCACTTGTCCAGCATGGAAGTTATCCTAAGGATGAATTGATTACGCTGGTATCGTCATGTGGAACGTTCATCCTCCTGGATAAACCGTTGCAGAGGCATAAATGTCCTAAATTGCAGGAAGGTTGGCAGGCAAAGGAAAACTTGGAAGCAAGTGATTGGATAAAACTGCACAAAGTGGAATTTGGAGACTACTGACCCGCGAGAAGTGGAGAGTGAGCTTGCGTAATATAAAAAAACGTCTGACCCTGAACAAGGGAAAAGAGACGTTAAATGAATAGAAGAAGATTGATGTAGATCATATTAAAAAATTAATGAGTCAGAATAATATTACACAAACATATTTTAAGTATGGCCAAGCTAGTGGGCAGTCTACCTAATTATCCATTTCCAGTTAGCATGCCTGTGCGACTGAACGAGTTTAATGTCTTGGAGAGCACACGGGCGTTTTGGACACACTGATAACAAAGGAGTTGTGCAGATGATTGCTGTGACGCCAATTCGTAACAAGCATCAGGTTTTTGTTCAGATATTTTTCATTCTAGATAAGTTGCCCCTTGCGAGTCTACCTTACATATGCACAGATCTTTCAAAAATAATCTTTGCTTAATTACAGTGTTCACCAAGAATTCAGACCTCACCTTATCACATAATGAAAGCTAATTCTGACTCATTCCCGTCCTCCATTAAGTCTTTTAATTCGATATCCACTTTAATGAGACATGGCTTCTTTGACTCAAGTTTTGACCTATTACGATTCTCAGATCAACTGTACATAGCCTATGACACACCCTGTCTTATCATTTACATGCAGCATGGATGTTCTCAGAATCTATGGAACTTCAATTTGATTGAAATCCACCCCAAAATCACAGAGTCTATAGTGTACAAACAAAGGTTTAAAACAAAATGGTAAGTATTATTCTTTCTTATTGTACAGCGGAAAATCAAAAGTTCTGCAATATTTGCATAAATGCTAGTTTTTGTTGCATATATTATGTGACCTAAGCAGTTCAAGTCTGAAAAGGTATCCTCTGAGGTTATTGCGCTGACAAATTGAGCATCGTTTCATTTTGTGTGTGATTTGAAAGCCACACAGATGAACATGCAATGTATGTGGTAACATTGAAAGGGGGGGGGGTGTAAAATTAGTGTTAAAACGGTATTTTTTACACAGAGTTAAATTAAGAAGAGAAATGGAAAATTTCATTAGAAGTTAAAAATTAGAGTTAGAACCATGTGTCAAGATATAATGTCAGACAAGAAGTCCAAAATGAGATGTGACAAGGACGAGAGAAAGATCTTCTGATTGGGTTCAGACACTTTTTTTTCTTCTGTCTTCGTTTGCCCATTTCCAGACAGTGGCTGAGGAGAAGCTCAAGTAATGCATAAAACAATAAAACAACAAAGAGCATAACACCAATAAGCAATGGTATTGTTGGCATTTTTTTTCTTTTATTACATTATTGCATCTCCGGGGAGAGAGTAAGACACCGACACTTTGGCTGTTACATCACAACTAGACATCACCATCCAATGAACCAACTAGTTACACATTAAGAGATATAAAGCTGTTTCTGTCGATGAAGAAAATGACAGGCAATCTGAGAGGATCAAAGAAATACGTCATGCTATGCTACATATAGTCTAATTCATAAACTTATGCTTTACAAGTTAGAACTGTGTAATAATGCTGCAGAAGCAACCAAAAACATTTGTTTTGCGTAAGGTGAAGGTGATCGCACTACTGTAACCTGATCATTCAAGAGATTTTACTCGGGTCGCCAGAACCTTGAGAATCAGATATGCTCAGGTAGGCCGAAAACTGAATTCTGAGGTTGTGCTCTAAGCCATTGAAGCAAATCCGGCGAGGAACATTCTGAAAATAGCAGGCGAGAGTGACATCTCACAATGCAGTGGGGTCCGTTACCTTCATATCCATAGCAAAACGCAGAAAGAGTTACTGGGTTGTGCAAAAATATTGCAAAACTGGAATCACCCTAGTAAAACTTGCTGGAATACCCGCTTGACAAGACAGAGGATTATAATGAAGAAATTAAAACTAACATTTAAAAGAGGTTTGAGTTGTCGGTTTTTATGGCATATCAACCATTTTGGGGTTAATGCCGAAGTACACGTATATGATTAATGGAACAAAACAGCTACTTTATTTATAGCTGGGAGGAAATTGCGGATTCATACCTTTCCCGACAGTATTAGTGTTTAAATAACCACAATAGATCCACTAGGATTTGAACTCGCTATGCTCAATTTCATAGTTTTTGACAATCATTTAAAGAAGGGTCTGTTTTGATCCAACTTCAAATAAAGAAAATCGCATTTTTGTAACTTCATCATTGATTAATTTGTAACAGATTTTATTATCAATTCCATGAATATTTCTAGATTTATCTGCTTTTATAAATAGTTTATTAAAGTTGTTGATCATTTTTATATCTATTTAGGAAATGGTTGTTTATTTGTCTAAACTCTAAAATGTTGATTATATTCATAAGTTAATTTTCAAATTCATACTAATTCGATTTTGTTTGGGTGGGCATTTCATACTTTCAAATCCAAAATTATCGCTTTTGTTGTTATTTCTGTTATTAGTATCACCACATGTGACGTTATTATTACAGAAGTAGAATACAATTAGAATTTCAGTAATATAAATATAATAAATTCATGAAATCGATAATAAAATAACAAATTAATGAAGTTACAAAATTTTACGCAAAGACAATCAAATAAAGAAAGACGCAAAAATTAGACAAGTGAATAAAGTGTATAGGCAAATCCTTCATTACTTTGAAAGATCAAAGATAATTTCACAAATAATAAACCTACTTGCAAATTATTAAACCCTACAACAACTAATATAATAAAAAATCAGTAAACAAATATTAGAACGAAATGAATATAAAATTAATATATCAAACTTAAATCAATGAAAAAATACCAACATAAAAATTAAATGGTTTAACAATATAAATAAAAAAATTGTACTTATACAGTTTTAAATTAGAAACTTATCTGTCAATTAAAGAAAATAGGACATTATAATTTGCAAAACAATATATAAATATTCCTGTAAATGATATAAACATAATTAAACATAAAAAGTCTGGTGCTTCTGCTGTTTTACAATGACATTTTAGGCCCTTCTAAAAAATAAAATAGCTAAAGAGATGTATAAACTTTGTTATGTACTTTCGTGGTAGCTGAAAAGAAGACTGTACACCCAAAATTCATCCAGTATTTATCAAATTAAAAATACAAAATGATTTTGATCGGTTGTCGCCATATTGTATCTTTGCCCGAATTTATCATTGAGTTATCTCCCTTGCCTAAACTGGTTACAAAATATCTAATGATATGTAAAATCGTTTTTTTCTTTCTTTTTCTTATAATTTAATAAATACTGGATGAATTTGCCTATTTTTTCTGTACAATCTTATTTTCAGCTAACATGTAAGTACATAACACAGTTTATACATTTCTTTAAATATTTTAATGTCCTTGTGAAACAGCAGAAGCACCGAAAATCTATATTATAGCATAATATATGGATAAAAAAGATCCAGACAAACTTTTATGTGACGATGAATAGTTATGATGAAACATAAATGAGAATTAACTGAAATATACATAATTATTAAACTATCTTCAATAATTGACAAGAAAAATATCGGAATTTACAGAATGTATGGTCTTATAATATTTCAAAATACATCAAGCAGAAATTTAGATAAAAAGAAAAATATAATTTTTTAAATATTAGTTTTGATATAGAGATAAAAATTACTTTAAAAGAAATACATTTTTTTTAGATATCTAAGATATTTAATCTAAATAATGAAAAATATAAACCATACAGAAAACAAAATATCTCACTATATATTAATTAATATTCTTCTAATAATCCCAACAGTTTTCTATCAAATTTCTACTTCAACAGACTATAGAATATCTTCAAATTCCAGTAATATGAAATTTTTTTACCAAAACAAGAATATGGACTAACCTTCAAAAAAAAAAAAAAAACAGTGAATGAAATAATAAATTAGCATAATAAAAATACCAAAACTAAATATAATTTGGTTTAATCCACCTTCTAATAGTGAAGTAAAAATAGATTGGCAAAGTGTTTCTTTGGATAATAGATAAATATTTCCATAAAAATAAGCTATCCAAAATTATCAATTGGAATAATAATACAACTGGTTATTGTTGTATGGAAAATATGCAAACAATAATAAACAAACACAATAAATAATAGTAACAACAGTAGTAATAAGTGATATGGTTACTAATAATACTCATTTACGCAATTGTAGAAGAAACAAACAATTGCTTATAAATGAATAACTGTTTAACAGCTAATGTAATATACACAGCAGCAGTAAATAACATTAATAATGAAAAAAAAGTATATATTAAAGATACAGAAAATCCATTCAAGGGTAGACATAATTATCATTGTGAAAATAAAAATCATAAAAATAGTGCTACATTATCTAAATATAGAAATAATAAATGTTAATATTAATTAGAAAATCTTAAAATTAGCAACTTCTTGTAATATAAATAGTAAAAAAATAAATAAAATGTTAAACCATAAAAACAAACAAAATTATTAAAGAAAAACAAGAATCTGTAGCCAAATGTAGATATAAAATATTTACTTTGTAATTTAAGTCATGATTAAACAAATAAAAATAATTTAACAAAAGATAAATAATATAAAACTAGATAAAATAAAACAAATACTTATGCAATCATATATTTGTAAATATTATCACTTAATGCATGCAAAACCTTAAAAAAAAAAAGAAAAAAAAAAACAATGTAATGGCATGTTGTGACGTCATGCCACATACATTTGTAAAAAAATGTTAGATATTTTAGAGTTTGTGTTTCTGGTCAGTTTGAATTTACATTTAAATATATAAAGGCATTTTATTAATACATTTCTGAGGATTGGATGTTCCATAGAATAGAAGCCACCTTATTAATTGGAATTAATGGAAAATTGTTGCCTAAATAAATGTTTAAAATGTAGATTTCTTTTTAAGAAATAAAAAAATATTTTCAAACATTAGGCAACAATTTCTCATAGAGTCAAATTAGTATAACATAATTAAAATCTAAAAGCATTTCAGACAAATTTACACTTAGAATTATACTCGACCTTAAGCAAAGTTAGATGAGAAGATTAATTTCTGTTTGTAGAATATATTTACCTTGTTAAGTAAAGACAAAGAGGCACCATTTTGGACCAGTAAATGGGCAACATCCGCACGTTCCTCTTCACACGCCAAATGTCTGGGTAAAAATAATTTTTTAAAAAGTCAATAAACTTTCTGTCTATTAATTTGAAAACTTATTTTTTAACTGGACTATATATATTAACCTGCAGGACCTGGGTTCCGACATCGCCCGAGTGAAATACAAAAGAATGATTTGAAGCAACCTCTGCCTTAATACAATTCACAGATTTCATAAAGTTGCTGTTTAACTGTAATTAATTTACGTGATTAAAATAGGATTTATCCATAAATAGTCTGACATTGCTTGTGGTGAGGTGACGAAATAATCCACGTGGAGAAAATTGTATTCATGCAGAGGTTGTATTTTGCCACACGGACTTAGGATTAGGTTATTTTATTTGCCACACAGAATTTCTGCCAGAGCTGAATAAACATTAAAAGTGAACAGCATAATAATGAGCTGTCGAATGTAGAAGATTGCAAAAAATAAAAATTGTTTGTAAAATAGTTTGAGAAAAAATATGACAATTCGTGAAAAAAACCAAACAAATTTAACTTTTAACTTTCCTGCGAAAAATAAAATTATTTCATTGGATTTCTTTGTAAAAAAAAAGAAAGTAAATTGCATAAAAAACATACGGTGGGCGTTTTTCTTTAAGTATCTTTTTTGTGTTGAAAAGCTGCAGTGTTTTGTTTTGGCCACCAGTTCGTTTTCATTCGGCTTTTTCTGACTGTTTACATATTTCTGTGTCGGCAAAAGTCAGTTTTGTCTGGTTAAAAAACTGTACCAGTGTAAAATATTGTAATTAATTTAAAAAATAAAATATTTATATAACTAAGTTGAAGACTTTTGATTTAAAATTTAATATACAAAGACAGTGTTATTTTATAGTTTAGTGATAACGTAAACAGAATCTGTTATGTTCTCGGGCAGGGAAGGTGAAATTCTTCTTGTTTGATGCAATTAGCAAAGAAAAAAATTTGTAAGAAAAATTATAAAATAATTTAGCTCACTACTACTAACAGTTTGTAATATCGGACATTCAATCCTATATTCCTGTATATTGTGGTAATGTGTAAACTGTCTCAGCGTTGTGCGAGAAAAAGACGAAAAATAATTTAGGTCACTGATAATGACGGTGCAGAATATATGACATTCATTTCAATATTCCTGTATTCCACACTAAGGTAGAAAGTTTCCCTGCGTTGTATGTTTAAAAGATGAAATAGGCATGTTATTTTTAAACATAAGTAAATATCAGAGTATCAATTCAGAGAAAGAAAGAAGTTCAAAGAGAGAAGAGCCAAAGTTTAGCGACATAGAAATACATAGTCTTAATTAACAGTTGTTGTTTTTTTTAGAGATGATATTCATTGTTATTTTTAAGGGTTCGGTAATTATTCTGGATTAACCAGTGTCTGTTTAGTTTTTAAATGATTGGAATGTAGCACACAGTGATTCTGATGGCAGTTGTAGTAGAAAAATAGTAAGGAGTGAAAGTTGTTGCTACCTTCTCTTTGAAAGGTTTGTTTGGGAGAGTCCAGGAGGATGGATAAAATATAATAAATATGGAATGAAGATGAATTAAATGCAGAATTTTGGAAACACTAATGAGTGCTTAAGGTAATTGGAGTGCGAAACAGATTAGCATATGAAGTGGTCAGTTATTTTACTATAATGTCTGTAGTTGCAAGGGAAAAAACGAGTTCATTTAATTATATAGATAAAATTGTGTGACCACTTCTTACGTGTCTGTGTTCCTCACCTATACACATTAAAAAAAATATTTATTTTCAATTGATCTCTTCATTATTGATTTATTGTAATCAAAAACGCAATAGCATAACTTTAAAAAAAAAAGAAAAGTTTAATTACAAAATTAAATGAATTTCAGCTTCTTCATAAACAAGTCATTCATTTTAATCTTCTGTTAATAGTTTGAAAAAAAAAAAAAAAAAGAATACAATTTGAAAGTATTTAAACCGTCAAATAGAATGTAATTTCTGGCTTTAACATTCTTAGCATGTCCTCATGCATAAGAAAATGAAAGATTTGGAAACTATTTACATCCAATAATTTTATAGAGATTATCCCGACATTACCGTAACAAAATTAGTTTATAGTTTTATAACAATTTTATTTAATTAATAATTTAATGACCAAACGTTACCGTAACATTTAACATTTACAATCCAATTTAAAAAAAAAATAATTTGGTTAAAAAAACAAAAAACAAACAGCATACTTAAAAATAGAAAAACTAAAATGAAAGTAAAACGACTCCCGGACAATGCCAGGTGGTACAGCTCGTTTTGTAAAAATTACTGCCACCTTCAGGTTGAAAGTTTATAGACTCGTGCACATTGTGGAATTAATTTTTTTTTTATAAAAGAAAATCACAACATAACTAAAATTACTTTTTAAATTATTTACCTGTTGTGAGACAAGGTTCACCGGAACGACGTACCTGGATTTATTTACCTTTTTTGGAATTCAATAAGGATTATTTTTCTGCGATAAGATAATTATTGGTAATCCTGTATATTGACATATGTTTTTGCAATTGTATACTTGTAATTGAATTATATTGTATTATTACTTCCCTTCGTAACAAAGATGAACTACCCACTCTTAGAAAACGTTTCTTAACAAAAATGAACTACTCACTCTTAGAAAACGTTTCTTTATTACTTTTAATTAATGAAAAATAAACTATGCACAAATTGGAGACAAAACCTATTTGATTTCATAGCCAAACGTTCTGGCTTCATGGAACATATATTCAATTAATTAAAATTTATTTGAAATTTGATTTGAGATTTTTTCAACATAAGATTTGGAATCAGTCAATCATGAAAAGATTTTGAAATCAGTTTTATTTTCAGCAATTGACTTAAGATTTGTCTGAAAAAGAAGCTTCACAAGACAAGTCACGTTTTTGCAAATTGAAAGTTAAAAACTTACAATGATGTGTTGCCTTCCTTATCAACACTGTCGATTTTCACTTGAAAACGGATTAACAATTCAACAACCTTGAAATGGCCTTTCGATGCGGCTCGGTGTAGGGGTGTACTTCCCATCCAGTCGGCTGTATCTGGATCACAGTTGTTGTTCAAGAGACATTCTACAATCTACAAATGAAAGACAAAAAAATAAAAATAAATATAAAATAAAAACAATAAAATAAAACAAACATCAGATTTCGCATTTTCCCTGTCACCATGAACTGATACTGTGTAACAAGGCTGCAAAAGTTTCAACATTTGAACTTCTAACCTCCCTGACAACCTACATCCTATCTTAGTTCTTCAAGGCCACCTTAATATATAACAGATTTTGGGTTGTAAAAGAAAATCAAAATTTGAAATGTGCAGATTTTTCTCCTACCAGAAAAGAGTAAAAGAATGAAAATTGCTTAACAATACGGATAAAAGAGTTTCCTTGTTCTTTTTCTTCTTACCTCATATCTATTTTTGGAGGCGGCATAATGAAGAGAGCATTGTCCATTGTGATTAACAGCATTCACTTGGGCACAGCGTTGGATGAGAGCATTGACGATCTTGGAACGACCAGAGGAGACAGCAATCATCAAAGGTGTCCAGCCAGACTATAAAAAAAAACAAAAAAAACTAACAATATAAAATCATATGACATTTAATCACATAATAAAACTGAACTTTTATTTATTTATACTTCTATAGGAATCTCGGTATCCTATTTCAACATTAAAAAAAGTATTCTCATTATTTTTTTTGTTTTCTTTTAGTTATTACATCAGCAGTGGCAGACTGGACAGGATGTTAGTTTCCCTACTGACAAGTTCGTCTCCGATGAAGTAGACTCCCTTTAATCTATCTATTTACTACTAAAACTGTGGATCTTTCTTGTTATGTATCTTTGTCTTCATGCACATATTCATCATTAACTATACAAGTTCCAAAATTCGACATCAAAGTTATAGTGTACATATGTTTCTAAGATGAAATTTATTAAGTCTCTTCATCAGCACATATAAGAAGGAAATGCATCAACATTTCTCTAATAGTCTAGTTAGAGAGTGGAATCCCAATATATATATATATATATATATATATATATATATTACTTAATTAAGTTCAAATATATTGATAAAATGAACTTAAAAACCAATATTTTTCAAAAGTGCTCAATACAAAATAAAATGTATATAAACATTTTCCGATATCATATCCTATTTGCCTTTTTCTTTTGAAAATATCTTATGCTAAAAATACGATGTCATATTTTTTTTTCATTTTAAACTGTCCAAAAATGTAAAATGTAAACAAATAAATTTCTTCCTACATATCCTAAACGTCAATTAAATATTTGTTATATTTTTGTTCAATCTTTCCTCTAATCAGAAAAAAAGCATTTGGTTAAATTTGATTATTTAATTTTGAGTTGAAACAAATAGATTACCGATGTCATTTACTTTTTATGCTAAAAATACAGTCATATTGTCTTTCGTATTTCTATTTTCATTTAAAACTACAAAATGTTGAATGATAAACAAATAGATTTCTTCTTACGTGTATTTCCTAAAAGGCAATTAAATGTTTTTATATTTTTATTGAATCTGTCCTCTTACTAATAGAAAAAAAATTGGTAAAATTTAATTTTATTTAAATTTGAAACTATTTTTCAATCGTGGTTGTTTGGGTATAGTGGCTTATAGCAATAGCATTACACTGACCGGTTATGGTAAAAGAAAATTAAAAAAAAAATGGTGCAGTATTCGATGTGTAGATGAAACCGAAAAAAAAATCGTTTTTTACGGTAAAACTGCCCATCTCTAGCTATGAGGATGGTTAATGACAAGTATTCGTTTACATTGGATTTTTATCTCATTTCTTTTTCCTGTTTTGTTTTAAAAAGATTTTTCAATTTTATGATCTTACTTTAGGCTTAAACTAGCAAAATCTAGCAACAAATAAGTACTTACCTGATCCCTGGCATCAACAGACGTCCCAAGATCTAATAAATAATCTGTTAGTTCTTCGTGTCCTTGGGAAACAGCCCAATGCAATGGAAGTCTTCCACTCTGGAAAAAAATGTTATTGTAGTAGTTGTAGACGATTGCGACAATGCCACACAACAATGGACAATTTAGAGATTGAAGAGAGCTGCCTATGTACTTTCAAAAGTTTAGTTTATATTTTTAGGATTTATTTTAGGAATTATTTAACCATTATTAGTATTTCTTATATTTCATTAATCCTATGATTACTGACTAAAAGTTGACAGAGTTCTTCCAATTTCACCTGATTTAACAAGACAACCTCAGACGTTGACAAACTTTATAATTACAAATTGAAAATCCCTTTTTTAGATTATTTAATGACAGATCCTTCCTAGACAAAAGAAAAATCCAGGTTGTCCTCGATGTCCGTTCATCTAAGCAACATGACATAAATGCTGGTGTACCCCAGGGATCTATCCTTGGACCGTTGTTGTTCTTGATCTATATAAACGATCTCCCTGATGACATAGAGTCTGAGATTGGTTTATTTGCTGACGACACCACGCTTTACTCTCGCCATGTTGGCAAAACCGACGCGATCATATCCGAGGCATTGGCTGAATCTTTAGAAAATGACCTCAAGGCTGTAGTGGATTGGGGTCATAAATGGTTGGTAACTTTTAATGCCGCTAAGACAAAGCTCCTTTCCTTCAATAACTACAAGGAACCTCTCCAACCACCGATTGTCATGGCAAATAACATCCTACCTGAGAGTTCATCATTCAAACTCCTCGGCCTAACCTTCACAGGTAACATGAATTGGAACAAATACATTGAAGACATTGCCAAGGCTGCCGCAAAGAAGGTTGGCTCCCTCTACCGTGCTAGTAAACCCCTCACACCTGACATTATCCTGTATTTCTACAAAGCCAACATCCGCCCATGCATGGAGTATTGTTGTCACATCTGGGCTGGTGCATCATCTACTAGTCTCTCCCTCCTTGACTAAGTCCAAAAAAGTATCGCCAACCTAATAGGTCCCTCACTGTCAACCAAGCTCCAGTCCCTGTCCCATCGCATCAATGTAGCATCCTTGTGCTTGTTTTACAAATACTTCAATGGATTATGCTCCGATGAATTGGCTACTCTGGTGCCTCCTCGAAGTAAATTCACTAGACTAACTCGACAATCAACTAAATCTCATTCGTTCACTGTGGAGGTCCCCAGATGTCGGAGAGCCTTCTACTCAAATAGCTTCTTTCCTCATGCTGCTGGCCTCTGGAACTCCCTCACTGCCCCCTGTTTCCCCGACAGTACAGACATGCAGAAATTTAAAACTAATGTAAACAGACATCTCACTGTGCAGATCCCAAGTTAGGTTGACCCCCCCCCCCAAACCTTCTCCCTTTTTCTTTTTTCTCAGTAGCCCCTAACGTCTACAGTGGTGAACTGCCTTGTTTGGGGTTACCTATGCTAAAAAAAAAAAAACAAAAAAAAAAACGATTCATTGTACACGATTTATTGAACTAGCAATACCCACTGACCATAAAACGATTTGGATAATCACAGATTTCAAGGTAGTTCTACTAAAATAGTCATATTTTAAAAACCAAATCACTTTAAGTTGTCAAAATACCACAATTTTGTCCAGAAATGAATATCCTTTCATATGTATGAATAAATAATAATCTACATTATATAGTTGTAGAGTTTTCAGTAAATAAATTCATAAAAATGGTAATGCCATTTTCGGCTATTTACGTCACTTTTTTCTCCCCCCCCCCTTCATTTAAAGATATCGTACCATTCGGCTATGCGGAAATTTTGTCATGAAATTTTGAAAACAACCAGGAAAATATCAATTTCAATTATTGTCAGGGTACGAAATTAATTGATCCATTATTTTTTTTGTAATCTTAAAAATAAACCTTCGACATGACTTGTACCGAACATTTAAAAAAAATTTTTTTCGTACTCCAACTAGTAAATAAATCAATCTTTTATCTTTTTTTATGCATTAAAATTATTATTGTATGTGTTGTCTTTCAGTAATAGTAATTTTGAATTACCTTAACCAAAAAAATATTGTCCCCTTTTGAGCGAAAGTCAACAATAGCCGCTAGTATGCTGATATATCAATCAATCAACAGCAGCAGCTAGTTATAAACAGCATCATAAAATTTGTTTACGCAGTTTTGAAAATATAAAAAAGAAAGACAAAAATACTTTTTGTGCTTAAAAAAGTTAATGCTGTTTGTGGTTCTTTTATAAAAAATACTTCAAGAAATACTGGTTTTAAAATATACTCAACTTTCAGAACTTCTAGTATAATAATGACTTTCTAGTTGCCAATTAAAAAAAATAAGATTCTACTTTTTTTTTTTAGGCGATTACGTGTGAGCACCCTAGAAGTTTTGGCAGAAAAAAAGACAACAAAAAATTAATTTAGAATTTAGAGTGAGGGTATCAGCTTCGTATATAAATTTAATGTAAAATGACCTAGGTTCGAGTGACAAGTCCACCTCCTAAAAATGCCTTATCTTGAACGTGTCATATCATTAACCTTAAATCTGAGTAACAAGCCACCCCCCCCCAAAAAAAATCCCTTAACCCTAAGTCCGAATGGCAACCTCCATCAAAAACAAAACCTCTTCCTTAACGTTATCACTAATCCTAAGCTCGAGTGGCAAGCCTACACAAAGCCAATTAAAATCACACATAATAGTCTAAAAAAAAAAAAAAGAAAAAAAAAGCAGACCACCACCCCTAAAGAAAAACACACAGGATTTATTTACCATAGAAAAAAATTGATTAACTGCCCTAAAATTCTAGAATGGCCCGGAATGGTGAATTTTTTTTACATTAAATGTGTGAAACTAATCTCCCACTCTAAATTCTAAAATAATTGTTTTTTTTTTCTGCTTAGTTTTCAGGGTGTTCACACGTAATTGCCCATAGCCCAACCACTAAAAAAAAAATGCACAGGATTTATCTCCCATAGAAAAAACTGATTAATGCTAAAATTTTACATTAAATTTATATGTGAAACTAATACCCACTCTAAATTTTTTTTTTTCTTTCTACCAAGTTTTTCAGGATGTTCACATGTAATTGCCTAAAAAAAAGGTAGAATCTCATATTTTGGGGAGGAAAGGGGATGATTTAGCGAAAGGTGTTAATCTACAATAATACCAAAGAAATCTTGCAATATGTTCATTTTTAAACAGTCCTAGTATTATATTTCAGTTTCTTGTACATAAAATGTATACAATTCAACTTTGGGTTCTCTAACTCCCTTTTAAATGGATACATGGTATTTTTAAGGTATTGCAGCATATTTATGTGCATTTACTGCAGATTACTTGGAAATGATTAATTTCTGGAGATTTTCAGTGGCATATTCTATTCCAAAAATACACTTATATGGCAATTTTCATTGCTTAATTGTGTGTTTTAACAAAGATATAACATTTTTATGGAAAAATTAGTGTAAAAAATGTGACAAAACGCATATGGTCTCAAAAGAGGCAAAAATATCCAATCATGCGAGGCACAAAAATAGTCATAACTTCCTTATTTTTAGTCAGATTTAAAAAGATTCTTTCTTAGATCATCAAGCTCTTTTTATATATGCCATTATTGAGATATTTTAAGCAATTAAAATTTTTGCATGTGTATTGCTAATTGAACACAAATTTCTATTTTTCCCATAGATGGAGGGGGGCCATGGATTCATACCTTTTCCTCAAAGTATTAAATAATAATAATAATAAAATCATTGTGCACAGTGCTCAGGCACACTACAACTCATCAAAAGTGCATGTACAGTACATATGACAATTTATCAGAGAAATGAACAGTGTAGGAGTCACATACGTGCATGTGTAAGGGTGAAGATATAAGGTGAAGTTTTGACAAATTTCAGTAAGCATGAGGATTTTAAAGGATGCAGTGTCTCAGCAGCCAACAGCTGATGCAGGCAGTTTGTTCCATAATCCAGCAATTCTGAATGAGAACTTTTTTTTTCCAAAAGCCATAGAGCAAAGTAGAAGGATGAATCCCCATCAACAAAGAATCTGTATCAGACAAAAAGTCTCCACTTGCATAGAAGTTACCCCAGAGAAAACAACGTGGTCATGCAACACTGTTTTTAAAATATCAGATCTACATATTTCTTAAAAATCTTTTATTTGATCGGTCATCACTGATCAGTGCCTGCTTGGTGCAGATCATAACAACCCCATTCAATTCTGTCCCAGATCTTGTCACAGTGAATCAGGCCATCTTATTATCGGTCAGCTGAGTGGGCACTTTATGTCGATCAGCAGCCATAGTCGGTACTCTGTCTTTCGGCAAGGTTGCTGATCCATCTCTTCTTCGACATGTCGGACAAATTGACCACGTCTACCACCCTGGTCATCGCCTTCAGCTGCTCATTGCTGACCTAGTTGGCATATTGTACACTGGCCATGGTGTAATCGGCGACTTCGGCATTGCATATTCACTTGTTCAAGTTGATTTTGAGCACGACTGGTTTAGTTTGTCCAGGCATCGCTGCACATCTGTCATTGATTGGCCGATCAACACGATGTTATCAGCAAAGCGCAGATAATGGAGTCAGCAGGTATTGATCTTGATACCCATCCTGTACCAGTTGAGTTGCCAAAAGATGTTCTTTTAGGCAGGAAATGAACAGCAATGTGAAATGGCTGATCAAACAAGGCGAGCTTAGTGGCAATAGTGCTAAGTACGTGTTACTGATCTCTTATTGCAGAGCGAGCAATGTCATTAATTTTGACGCCATTAAAGACCTTCTCATAGTGGCGGAAGGCTATCACGAGGAGGGGGTCTTGTACTTGCGGCTCTTCTCCAGCAGTCGGTTCAGTACTTGTTCAGATGATTGTTGCTCGTCCAACAGTTTGTCGAGCAGCACCTTGGTGAAGATCTTGTAAGCGGCTAAAAGCAGTGGGATTAGGTGCTAATTATACGCAAAAAAAATAAATAAAAATTCCAAGACTTTTTTTTTTTTTTTTTTAATTCCATTATGTTAACTTTATGTAATGACTTAAAAATAAACAAAAGTTTTAGACAATATTGGCAGAAAAATTATTTTATGTAGATTAGATATAGAAAGCATCGTTTGAAAATAAAATTTGGAATGCTAAAAACGTACGCAACCGACATTTCCAAACTAGAATACTCAAAATCAATAAAAACGATGTATATATAGCGAAAATTCGTCAGCACCTTTTATACCGGCCTCTGTTTGCCACCAATCACAATCAAGGATTTGTCTCACGTGACAGAAATAACCAAAACAATTTTAGATTAAAGAAAATTCGTCTGCTTTGAGTATTAAGCAAAAAAAAACAAAAACAAAAAAAAAAATACGGTGCTTATTTTTACGTCCCCTCTGAATATTGGTCGACTTTACAATATTTTTTCTTTTCGGTTTCTTTTTATTTATTTATACTTTCCAAAATAAAATTCAATTAACGTTTAAGTGTAGTGTGTAGATTTCTCCTTCAGTGACCGAGGAAAGAAACAATTAAGTATAGTATCAGAACAGATACTACACTTTAACGTTAATTCTATTCTGAAATGTAAAAATAAATAAATAAATATAAACTGAAAAGAAAAAAATATTGTAAAGTCAGACCAATATTCAGAGGGGCGTAAAAATAAGCACCTCTTTTTTTTTAATACTCAAATCAGACGAATTCTCTATACTTTAAAAATTGCTGTGATTGATTGATTAATTTGTACCACGCAGGACAAATCCTGGATTGCGATAATTGATGGCACCCGCTAAAATTAAATAGAACTTTGTTTGGTAAATGATGAGATCGCCGTCCTAAAAAGTTTCTTCGAAAATTCGAATAAAAATAGTGTACAGGCGATAATTTAAATTTTTCTTTTAAAAATTGACATTATTAATGATGTTTAGGGCACATGTTCGTCTTTGTCCACTGTCCGTTTTTCACAACATTTACTCACCATTTTTTTTTCTTTTTTCGGTGTACACTTATTTATCAGGCTGCTAGAGAATTCTGGGGTTTTTGGAAAAAAAATTCAAATATTTTACATTTTAGGAGGAGGGATCAGTTTCCAATGTTAATTCAACGTAGACTGATCCCCCTCTTTTTGACCATCTCAACTTAAAAAAAATCTTTTTCGGTATACAATTACCTATCATGTCAGTAGAGAATTTCGGGGTTTTTGGAGAGAAATTTTTAAAAATTGAGATTTTAAGACGGGGGATCAGTCTTGTTCGTCTTTTACCATAGTCCGTTTATCACAACTTTTTACGCCTTAAAATCTCAATTTAAAAAAATTTCTTTCCAAAACCTCCGGAATTCTCTCGCGACATGATAGGTAATTGTAAACAGAAGAATAATTTTAAAAATTTGAGATGGTCAAAAAGAGGGGGATCAGTCTACGTTGAATTAACATTGGAAACTGATCCCCCTCCTAAAATGTAAAATATTTGAATTTTTTTCCAAAAACCCCGGAATTCTCTAGCAGCCTGATAGATAAGTGTACACCGAAAAAAGAAAAAAAAATGGTGAGTAAAAAGTTGTGAAAAACGGACAGTGGACTAAGACGAACATGTGCCATGTTTAGTATTACGTAGTAATGGGAGGGGGGGACACACATTGACACCTTTTTTGTCTTTAGTCATGCTCCATGAGTATTGATTTACTCCTCTCCAGGAGTTAGGCACAAGGCCAGTTTTTATCTTACACCCACAAGTAAGATGTGACCCAAGGTCGGGTCGGGAAAGTGGGGTTTAAAAATTGCCTGGGCAGCTTCGTCGGCATTCCCCGGTAGGGGCGCCTCAGGCAGTAAGCAATAAACTTACTCCTCCCCAAAGAGGGGAGGCAAAGCCTGGGAAGGTGGACCTCCCAGAACTGCACAGGACAGACCCATTGACCGGCGTAAATCAAGACCCGAAGGCCAAGACAACACCAGTATGGGGTGCAGTATCCATCGGAACAGATACTACACTTTGATAGTAATACAAAAAAAACTTCGGTTCAAGTATAACACCATCTTGTAAAAACTTCGATTATGCTAGCATATTTACACATTTGAAACGTGTTTTTTTCTTCAGATTTCATGCGTAAAATTTATGCATATTAACATCCCCGACAGATTTAGAAGCCATTCTTAACATGGAGATAGAGAGAAGGAGGGGGGGGGGGGCTTTGTTAACTCTTCCCTTGCTGCCGACGGAACTCTCCTAAAATGAAAACAATTAATTTACCGGGATGTTAATATGAATAAGTGCCTATATTTTAACTCGAAATGGTTCATCAATAATCTAAAAAAAAACAACAACATAAAACCATTTTTATCGCATACTATATATATTCTATCGGTATATGAGATCATCGTCCTAAAGGGAGAGTATCTCATATACCGATAGAAGTGGTTGGTCCAGCCGAGCTGGAACTTTCTTTAAAAGTCAAACCTGTACAGTACAAACAAAAGTTTCTTTGTAAACTTTATACTTCAGATACATTCGAACTTCAAATGCTTAAATTTAAATAATTTAGACGCTGTTAAATAATAGAAATTACGCAATTTCTTTTGTTATAAATTTAGGTGTACATCAAATGAAATATTCAAACAAGTAAAATCTACCTTTGGCACATGTTCGTCTTTTCTCACAGTCCGGTTTTCACAACTTTTTAATGACCAGTTTTTTTTTCTTTTTTCGGTGTACACTTACATATCAGGCTGCTAGAGAATTCCGGGGTTTTTGGAAAAAAAATTCAAATATTTTACATTTTAGGAGCGGGGATCAGTTTCCAATGTTAATTCAACGTAGACTGATCCCCCACTTTTTGACCATCTCAATTTTTTTAAAAGTCTTTTTCGGTGTACAATTACCTATCATGTCAGTAGAGAATTCCGGAGTTTTTGGAAAGAAATTTCAGAAAATTTAGATTTTAAGACGGGGGATCAGTTTTCAATGTAAATTCAACGTAGACTGATCCCCCTCTTTTTGACCATCTCAAATCTTTAAAATTCTTCTTCTGCTTACAATAACCTATCATGTCGCGAGAGAATTCCGGAGTTTTGGGAAAAAAAATTAACAAAATTTACATTTTAAGACGGGGGATCAGTCTTCTTCGTCTTTTCCCACAGTCCGTTTTTCACAACTTTTTAGGTCTTAAAATCTCAATTTTTTGAAATTTTTTTCCAAAAAACCCGGAATTCTCTCGCGACATGATAGGTACTTGTAAGCAGAAGAATAATTTTTAAAATTTGAGATGGTCAAAAAGAGGGGGATCAGTCTACGTTCAATTTACATTGAAAACTGATCCCCCGTCTTAAAATCTAAATTTTCTGAAATTTCTTTCCAAAAACTCCGGAATTCTCTACTGACATGATAGGTAATTGTACACCGAAAAAGACTTTAAAAAAAATTGAGATGGTCAAAAAGTGGGGCATCAGTCTACGTTGAATTAACATTGGAAACTGATCCCCGCTTCTAAAATGTAAAATATTTGAATTTTTTTTCCAAAAACCCCGGAATTCTCTAGCAGCCTGATAGGTAAGTGTACACCGAAAAAAGAAAAAAAAAAAACTGGTCATTAAAAAGTTGTGAAAAACGGACTGTGAGAAAAGACGAACATGTGCCCTACCTTTTTTTTATGTTTTTAGAAATCGAAAACAAAAAAATTAAAACGAAAAGTATTTATTTATCTTAAAACTTTACATTCAAAAACAATATTTTTTTTCATATAAAAAATGAAGCTATGGCACAAGGCCGAAATGGATGGGGTCGGCTGTCGTCCTCTTTGTCTATTCTCTAAACTAGTTTCACTCACTAAAACAGTACACTATGGAAAAACCTACTTAACATTATGTCCAGTGTTTTAGACGTTTTTTATTTACCAAAAATATATGTACAAAATTCAGGTGCTTGTACAGAGAAACGTCTGTATTAAATTATCAATACCACACAAAAACAAAACAGTATTATATACTTACGCAGCAGATTTAAATAAGTATCATCACCAAAACGCAGGAAAAATTATCGAGAAGAACTTTAAAACAAAATCCACTTTTCGGGAACAGTCAATCGACATGTTCAAAGGTGCCATCTTAAGCTGACCAGTGACATAACAGGGGAGGTAAGCGCGTTTGTCATAATTAATACAGCGTACTGCAGATAGAAATGTTAAAACAACTAAATCCGAAAAATGGATTTTGCTTTTAATTAAAGTTCTACTCCATAATTTTTTCTACTTTTTGGTGATGATACTTATTTAAATCTGCTGCGTAAGTATATAATACCGTTTTTTTTTGTAGCATTGATAATTTAATATGGACGTTTCTCTGTACAAGCACCAAAATTCATCGGTTGGGAGATGGGGTGTACTAAAAGAAAAATAAATAACTGAAGAGGAAGAGTAAAACTTATGGTACCGGTACAGATTAGGACCCAAGCTAACCCTAACCCTTACGCTAAGTCGATTTTAACTTGGGTCCTAATCTGCACCACCATCAAACTTTATAAAGAATTGGTGGGAATCTTTAACAATAGCCCTACAGCTCGCGAGTCGGGTTGAAAAAAAGTTGTAGAACGTAGTCAAAAAAATGAATATGCAACAAATAAATGCAACGTACGTAGAGACCAAAGATTTTCCTAGTTTTCTATTCCATTTGTTTGTATGTTTACGTATGGTAAATGGGTTTTTATTAGACATGAAAAAAGAAAAAAAAAATTTTCAAGTCATTTATTTAAAAAACAAAATGGCGTCATTAGTTTTTGTTATCGGTGTCACGTGTGTGTGTTTTTTTTTTACCGGGACTCATAATCAAAGTGGCGTTTTTTTTTTGGGGGGGGGGGGGTTGCATTTTTGAAATTTAATTTTATGAAACGAACATTTTAACGATCATTTTGATCACCGAATGAGCGCGCATGTCGTTACGTCATTGGAAGACCAGGGATGACTGTTGTTTTGCTTTGTTCTTTTGCTTGCCTGAAATATGAAAACTTGGGGTTTTGATTAGGCTTAGGGCTGGGTTTTGATTAGGGTTAGGGCTGGGTTTAGGTTAGGGTTAGGGTTTAGGTTAGGGTTGGGGTTAGGGTTTAGGTTAGGGTTGGGGTTAGGGTTAGGGTTGGGTTTAGGTTAGGGTTAGGCATTTTTTTTAAGAAACAGGAAAAATAAACATTACGGTGTGACGAATGAAAATAATATGTAAATAAAAGCACACTGACATGTAAATAAAAAGAAAATTATTTTATTCCTTTTGCTTAAAATGTAGTTTTGTTTTGTTCTTCTGCTTGGCTGAAAAATGCAAACATTGCGCTTTGACTATGAGTCCCAGTAAAAAACCAATTGAAACGAGACGAGAACGAGAGCGGCCATTAATTTTTTTTTTTCATTTCACGTAAGCTAAAACTATTAACTTATAGAAAATAGCACTTTTAACGGATTATAATCATTAATAACTGTCACAGTTAACTTGGAAATTCAGTTTTATCGGCTACGGTAACTTTTATTTGTTGTATATTTGTTTTTTCAGCGTTTTCGTTGTTGGGCTATTATTAAAAATACCCCTTATCGGGTATCTTTAAGAATGATCAGTACGCTGAAAACGCTAAAAAAACAACAAATATACAACAAATAAAAGTAACTGTCGTCGATAAAAGCTAATTTAAAACTGACCTGTGATATTTGTTTGTATTTATAACCCGTGTCAATTGCTATTTAGTAGAAATCAATAGTTTTGTAACACGAACTTGCAAAAAAAAAAAAAATGGCGCTTGCTCGTAAGTGAGCACAAGACGCCATATTGTCTAAAAAAAAAAAAAAACAAGTAAAAAATGAACAAGAAATTTTTTTTACATCTAATAAAAACCCATTTATAGTACGTCAAAATACAAACAAATATCATAGGTAAGTAGACAAATATCTCTTCTCGACGTAAGTTAAACTCACTCGTTGCATATTTATTTTTATAACCCCGTTCTCGTTAGTTTTTTGGACCCCGTCCGCGACTGTACTGATCATTCTTAAAGATACCCAACTTATCCATCATCAAGCATGGACAAGTAACGGTGTTGTTTTGATTTAGGAACGCGGAATAATGATACACATTTAATCATTTGTGTATTGGGATTTCTGAGATGAGGATTAACAACTTATATTATTTGCATCATTCGGACTACTATTCTCATATTTGTTTTTATATTTACACCGTTTCGGTCGCTGTAACTGGAATGAGAACAATCTACCCCTCTTTACATGAAAAAAAAAAAACACCAACAAAAAACAATGGCTCAGTTCGAAATTCTGTCTAGGTTCGACAAAAAAAATGACCAAGTTCGAAAAGATACACCTGAAGAAGGTCAGATGTTACATCGGCCGAAACGATGTGAATACAACAACCAAGATAGTAATCCAAATAATCCATTTCATAATTTCTAAAAATGTAGAATTTTTAGAATGACAAAGCAAAGAAAAACAAAAAAAAACATATAGCAGCGATAAGTCTTAACGATAAAAATCTGTTAACAGTAATGCTCAATTACAGGCAAAAGTATATTTGTAACATACATACGTCGTCTGTTTTGTTGATTAAATCTCTGTTTTGACTGATCTTTTTCTTGAGTTCATCAAATTTCCCATTCAGAATAAGATCGCAGACGCTTTGATCAGCCATGCTTGTTTACACCACCACTTCCGGTACCTTTGCAAGAAGGCCGGAAGTGAATCATTTGTTTCTCATTTCCGTTCAGAGGTGAGCCCCGTTTTATTTTTTAAATTATTATTTTTTAATCCTTAAGTCTTCGGAATTTCTTTTTCTCTGTAAAAAAAAGAAAAAAAAGAAGGCAATTCCTATCTATACATTGTAAGAATTTTCAGTCTTAATATAAGTATCAATGGAATAACTAACTGGTAGCTGTATGTCACTTTAAACACGTGTTGTTGTTGATTATTTGGCGTTACTATCGTTTTTAATAAAACATATATAACGTTGCTACTGGCTTGTGATAGTGTATTTTAGATAATGGTAGCATCTTCAGAAGGTGTCAATCCAACACTAACGATTAATATAAATGTAGTTAAAATGACGAATGAGAACAATGGATAAAAACATGAATATTGAGAATGGATCACTATTTCAACAAGGTTTTATGAATGAAAGCGATAAAACATGTTAATATATTAATAATTTTACAGAGATGTAAAATATATCTTGAAAGAGTATTGATTTACTCCTCTCCAGGAGTTAGGCACATGGCCAGTTTTTATCTTACTCCCACAAGTAAGATGTGACCCAAGGTCGGGTCGGGAAAGTGGGGTTTAAAAATTGCCTGGGCAGCCCGTCGGCATTCCCCGGTAGGAGCGCCTCAGGCAGTAAGCAATAAACTTACTCCTCCCAAAAGAGGGGAGGCGAAGCCTGGGAGGGTGGACCTCCTAGAACTGCACAGGACAGACCCATAGACCGGCGTAAATCAAGCCCCGAAGGCCAAGACAATACCAGTCTATGTGGTGCAGTATCCATCGGAACAGATACTACACTTTGATCTTAGCCAAAAGGCAAAGAGTAATGTTCTTTGAGAAAGTCGAAAGTTCTTAATGAGGAAAAGACACGAGGATTAGAGAGATGTATGTTCATTTGCAAGTTCCGGTGTGTTGTGTTTACCTTTTTGGCTAAGGTTGAACTGGGAAGAGGGCACACTGAACAGTCGTGCTTAAAGATATTTTCAGCTTGGCACTCAAGTAGTGTTTCTTTGTTAAGCGGTTGTTGTTGTTCCTATTTACTTGCATCCCCACGAGGGCCAAGTTAGACAAGCGGTCGGTTTTTAATGTGTGGATAATCCATCTCCCCCAAAAGGGGCCCTTTGGATTGAAACAAAAATAAAAATTGCTTCAATCAGAAGGTTTTATCCTTCACTGACCGAGGGCAGAATAGAGTAAATCTAGCATCAAAACAGATACTACACTTTGTTTCTAATGTGTTTTGTTTCTCATTCATTTTTTACTTTAATAATTTTGTTTAATTGGTCACTTCCTGAAGGTGAATTGCAGCTTTGTTTATAAGGCAAAAATGGATTGAAGATGCCTGTACAAATTCTTTTAGCCATTTTCAGGGCAAAAGAGATTTTAATGAGAAAATAAAAATGAGGTTTTTAAAAAACTTGTGCAAGCAGATAAACTTGCACGATGACCAGCTTAAAATACTTTTTAATTTTAAGCAAATTTTGCCCTTGTGTTTCTCGTTTTGGTATGAATTTTTGTGTTGAAAGCTGAAAATTCTTATATATCATGGGGTGCAATATTGTTTGATTGCGTTTAACAGTTGCTTTTATTTGAGAGGATTGTATCCTTGTACAGTGCTGGAGTTAGGAAAATAGGCTTTTTTTTTTCAATATGGTAATTATACTCTGAATAGTAATAAATTGGTACCATGTTTTGTTTAACTTGAGTTGGTGCTGCAATCCCAAACTGTTTGTTCAATTTAAATCCCTGAAAGAAAGACAATCAGCTAAATCCCATTCATTCACTGTGGAGGTTCCTGGATGCTGGAGGGCTTTTTACTCTAATAGCTTCTTTCCTCGAACTGCTAGCCTTTGGAATTCCGTCCCTGCTCCCTATTTCCCTGACTGTACCGACATGCAAAAATTTAAATGTAATGTGAACAAACATCTCACTGTACAACTCCCCACTTAGGATGCCCCCAATAAATCTGGCCCCTAATCCACAGTAGCCTCTTACGTCTCAGTGGCAATGTGACTTTTTTGAGGTGAATTAAAGTAAAAAAAAGAAGAGTTTTATACTCGCACGTGAGAATGTAGGAAGATTCCTGAAGATGAGCGCTAAAACAGAAATATGGCAACAGCTTTTGTGAGAAGATGTAGCAGACGCTACTACTGGCCAGGGGATATTTGTTGCGACTTCTTTTGCTCAACCCCTCTTCGTCTCTGAGATAGAGAAGAAGGGGTGATCTTGTGAAAGCACGTTGGCCGAAGATTCCGGCCAATCAGGGACCAACAGGTCAGCTTGACCACGTGTGATTTAACTCCCTATAAAACAAGTCACACACCCTCTTTTCTTTCTCTCTTTTTCTTCCGCTTTCCGGCGGAACGCACACAGAGGAGATCGTCGACCCCCACCGGCTCGACCGATGAGGTGTGGGAGGCAACCTTTGGTCGGGGAACCCCACATGGGTATAACCCTTTGTCCAAGAACAACCCCCGGCCATAACTGGTGATCCCCATAAAGAAACCACAACAATTGTATATAACTTTAGAGCAGTTTTACTTGGCAAGCAATAAATGTATATAAACAATTGCAAAAGGGTGATTGTACATAAAGGACGCTAGGTTATGTTTGCGAATACATGCCTCGCAAGAACTTATCTGGTTAAGAATGTTCGAGTAACTACTTGTACATTAGGATTCCTCAATTCTGGCTCTTTTCGTGCGGAAGTAAATTCTTTTCTGTGTGAAACGTCTTCGTGGGCTTCGGTCGCAATGTGATCAGGCCCATCTCAACCAAGGTTGGAAATCCATGAATAAGTAATGGCTAAATCCAAAATGCCGTCTGAGATTTTTATCAAGATGTAGTCAATCCTGGTTCAAGATGGTGGGGAAGGTGTGGAAGGAGTGGGTTGGCTCTCAGCGACTGCCGTCGAGGGCGTTCATCACTGTCCTGCTGAGGTTGAAAGAGAAAAGAGACCGGAACTAAGTGTGTGAGGTTTTATAAGCTGGCACATGTGACCCCTAAGGGAGCAGGGATTGAGTTGTTGGCCAAACCATAAGGCTCTAAAGGGACAAGGGAGACAACCAATTAATGAGTGTGACATAAATAAATTTCAATAATTTTAACAATATGTATTAGACATCAATTAATAAATATTCCTAAAATTTAGGTTTTTTCCAGTATTTTAAACGGCTTTCATTTGAAAATTCAAATATTTCAATTTTGCATTAACCCTTAAATGCTTTTTGTTTCAAATATGACACATTCCACCAAAATGCCTATTTAATATAATATTCAACGAAAATGTGTCAAACTGCAACTTGTTTCACATCTGCAACGAGCCTGTTGGCAAGTGTGAGTAGGTATTAGTATGATGTTGTATCAGCACACCCGCTAAATAGGTAATCAGTAGCTTCGATGATAATTTTATTTTCAAACGAATATAAAAAATAAAGTATTTAAGGGTTAAATTTGGTCTGTAGTCATTATACACCGATTAAACAAGATTTCTCGAATTGCAATTGATTCTTAAGACCTCTTAAGCTTAAATCTTACATTTTAGATATTTTCTAGAACCAAAATCATGTAATGGATTTTGATCAAAATTGAAATAAGGATTCTAGACATAAAATTTAGTATGGTTATATCTTGATTTTAATCTTTGTAAGAGGACATAAAGTTTGTGCAAAACTGTTCTGTTTGAGGAATTAATTTTACCCGTCGTGGGACAGTTGTATAGTTATAGTTCCTATTTACGTGCTTCCCCATGAGAGCAAAGTTAGACACAAGGTCGGTTTTTAATTTGGGGAAAATCCAGTTCCCCAAAAAGAAGAACTCTGGATTGGAACAAAAATAAGAATTGCCTCTGTCTATAAGGATTTCTCCTTCACTAACCGAGGGCATAAAAGATGACGTGTAGTATCAGAACAGATACTACATTTCGCTCTTTTTTCTTTCTTCTATCATCCCTTCTTTCATTTTTCATTTATCCATCTTGCTCTTCTTTTTCCTTTCTTGGAAATTTTATGTCTTGCTCTTATATTTCATCTCTCATCTCTGTTTGTTTGTTTTCTTTCTCTCTTTTGCAGTCCCTATTTACTTACCTCTCCACGCATGTAAGTTAGATACAAGATCGGTTTTTAATATAGAGTAAATCTAACTCCTCCAAAAGGGAACTTCGAATTGAGATAAAAAATGCCTCAGTCTAGGAGGACTTCTCCCCAACCAAGCACAGAACAGATACTACACTTTGACCCTAGCATAAAAACCAGTTTTGTCTTTCATAATTCTTTCTTACTCTTCACTCTCCCACCTTTCCTTCTGATTTCCCTTTTCTTTTTATTATTCCCTCTTATCTATCCTCCTTCCTCTATTGTCCCTCCTACCCTTCCCCTAACTCTATGGTCTTCCCTCTCTTTTCCTTTTACTCTTCCCCTATACCCCCCTCTCTGCCACTCTTTCTTTCATGCCCTCCTCTCTTCTTCTTTCTCAACAAAAAGTTCTAAAGATGTCCCTATTTATTTGCCTCCCCACGAGATCAAAGTTAGACACAGAGTTGGTTTTCAATGTGGGGAATATCCAGCTCTCCCAAAAGGACAATCTGAATATTCCATTTTATACACTTTATAGTGACACACATGGTGGACCTCTTTTTCCATCGTAGGTGCCGTCATATTGGATGTCTATTTTCTTGGGTCTTCACGAAGGTCAGAAATAAATGGAGAAAAGACAATGATGAAGAAATTGCAATGATAAAGAGACAGCTGCATTTACATATATACTTATATACATACATTTATTTTGTAATCTATTTTTTTCTTATGGTCAATTACAAACTATTTTGGCAACTCACCATGGAGTCAGATTAGATTGGGATACCCAGTACACCTATAAATAACCAATAGAAGCTAAACTTACTCCATAAAAAACACTCATCAATTGAAAAGCACGTCTATGCTATCCGTTACATTTTTTTTGAAAGCTCTCATTTCCTTTGTAAAACTTAAACAATTCATACATTTGATTGATCATTACAAAGTGTATTTTTATAGAATCACTCTCTTTTTTTTATTTACTATGGTCCTATTTAAAAAAGCAAACACAAAAAGAAAACATAGAATTCGGAATCTTTTTAATGACTGTTGATAATTTGTATTTCTCATCTTAATTTTTCTATTCAAAACGTTTCCAATGATGTCACTGCTAACATTCACTTTTCACTAGAAGGTTTCTGAGTTTACAAAAGAAGTACCATAAATGGTGTGAATATAAGAACCAAAATGACAATAATAGTCCCAATAATCCAAATAATCAGATGAAAAACACAAAATAAATTCATTTTTTTGCACTTGCTTTTACTTTTTTTTTTTGTAAAATTGACTTTTAACAGTCCTACTTCTTTATTTAAGCAAAAAATGCCCTTCATTAACCCGAACACTCACTTTAAGTCCAGGTTGGCAATTAAACTTCCCCCATAAGAATGGGTGGCAAGCCCCCCCCCCCCTCTCCCCCCAAAACTATTTTACATTAACATTGTAGAACTTGTGTTTGCTACAGACAATCATAAGCAGCAAATAATTCAATAATTGAGGCCTAGAATTTCTTTATTTAATCTACTTTCTTAGGCAACAACAGGACACGGGTTAGCTAGTTTTTGGAATAAATTCAACTTTCTCTTAAAATATATTTGCTGGTTTGATTGATAAAACTATTTCTATAAGAAATACAACTTTTCTTTAACAAGCGAGATATCGCCAATCATTAATTAGTCGATATCACTAAAAGAAAAATAATACAGCTTCTGTACGAGGGAAAATATGAAGCAAAATAAGGAAATGAGTATAAAAGGTAAATATTGGATATTCCATTTTATACATTTTATAGTGACACACATGGTGGACTCCATTTTCCATCACGTGTGCCGCCATATTGGATGTCTGTTTTCTTGGGTACACACAAAGGTCAGCAATAAATGGAGAAAAAAAGACATACACAGATAATACATTTATTTTCTCGCAGCTGTGCTCTATCAGAAGCTTGGTATTTGTGGGATTTTGGATGCCTAGCGTCTCGGGTGGTTTGGCCATGTACAGCATGCCAACTCTTTCATCAACTCAATAACATACATGAATACCCCAGGCACGAGGGCACATGGAAGACCTGGCTTCAGTCCATACAAAGTGACTTGATTGCTTGCAGCATGATTGGTATCAACCCTTTTTGATTGGACTGCATGGGGAGCAGGCATGAGATGTTGTCACAGCATCTTAAATATCTAAACCGTATGATGTAAAAAGGACATGATACACTAAAGGGTGGTGCACATGAACAAATATAATTGTCCTTAGACACAATCGAAATAGACATGTGTTGCCAGGGTAAACATGGAAAATGTATTGGGCATGTAAAATAAAATACAATTTTGTGTTGTCTGGGAATTACTCTGTAAAAAAATGTTATAACCAGTAGAGAAAGTGCATGCTGAAATGGCCAGGTGTCTGGGAGTCTCATCTCAATTGGCAGCGGTGTGAAACCATGTAAAAACGGAGAGCTGAACCGGACATGTCTGGCCAGCTCAATTTCCATCCCTGCTATTTTTTTTCTCAAGCAGCGAAAAAAATTTTGAATCTGTAAAATTGATCTGTCAACTCAGTTTGTATATAAATATATCTGATGTAAATTTGCTTGCGTTTTGTCTGTTTGCAAAAATTAAGATTCAGATGTATATTTCACACTGTAATTTTACATAATTCTCAGTCCCATCTTTGTCACTTGTCTTGTTAATTGACTGATGTAATATTTCACAAATCAAAATATTTTCCAAGTATTTTGATGACTTTATACAAAAGTTCTTTTGTCGCAGGCTTTGTAAATAGAATAAAAGTGAAAAATTCAAGTGATCACGATAGTAAATAAATTATGTTAAAATATAACAACATTTATTGAGAGAAAGAAGTTAGAATGTGTGTATGTGAGTTGTGTTAGTATGAGAGTTTTTGTGTGAGTGAAATTGCTTTACGTCAGCAAAAAGTTCTACTGAATTGCTTGCTTCTTTGTGTGCGAAAAGTTGGCAACGGGTTTTGATCAAGTAGTTTGTTGTTCCTTCCATGTACCTGGTTGATATATGTGATGCTGATGCTTAAGGTCTCCTTGAGAGTTTCACACATGTGATGAATATAGCAGATAGTATTTCTTCAACAAAGATTCTAGCTGAGATCAAAGCTGTGCAAATCTGTTGGCAGGAAATAAATGAATTCTTTGGACGTGGAGTCTTGATGCATCATTGACAATCTGGTTGCAATTTAATTAGTCATTCGATTGTCTTAACTTTTATAGATGATTTCATTGAATGTTCTAGAAAAGTTTTAGTTTTGCGCTTAATACGCTGATTGGCTAATTGTTGCATAGGCGTTTTGTTTGCATATGTGCATTATCATTTTTGTTATTGTACTCGAATTAATAATATTGTGAATGCAGCTCTGACATTATTTATTGCTAACAACTTACCCATGTAAATTATCTATACAAACGTTTTGTTGTTTTTTTAGCATTCCCCCAGAGAGTTGGGACAGAGTGAGGCTGATGACATCGAAGTTGTGAAACTCACAATGATTTCAGCTTTATTTTTATCCTATTGAACACTTACATATTTGAATGCTGATCTAATGATATTAAGTAAAAATGTCTGTTGCTGCTATAGTTCTTCTGATTTTATTTTGCCTTTTTGATTTTTGTTTATAGACCGGACTGTTATTCAAAACGGAACCAGGATGTCTTCTCAGTCCCACTGTTCTACCCATGACCGTACCAAATCAACTCCACTGGCTTGTCATCCTTTGTTACTTTCCAATGTGATGCCAGAACAAGAAATTGCTCGATGGACTCCCAGTCATCTTGCCTCTCTTGCAGGAGATATAAAATTTAATTGCAGACTACAGTGTCGACATTGTTTTGAAAGTAAGTCCTTATATTTATTTATTTATTGGAAACACAAAAGGAAAGAAAGCCCATAATTTGCCATTGTAGTATAGATCTGGAGTCATACGATTGCAGTAACTTTGAATTAATAGGGGTTATTTTAAAGGTATTCCATCTCCTAGATGAACTGGCAGACCAAGTCTTAAAAGTCTGAGCTTCCCTGTTATTTAACTCAAAACTGGAAGTGTTTCGACAACCCTGATGGAATTTGAACATGGCATGCCAAGGCCACAGTCCACAGTCCACATAGATAATCATTACAGGGAGGTGATGGTAGTTAAATGGATAATGATGCTGACGACCTGGGTGTTTCAAGATCAAATTTGGTCGGCTCCATAGTATCACTCTCACTTAGAGATCTTGGCAACAATTACGCGGCCCCTCCTGCAAGAATGCCAACAACAGAATCAAGCCGCTCACGCATATGATTTTACTTTTACTATCATTGCACCACTTTCAAATAAAATGTGAGACATACAATTAAGTAGAGAAGTGAAGATCGGATTGATGTTTTTATTATTTGGATTATTCAAACGACTGTTCTTATCTTGGATGTTATTCTCACAACGTTTTGGCCAATCTGACTTTCTTCAGGTGTATCTTGTGAAACTCAGGAATTTTTCTGTTGAACTCGGGAATCTGTATGGAATTTTTAAAATAGAACCCTTTATTAAATCCATGGAGGTAGCTTGCTCTTATTTTGTCAGCCATGACTGGGTAGAAGTATTAAGTAATTCATAATTATATTCTTAGTATCACCCTGTGACATAATCCCAAAATTAGTTCTTAATTTTAAAATATAGCTAGTAGACAATTTCAAATATTGAGCGAAGATGTATTCCTTTTCTTTTAAAATATTATTTTTATCTCATAGGTTGAGAAAAATTATCTCCGAGCGAGTGTATATATATTTTTACCCTTTTAAAACTTTATTCATTTGTCCTTCAGGAGATGAAAAAAAGGATAAATATAGAATGGGTTGGGGGGGGGGGGGCAGAGTGTATATCTCAGTAGGCCTGACTACCCCCTTTCACCTTTGGGTCTAAGGAACGTGGTGACCATTGAGAAAAAAGGATTAGTCATCTCGCCATCTCTGTATAGGTCAGCTGTACTCTGCAACCTTGATCCCCTGCTCAAACACTAACCACTGACGAATAAGAAAAGAAAGAATAAGAAAAAAGAGGAAGGTAAAAGGACGAGACTGCTACACATAAGTTATCCCAAGGTTTAGGGTTAGTGGATGCGAAATTCGTCGCTTCAGATTCACGACAGAAGAAGAATGACAACTAAAAAGAAAACTTCAAATTAGCATCTTGTGCAAAGTTTCTGCACTGTGGAAATCATTGAATTGCCGGATACTATTTATACATGTCGAAAATTCAGACATTTTATTCCCATGAACTTTAAAGGTGTATCAACAATTTGTAAGTCAGCCTCTTTCTTTCTCTCAGGCTAATAATTTTTTTTGCATTATATATATTTCTGCTCTGTCTGGTTAAGTATTTGTTAAAACACCATCCTATACTATTTTTGTTTTGTTTTTATATCCTGTCCCTATTTACATATTTTATAAAAATAAATTTTGTTATTTTAATCCTTTAACTTGTATAAAGTGTTTACCGTCTGTCTCTTCATCTTTACAGAGAAAGAGTTCCCACTCCCATCCTCTTCTGTGTGCATGCATATTCGAACCTGAGGACCAAAATCTTTTCTTTTTTTTTCTTTCTGTTCCCAACGAGACACGACCATAACACGCCCGCACTGAGGATTGAACCTTCAGCCTCTAGAAGACTGTCACTTAGAACTGATTATTATCTAGTGCTCTATCCGTTACACCACAGGTCCGAAACATAATATTGATGTTACCATGTCATTGGTTTTGGTTCTAGATTGGTTGTAGGAAGCAAGTCATAGGTATTTAGTCATTAGTGCGTTAAAAACAAAAATTTCCACCTAAAGTTAGATTAAGTAAGAAAAATTAATTTTCTATCAGAAGGTAAATTAAAGGTTAGGCTGATGTGTACAGGAAGTTGCATCATGGGAGGAAGTATGTGGCAGAGAAGTGAGATCAATTCCCTCTCTTTTATTTTTGACATTAAAGCAAACAGACATCTATTTTAAGGCTTTTCCATCATTCAGGGGTCTGACAGGTTTGTAAAATTAAATTCTTGTTAGCTCCTTACATTAAGTGGCTTCATGCCTTGTCTGGAGAGATTTCAATAATAAAAAAAATTAATGTTGTGAATATTCAGCATGTCTGTGTTCATCCATTCATCCCAAGTCAGCTCCCAGCTATGAGGAATGAAATTCAAGATGGTGACTGTCCTCCATGTTGGTTTTTCCAGATAATACCACTACTGAATCATTGGAAAAGGAATGTATAACACTATTCCAGTATGTTCCTGTGACGAGCATATTATGCAGCACTTGACAAATAAACATGCATTTTTTGCAGGGTGAAGAACACGTAAAGAAATAGTCTGAGAGTTTAGACTACTCCTATCAAATGAGAGTCTCTCTCCGCTAGTCCATCACTGAACAACAATTGTTACACAGTGATTTTAGGACGTTATCAAAATGTTCTTTAAAGTCATTTGATTATTAATAGTTTAATAACATTAAATCATACCTTCGTTGCTAGCCGGCATGTGTGTTGCTTTCTCCAAAATCAATTCTGTTAGCTGCAATCAAAAGCCATCTGGCATGCTTTCTTAATATAATAATCCAATTAATTCAGCACGTTCTTAAAAGAATAATAGATTTATTCATCAGGGATCATCTTGTAGCTTAAAGGTCAAAAGAAGCGGATAAAGGGAGAGAGTTACTTATGTTTTAAGCGCATACCTTAGTTATTAACATTTTGTTAGACCATTTAAAAATGCTTCTTGTCTACACTGAAATATTTACTAAGAGTGATGGCTCTTCACTCGCAACCCTATCTGTTGGTCATGTGTGACGTCATGTTCGTTCGCTTCATCGACTTTCGGTTCTCACACATTAAGCAGGGTCGATCTATTAACCCTTTGTCTGAAACGTTTCCTGTTTTCCAACATATATTTCAACAATAGGTATTAGCCCATAGCTACTAGTAGATGCACTCCATCAATATTTAACAGTCAACAGGGGACAAATTCTCGGCCAACCCTGAATATACGGGACACCAGTCTACAGAGACAAATTATCATACAACACCGTAAATCATTTTCAAACACACCATTTCTAATATTTTTGTATGTTCGACCAAAAAACAATGCCTCCTTAAAACTTCCACCGGTCTTTTATTATGGCAATGTGGTCGACTGGTTTTTCTCTGTAAGAAAACATTTACAGCAAGAACTGTCTTGCTACCACGACTGCAAAAAGTTTTCCTTTCTTCCTCTGTGTGCCTAACATGAAATGGAACTTCTATGAACAAAGTTTCTTTCCAGAACTTCCCATCTGTGGAACACATTACTACAGGAGTACTTCCCTGCAGGCTATTACATGGTCATCTTCAAATCCAATGTCAAGAAACACTTGTCATAAACTGTCTTCATAAGTAATCAAATTTTGTTCTTTTCATTCATCATTTTCAATCATCTTGTAATACTCTTCATCATTCAGCTGACAATCTATCCATCTCATTAACATATCAGTAACACTTATTCCTGAGTGGCTTTTAGCCTTGATAAGTGGTAGTTCACTAGTAAAAAATATGGCTATCCACTTTTAACTGGCCAATCAATGCATGTCATTTCCTTTAAAAGTGGAAGTTGGATTATTTTTGCCCTTTTTAACAAAAAAAATGCTGCTGCCATATGTTGTGCGTTTTGAGGTAAGAAAATTGTTACTTTCCATTGCACAAGCCACACTTACTCGTTTGAACTGCTTAGGCAATTCTTCATTACATCTACTCTACTATTTTATCCATAGATAGTGGGTTGAGAGATAGATTTATAGAAATAGATTCTACAGAAGCAACCATGATGGAAATGTGAAAGTGAAAGTAGGACTGATCTTACCTTGCTATGGTTTGTGGCTATAGTTTGGTGGCAGGAAGAAGCCATAGAGGCGGTCTAGTATTGTACTGTGGTGACTTTTCAACATGATTCAGAGGATGAATAGAGCCATTAGTCTAAATTTTTATCTTGCCTGCTGCCAATTCCAGGCGGGAAACAAGAAAGGCGATTCAGCATCCTGTCAGATCTGCATCTCTGCTCAAACTGAATTGTAATTGCCTGTGAAATAGCTGGGCAGAAATTAAAAAAAGCTGCACGCACGCAAAAGTGTTCGAAATGACTGGTATATTTCTATGTGAGTTTTAACATACTTGTTTTCGCTGACTGAATCACAACTTATTACTACGCAAGAGATTGCATGTCTATACAGAAGAAAATAGAGCTAAATCATGTGACTGCTGATTCCTTCCACAAATGCTACAATGAATTGTGAGTAGTAGGAGTCGTTGTTGTTACCTATAATTTCTTACTTGACATTTTCTTCTTTATCCCTCTCAGTCCAATTGACTCCTTAATGACAGATTTTGTATCACCAACAATTTTTTTTTCACTATAAATTTCAGAACCTGGCGCCATTCAATGGGAGAGTGACTGCTATCATGTCATGTCTTCTGTGGATGAATTGCTAAGCTGGATCAGGGGAAGAATCAATGATGGAAATGAAGATGAAGATGAAGATGATGAATATTCTAGTCTGGCTTCTTATGACCCCAAAATATTTTGGTGCTACCTTGACTACAAAAACCTTGAAAATTGTATCCAAGAAAAAGCAGCAGTTAACAAAGTAATTCATGATTTGTTTCTATTTTTTTAATATCTCTCTCTATATATTTTAAATCCCCCCGCCTATCCTCAGAGATAAATGTTTTATTTGCATGTTTCATTCGTTCTACTAAATTTTGTGTGTTTATTAATGTTGACTTTGTTTGTTTGAAATCAGCAGCAGCATAACCAACCTGTCAATTGTAACTGCTGGCTGCTGGTATGGAAGAACAAGAACAAGAACAAGAATAATGGCTATTATATAGATTGAGTGGAGGCCAAATGCAGCAAAATGCTAATTTCTGTTAAAAATGGGAAACATGTAAAAAGATATCATAAATAAGAATGTTTTGTATATAGTTATACAATTTCCTCAAATGTAATACAAATTCCATAAACTACTAGTAAATATATATGCTTTAAAAAATATCTATTTAATTTACATTTACAATTGGTTGAGGCATTACATGTATAAACTAATGTGCAATGTACCAACATTAACCCAATGGGTCACGGGTCGTCTATTCCATTATTATACTAAAGCTGAGTTAATCAGTGTTTCCCTCAGGCTATTTTCCTATTTATTTTAATCACACAAGATACTTGCTTAAATATTCCTTAGTTTGGGGATTGAGTTATGTTTGAAAAAATATTCCATTTTAATTGTTCTAATTAGCTGTAATTTGCAATTAGCTCACCATGTGACCCATCTCTTACTTCGTTTCTATCTATCAATTTCACCCTCCTTCACCACATGTTGTATTTCGCCTCCTGCTTTTATTTTATACAGTGTCTATCACTCTTGCTTCAAACACTCTCTGTTTATTGACTGTCAAATGTAATACAACTAACTATAAAATTGGAATAGTCCATTATAATCAAAAGGAATCACGACATGTAGTAATACTATTTAACTCATAACTTGAGGGGGAAAGAGAGAGAGAAAGCGAATAATTTTGGATGTTTTCTTTATCTTTAAAATTTAACTGGCTTTACAAACTCACTTTTTCCTGATTCAAACAATCTAATTCAAAGTTAGTGGGTGAACACATTTTCTTTTAATAAAGACGATGCTTTTGTTGGAATATTATTAATCTGCTTTTGTGATTTCCATCAGCTTCTTTCAGTAGTCAAAAGATGAAAACAATGAGGGTATGGCAAATGCATGCACTAAAAAGTCAGACTTTTATGGCAAAATTTCACAAAGTTCCAGCTGAAAACAAATATGAGATTAAGTGAAGACGAGGGGAAATATTCTCAGTTGTTATGAATATTGGAGAACAAAATACCAATGAAGATTTTGGAATTGAATTACCAGAAGAATAATCTAATGGAACAATGTATTGTCTTCATTTACCCCTCATTTTAAATATTTCTCAAAGAAATGCATCTTAGTACTTGTCCCCTAAATGAATTGATGAGAAACATCAATTCCAACACTATCGAAAGCTTCCCTGAACAAGGGCAACACATTCTTCTATCAATACTATGAGCAAAGGTTCTAATGTCGCCTATTTGAATTCCTTGATTTGGTTGAAGTCTCTGGTTTTCCACCAAATAGGCTGGAATTAAAAGGAAAGGATCTTCCATTTTTTTATGAGAAAGTTAATTCCCTCAAAGCTGAGTGTAGACGGTAACTCATCATGTAGGCAGCTGAAGTTCGGTTAGTTTGATGACACGTTGTAAGTAATTGCATCAATGAGTAGTGACGTCTCCCTGTTTCTTTCTCTTCTTTTCTGCTGTTGTTAAGCCGTCTTCATAGTCGAAGTGAAGATATAGCAGCAGAAGTTTCCACTTTCCTTTGGTTCTGTAATAAGGTAACAGTTAAGAACAAAAAACACTGACAACATAGTTGCTCAATGGCTCATGTTACTTTTTTTTCTTTTTTTTTTTTTTTGAGGCGGGAGGGTTGAACAAACACAGAGCTTCAAAAAAGACGATAAAACCCAAGTCAGTTCACTGGCCGAAAAGAAACTTTTCTCTTTTTATCTCTACGTGTCATTTAAAAAAAAATTTTTTTTAATTTATTTTTATTTATATTCACCCCAAACAAGGCACATTGCAACTGAGATGTAAAGGGCTACTGTAAATTAGGGGCCAGATTCATGGGGGCATCCTAAGTGGGGAGTTGTGCAGCAAGATGCTTGTTCACATTACATTTAAACTTCTGCATGTTTGTACAGTCAGAGAAACAGGGAGCAGAGAGGGAATTCCAAAGCAGTTTGAAGAAAGAAGCTATTAGAGTAGAAAGCTTTCTGGCATCTGTGAGACTCTACAGTGAAAGGGGAGGATTTTGCTGATTATTGGGGAGGTTGGGGGTATTTATGTTGAGGGGACACATGTGCAGCAAGTTTGTTGGAGCAAATTGCATTGAAGTACTTGTAAATGAAATGGCAACAGATAGGAGAAGTTGTTTACGAAATGTCGAACCTCAGTCTGAGACACAAAGAGGGGAAAATAAAAAAATAAGTACAAGTTGTACCCTACAACAAACCAAAGAAGAAAAAAAATAAACAAAAAAACTGTCTACGCGAAATGTAACTATTAACAAGAACTGTCTGAACATTTTACAAAATAACATTACAAAACAATAAAAAAAATTAGAAAGGGTAAATGTTTCTATTACTGATATCAACCATCCTAATGGAAATACAGTTAGGAAATTAGTCAAAAATGATTTATTTAGCCTTAACCACTCATCTGCAACCCACATGTGTTAATGAAAGATAACTACTTAAAAGAAGTCCCAAGCCAATCCACTGCATTGTAAACAGTTTTAAAGTCCACAATCTGCGCTTCGCCACTCTGAATCTGAGGAGAGGGAGCATATACATAACTGGCGCGTAAGCAAGTCTAATTTAATGGTTTGAAAATGCAGACACTCCGGTTATGTACCTACTTCATCTCAGACTCAAAATGGCTCAATGCGGAGTACAGCCCTCAACACTATCCACGGTACAATAAATTGGCTTAAAACTTCTTTTAAACCCCATAATTTCTCAACACAAATAGGTCACAAATGAGTAGGTAAAGCAAAAGAAAGAGTTTTTGAGGTAAACGTTAGAGTTGGGCAGTTTTGAAATTTTGGTTTCGGTATCAGTTTCGGTTTTTTCCCCTTAAAACCTCGGTTTATGGTTCGGTTTTTCGGTTTTTTTGAAAAAAATTTTTTTACTATGGAAGCTATTCATTCTCTTGTGTGATGATTAGTTATTATTCAACGTTTAGTTGAATTATGCCACTGTTTCGATAATTTTGTGACTGAATCATTCTCCATGATATGAATCATATAAGTTTTAAGGTGTTGACTGTTGTAATCAAAGTTCTGATACCTTTTCAACAGTTAACTCGTTAAAACAGTGACCAAAGATTCATGAAAGATTTCTGAAGAATAAAACTGAGTTTGAATATACATTCTATCTAATTCTTTAACCCATCAGAAGCTAAAATATAACTCAGAAATGCAAGAAATTAATAAACGAAAATTTATTTAAACAAACAAAATAATTTTACAAATAAAATTAAGCAAAAATGATGATGAAATATTGTCAAAATTATTTGACAGATAAAAATTTTAATTTTTTAATAGGTGAAAATGTTTTTACTCATTTTCTTCGGTTGTGATTGAGAAAAACTAGTTTCTCAGCATGGTTAGGTTTCAGCCTACATATCCGGTCACTAATGACAAGTCCAGCCTTACTAAATATCTGTTCACTTGCTACAGAGGTAGCTGGAATACTCAAAAGTTCTCTTGCCAGAATACAAAGATTCGGGTAGAGCCTCTCATTTTTCTTCCACCAGACAAAAGGACAGGCTGATGGGTCGATGGCTTTTCCATACAGAAATCGATCTACCTCGTTTTTAATCCGAGATATTTTTTTTACCGTTGGTATCAATTTCTTTTGTTCTTGCCTGACCTTTCTTTCGGAGAAAACCCCAAAAGTCTTTTTCCCCTTTTGGTTCACTACTTTGCTGTACTTCTGCTGGAATGTTTTCGTCCGTGTCATCAGATAGAGTCGAAAAACAATGAAATGCCTAATGTTTAAAATAATTTTAAAAATCCGAATAAAGTGATACTAGCATTGGCAACTACTTTTTTTCTTTTTAAATGTTTATACTCGCTGGGTGGCACTTTTACCCCCAGCCCAACGCTGCCCAGGCCGTCCAGCCCCCGGCGCCAGCATTTTGGCTCACGTGACTCAATCGTAGTCACTTATGAACAGAATAGTCTTCCGTATTAACAATTAGCATGTATCCCATTAATAAACAAAAAAAATGTATTGGGGGGGGGATATATGCTAAGTGTTAATACGGAAGACTATTCTGTTTATAAGTGACTACGATTGAATCACGTGAGCCAAAATGCTGGCGCATGGGGCTGGGCGGCGGTGGACGGCCTGGGCGGCGTTGGGCGGCCTGGGCTGGGGGGAAAAGTGCTGCCGTACTCGCTCGCTACTTTTCGTTTATTTACTTTTACAAGTATTTTTTTTTATTTCATTTTAATAACTTATTTTTTTAGATAACTCTGAAACAAACATAAATAATTATTTTACAATTTTGAGTTGAATCAAATAGATTTTCGACATCATACGGAACGCGTTTGATTTTTTCTTTTTCATTTGAAAATAGTTTATGCTAAAAATACGATGTCATGTTGTCTGTCGTATTTCTCTTTTTTTCATTTGAAAATGCAAAATGTTAATGATAAACAAACTGTAAACAAAGATTTCTTCCTACAAGTCAATTAAATTTTTTTTATCATATATTTGTTCAATCTGTCCTCTTACTAATATAACATTTTTTGGTAATATTCAATTTTATTCAAATCGGAAAATCTTTTCAACCGTGTTTCCTTGTATATGGTGGCTTACTGTAGTAAAAACACAATACCGAACGGTTACGGTTTAAAAAAAAAACGATTCGGTATGGAGACGAAACCGAAAAAACGCGGTTTTTCGGTAAAACCGCCCATCTCTAGTAAACGTATAGTTTCTCGACCCATACAACTTTATCAGAAAGACGACATGCAGCAGTTCAAAAATTGTACTTTTTCAAAGACTCTGACATACTGAACGCACCATATTAAGTATGAAACGGGGGGAAAAAACACCTTTAAAATCAGTAAACTTCGGACTTCCTGTCATATCCTGACATGTCCTAATACTAATCTTTTAATTTCTAATGGAATTTTCCATTTTCTCTTCTTAACTTAAACTTATGCAGAAAATTCCGCTTCTAACATTATTTTTACACATCTATGTTCAATCTTGTGACATGAATACTTGAACAGGAATGATCGTTGAAGAACTGTATACAACTTTTATCGTGCTGAGAATTAATACTGCTGTATTCAAAGATGAGACCATCGTGATCCAAATGATCATTCTCAATTTGTCTGAATCGGAAAATATCTGTTGTGTCGAAGCATAGCGGCAATGAGACAAGAAGCCATGATTGACCTGTACTCATTGCAAAGTTGAGAAACCGAAAGTGGATATGCGCAGAAGCGAACCATGAATTGTTTGATTGCAAAAGCAACGTTCGAGAATGGACTGAGCAGCAACGTCTCTGCAAATTCTGAAGCTTTTCTCAATGGTTTTAATCTGTGAATCGGTATTCGCCAGCATGCAGCATGGAAAGCATCTCTGGTTAGGTTCTGGTGTATAGTATAGGGAGATGTGTACACAAGAGCAGGCTTTGATGGTATAGCCATGTTGAAAGAATGGATGAGAATTCTTGGGTTAGTAGATGTAAAATAGTTGAAGTAGCAGGTTCAGTACACAGGGGAAGACCAAGGAAAACATGGGAGGAAGACCTGGGCAGAGATAGCTTAGTTTGGAAGTCAATTTCTTAAAGCTGTCAAACACATGCCAGCATGTAAAACAGACGTCTGGGCTGGTGCATCATCTACTAGTCTCTCCCTCCTAGACAAGGTCCAAAAAATAGTCGCCAACTTAATAGGTCCCTCACTATAAACCAAGCTCCAGCCCCTGTCCCATCGCCGCAATGTTGCATCCTTGTGCTTGTTTTACAAATACTTCAATGGATTGTGCTCCGATAAGCTGGCTACTCTGGTGCCCCCTCGACGTAAATTCACTAGACCAACTCGACAATCAGCTAAATCCCATCCATTCACTGTGGAGGTCCCCAGATGCCAGAGAGCCTTCTACTCCAATAGTTTCTTTCCTCGTGCTGCTGGCCTCTGGAACTCCCTCCCTGCTTCCTGTTTCCCCGACAGTACCGACATGCAGAAGCTTAAAACTAATGTAAACAGACATCTCGCTACACTGCTCCCAACTTGGGGTGACACCCAAAACCTACACCCTAATTCTTAGTAACCCTTTACGTCTACAGTGACAACCTGCCTTGTTTGGGGTGAAATATGTTAAAAAAAAAAACGAATATGATTATGATGATGATGTATCAGCCGTATTCATCCCATACAGTTAGATGTCTGTTTGTCTTTGATTTTTGTCCGTTTCGTGTGTGTTTTCAATATCCCTCAGCACAAAAAGTCAATCTGTTGCGAATTGAATCACGCTTCACTATACATAAAGCCTAAGAAATAACTATAGAGAATGTCTTAATATATTTCGTAAAATATAGTGCTTACATAAGGACAATGGAATCGTATGTTTTTTCTCTAAAAAAAAAGAGAACTAATGAGATTACACAGGATCTCTAGCTGAAACTGGTCATTGATAAATTACCCTGTATCTTTTGTAAACCTTCTTTCCTATCCTTAATATTCTCATGACCTCAGAAGAAAATTAAATCTGGATAGTATAGGGAGATTTTTGCAGAACAGGAGACTTTGATCGTATGGTCACATTGGAAGAATGGATGAGAGTTCTTGGGTCAGTAGATATAGAACAGTTAAGGTAGCAGGTCCAGTTCACAGGAGAAGGCCGTGGAAAACATGGGAGGAAGTGATAAAAATCAACACGAGAGAAAGAGGGATGAGTAAAAATCTGGCCAGAGATAGGTTAGTTTGGAAGTCAATTATGGTGGTGGTGGTGGTGGTGGTGGTATTTTTCTATTATTTCTCTGTTAACCCTGATATTCAGGTTACAACATTTAGAGAGACATGTATTTTTTTAACGTTTTGATAACAAACAAGTATTTTTTATTTATTTAAATTTTGAATGAATGTCATCATGTTTAAGCTATGACAGCATAAAATGCTCTATTCTGACATTTGAGGTTTTTGGTGAACCGTAATTTTACTTCTTCATGCACCTAAGCATCATATATAGTGAGAGTTTGATATAGAGGCAAATAACATGGCGACGCCTGTAATGTTATAGAGTAATAAATAAAATTGTAAAATAAAATAAAAATCATTTGTCTGTCGTTTCAAAATTTTTGAGATGAGGATTGATTTGGATTATTCAGACTACTATTCTCATGTTGGTTGTTATTTTCACAATGTTTCGACTGATGTAACCTCTAGATTTCTTCAGGTACATCTTTTCAAACTGAGTTCAAAATACTCTATAAATTGCCAAGTTTGACATAAAAATTCTCAAGTTCGACAAGATGCACATGAAGAAGGTTGGACATTACATTGGCTGAAACGTTGTGAAAATAAGGTGAGAATAGTAGTCGGAATAATCTAAAAAAAACTATTTGTTATCGAAATATACATAGTTTCTAAGAGTTTATGACTATTGAAGGACGTATGCTAAAAATTGGACTTAAAAAAATGTGATTGTAAATTAGAACCAGATTTTCTATTATGTACGTTTCATGTGGTACCTAAATAAGGAGAATGGAAACATCTGTAATTCATATAAAAAGAACAAGAACTAACAAGATCTCAAGGAACTTCCTGGGTCTTTTGCCTGGGAGCAGGGTGTAGTATCTGTTCTGGTACTGCACTTTGTCTTTTCGGTCTTCAGTCTTTTTCTTTAATTTTCAGGAATGTAATTGCCATATATTATCTAAATAAGGAGAATGGAATTTTTCCTATAAAAAACAATGAGAACTAACAGGATCTTATGGAATTTGCTAGCTCTACTAGCAATTGTTAAATTACACTGTTCACCTATATCTTTTTGTTGTAAACCTTTTTTCTGTACTTGTTAGATCTTTTCCCTGTTATTTTCTCTGTTAATCCTGATACTCGAGTTTCAACAGTATGCATGCATATCTCATAGATTTACCTGTTATCATATAGATATAGGATGCTCCACCCACCCAAATGTCACTCATGGAATTGTTAATTAAATTCACAATCCTTTCTGCACTCAAACCATATTTAGTACAAATAAACTTCAATCTATGCCTGTCTTGTCCATCAAGTTTCAGTCATGAATGTCCAACAGTCTTTGTTTTATCACTGTTTAATGATATTTTATTTTATTTTTTTAATGGAAATTGCTCTAGACAAGGCATGAAGCCACTTGATGTGAGGAGCTAAAAAATAAATTTTAAATACTACTTCAAGGTAAAAAACTAGCCGATAAGATTCCGATAGAATTCTGACCCAGAAAACAGCAATTCTTCCTTCCTTTGTCAGAAACATTGCTCATGTAATGTGAGAACTAAAATACAAAATGAGGGAAGCAAAAGTTACAAGGCTGTCAAAAGTAAACTCAAGGTCCACTTTTTAATTTCCTTATGCTCCAAATGGACATCTTGTCAATAACTTTGACATACTCCTATCTTGGTACTTCCTTGATTTTGGCTGTGATGGCCCTCTTCAATTCATGAATGATCTAGGTATTGTTTTGAGGTAACCCCACAGATAAAAATCTGGGGGTTAAAGTCCGGTGAGTGTGAAGCCCATTCAGGATTATACCTCCTAGTGATCAAACGATCACTAAAGTGTCCTCGCATATTACTGAACGACGATAAAACAAAGACTGTTGGACATTCATGATTGAAACTTGGTGGACAAGTCAGGCATAGAGTGAAGTTTATTTGTATCAAATATGGTTGGATTGCAGAAAGGCTCGTGAATGTTATTAACGATTCCATGAGTGGCATTTTGAGGGGGTCATCGTGTATTATATTCTTTTGAATTAAAAGTGATAACTGATGAGATCCTTTCTTTCTTGTCTTGTAGGCTATTGACTGGAGTTGTTTTGGCTTAGCTGAAGAGGAACCATTTCAGAATTATGTCTGGCTAGGCACTCAGGGTGCCCATACACCATGTCATTATGATACCTACGGCTTTAATCTAGTGGCCCAGCTGTATGGAAGGTCAGTACATTAATAAACACAGGCAGTTAATTATTTTAGTGAGTCCTTTTTTTAAAATGATTTCTTATTTGTAACCAAATTTGATAACCCTTACTGCAATGGAGATTTTCTCTGTTTATTTTGTAAACAAAACTCGGAATATAATTTAAAAGAAAATATTTATTTATTCAAAGCAAAGCTCATTTCGATTTTCATCTGAAAAGTTTAGAAATTAAGTTTTGGCAACCCCGTCCTGTAAGCAGAAGGATTGCTTGCTAGGACTTAATGTCATTTCTCCATCATTTTTTCTCAGTATATCCAGTGCTTTTTTATATATGTAATTTCTGTTTTCTTTCAATATACTCGCTAAATGTGTTGGGGGTATTTTCAAGTGCCATGTTGTACATGGATACGTGTCCAGCGCTCATCTAGAGTGCGGCACTGATGCAAGGGAAATAACTCTCGTTGACTAAGAGATTTATAATTATTTTCAGAAGAGAATTTGGGACGCTAAAACCAACGCAACTTAGAAAATGCGACGATAGTTGCAGAGGAATTGGAATTTTTATTAAAACTGCCGACTTTTATTTTTTTCATATTAATTTGATTATTAATTATTATCAGTTATTTCTAACGAATGTTAATGTCTTTAACATTACAAAAAAGAAAGAAAATGCGACGATAGGAATTGGAATTGTTATTAAAGAAAACTGCCGACTTTTAAAAAATGAACAAAGTACCATTAATAACAAAAACATTTTCATTCTTTTTTGTAATGTTAAAGACATTAACATTTTTTTGTTATTAATGTTATAAACTTTGTTACATTAAAAAAAACTCGGCAGTTTTAATAAAAATTCCAATTCTTCTGCAACTATCATCGCATTTTCAACATTTTAATAAAAAGTACAATTCCTTTAAGTTTCATTGGTTTTAGCGTCTTAAATTCTCTTCTGGAAAAAAAAAAGAACATAAATCTCTTAGTCAACGAGAGTTATTTCCCTTGCATGTACTCTACATGAGCGCCGTGTGTCCATTTAGTTATTTCCATCATGGATGACTGGGTCTGTCACTGACAGGCTAATGTTTCGGCTTTAGGTTCGATTATTTTGCTTCTGAATTTATCACCGTCAGTTAAAATACTACTTTGTTTTGAAGTGATTGTACTTTGTTCTCCCTTTATTTATTTATTTATTTATTTATTATGCAACTTAATCATCTTTCGTTCTTTAATAAAATGGGTCGTTCATTTCAAAACATTGTTGGGTCAGTATTATAAAATTGAAAATAGAAGCCTTTATCAATGCAAGATTAATTATTTTTTTTTTTTACTTTAATCTTATTAATATTATTCCGAAATTAATAAGATTAAAGTAAAAAAAATAAAAAAATCTTGCATTGATAAAGGCTTCTATTTTCAATTTTATAATACTGACCCAACAATGCTTTGAAATGAACGACCCATTTTCTTAAACTACGAGCATGCCAATGCTTTCTTTGTTCTACAACCAGAATTTGAATTCATAACCACCAATGACATCTGCGCGAATACACCATAACAAGGACATTTTATCAAAGAAACAAAAGGAAAAAAGTTTATTTATTTTTGTTTTTGTGGTTTTTGATGAAAAAAAAAATGATACAATACTGGTCAACTCTGATGATGGAATATTATTCCGAAATTAATAAGATTAAAGTAAAAAAATAATAAATTAATCTTGCATTGATAAAGGCTTCTATTTTCAATTTTATAATCTTTCGTTCTATTTAGCTCTTTACATCAAGTGACTTCATGCCTTGTCTGGAGCGACTTCCATAAAAAAATATATATCTATGTTACTACTGGTCTTAAATAACACCGGTAATTATATTTAACTACACTGATATATATATAAATTATAAACAAACTAATACTTGGACTTTTATCTTAATTATGTTTATTCTAAAAATGTAGTCCCTGGTTACTTGCCTCCGCATGAGGGCAGAGTTAGACACAAGGTCAGTTTTTTATGTGGGAAAAATCCAGCTCCCCAAAAAGGGGCACTCTCGATTAGGACAAAATAAAAATTGTCTTGGTCTAGAAAGATTACTCGTTCAATGACCGAAAACAGAAAAGATAAAGTGTAGTATCAGAACAGATGTGGCAAATTTATGTTGCCAAGAAATATGTTTGTATTAAAATGGGAGATAACTTTGATCAGCAGTTATTCCCCTTGTTGTTAATATCTTGCCTCCCTCCCTCTCCAAACCCCAAAAGATCCCATCAACTTATGGACAGACCTGGTATTTAAATTAAAGTTTGAAATTTTTGTCATCTACCAATTAAGAAAACATAATTCCGAAAATAATCGATTAAAATAATCAATTTTCTATATCGTGGAATATCTATATACTCTGTGGATCTTGTATGTTTGTTTGCTTCTTATCTTGTTTGCCTCCATGCACAAAGGATGACGTTATAAATGATGACGTCACAAAGGGATGACGTCATACATTAAAACAGAGATAGTGGATGACCGTGCACAGTTAACGTCACAAAATGACATTAAATCAGAAAGAGAGGGGGGGGGGAAGAGATCCTTTATTTAAATGATTCTGTAGAGTGGTCGGTGCGATGAAATGCTTGTCGGAGATTAGAGATATCCATTTTGAAGTTGCGTCTGTGTTTATCTGACTGAGCTGACTTGAAATGAAGAAGGAAGGAGTCACCAGAATTAGATATAAAATACCAACATCTTGTCTACGATTAAATCAACTTTATTTCACAGATTTGTCAAAAAGAGTAAGAATCAGGAGGAGTTAGTAAAACAGGAATGTAAGGCAAGTTGGTTCGGCAGGCATGTATTATATAAACATAATTGAGTTCAACGTCTTTTGGTCTCGGCCTTGGGTTTATTCTCACCTCTCGTCAGCCAGGAACTGATCAATTTGTGCGCCAAGCTGTCTTAGCGGAAACGGGAAAGATGAGCATGCGCAGTAGGTTCCCAATGCCCATGCAGCTATGCAAGTGTTGGTATAAAAGCACATGTGTGAGAGATTACATACAAATACAACAGGAAATAGATTTCAATCATGTGACTGCTACAACTCATGACCCAAAGAGTCACGGGTTGTCTATGAGACAGATGTTTAGAACCTTAGGGGTTTAGTATTACATAAAATTTAATTCCTTCATCAGCAAACCAGACTAAATAAACAGACAGACTATTAGTAATTCACATGTTTGATATCAATTTTACTAGTATTACTGTGATTTAGAAGGAAAACATCAGACCATAAATGAGTAACATGTCGTTAAGCCGATCACATGTTGACACGTTATTCATTACGCTACACCATCCTTTACAAAGATGTAAGATCATAAAAAATTCACATCATAAGGAACCAATAAATTAAAAAAGAAAGAGCAGAAAATCCCCAAATTAAAAATAATGCGTCGCATTTGCAGAATGTGACACTAATGTACGGAAGACAACTCCATTTTATGTTTTCATAAAACCTGAAAGGCACTTTCAATTTTCAAAAAGAACATCTGTATTTTAAAAAAATTAAATTAGGAAAAAATTTTATTTAAAAAAAAATTAAATTAGGAAATCAATAATTTTTTTATTGGCTACTTAGAAAATTAAAAAAAAATTTTTTGTTGTAATTAAATTAGATTTTTCATTGGCTGTTGGAATTTAATATATTGGTGATTATGTTATTTAAATTTTTTTGTTGTAATTAAATTAGGTTTTTCATTGGCTGTTAGAATTTAATATATTGGTGATTATGCTATATGAATTTTTGATGTTCTCATTGTTAAAGTTCTTTGTTAATTGTTAATTAACATTTTTTTTATTAACATAGCACTGTTTTCTTGTAAAAGGTTTTGTTCGTTAATTAACATTTCTTATTCTTTTAAAATGTTTTAAAACCAGTTTGCTAAATTTTAATAAACAAACTTTTAAAAATGTAAAAAAAAATATTCTTTCATTCATTATTATTTCTTCAGTTTTTTTTCTACGTAAAAAAAAGGTAAATATATATTTTTTCAAAATTGAAATTGCCGTTTTGTCAGGTTTTATGAAAAAATAAAATGAAGTTGTCTCCCACACATTAGCATCACATTCTTCAAATGCACCAATAATGCTAAAATCTGATTATGATATAAGCATAGAATATGCAATATGAGTGTGGGTAAATAATCATACTAAATATTATAAATTACCAAATGATTAACCTTTAAATTTTCCTAAGTTTTGTAATGTTATTTGACGATATCTAATACTATATCGAATGGCCAACACACAAATATAAAATATAAAAGGGTTCATTACTATAAAGTTAACAATATAATAGGTAGTTACAATTTGGGTAATTGGCTTGTAATGCATATGAGGAATGGCCCGGCTTGATTTGTACTACAGTCATATTCGTTGAGACTAGCATCATTATCATTGATATGATACTTGTGATTGTTCATTATATAAGGAAAGGATGTCAGTACTTTCTCTACAACATATAGCCAAGTGGATAAACGTGATGATTAAGAGATATTCTAGAATTAATTCTATGTCATCGTTGTGAGTTCAATCTTTCATGTAGGAACTTAAGAAAAATGAACTGATACAAGACATCTAAAAGACATGGAATACAGAATGAGAAAACTGCAAACGACATATTCTAAATTCTCATCACAGTCAGCGGCTACACAGATTCTCAAGCTTTTTTTGACATTCTGCTGGTCAATATAAGGAATGGTTTTTAATCTGAGAATAAGTATTCGGCAACATGCAGCATGGAAAATGCTTTGTGTTGGGTACTAGTGTCTCGGTTGTGTTTGTTCAACACATTTAAGAATCCATTTGTATTTAGTTTCTTGCCTGTCTCATGTGTAGTTTCAGTGTCTCATCCCACATGAAGAGAGACTTAACTACAGTATCCCTCTTCAAAAAAAAAAGTCAGTTCCAAATTACGTCATGCCTTCCTGTACATAAATCCCAAGAAGAAAATTAAGTTTATAGTAAGACACATTTTTTTCCCTGATGTGACAAATTTATTTTGGCAGGAAATATAGTAGATTAAATCAGTATTTCTTAACCTTTTTTTAAAATCTCGACATACCTACGAGCACATGAAACTGTCGCAACACACTAATAATTTTAAATATTGTATAATGAAATAGTAAAATAAATAAAAAATACATACATAGACTTGTCCGATACAGTTTATTATGTTAGTATCCCAGAATTGTCAGTTACTGTGGTGATACTGTCTAATTGATATGCATAATTATCATAAGTAGAAATAGATTACTATATAAGTCTCTCCCTAAGTAGAGCTAGCAGTGAAAATACACTAACAACTGATGAGGTACATTTACAACTTCACAATAATGGCATCACCGATAGGATCCCAATTGTCTCTCGAAGACCCCGACTTCGTGGACACATGGCTACGATGCTTCACTGCGAGTGCAAGAACTAAAAAGTTAAAAGACAACAAGGAAACAGGAGGAGAAAATGAAATAACAGATTTATTTTTGGCTACAGCTGGATGCGAGGCTATCATGAAAGTCTCAACCATGGTGTATCCCATGAACCTAGAAGACCTGACTTTCGGAAGAATAAGTCAGATCATAAAAAGAAATATGAGAAAAGGTTAGTCGTGGCAGAAAGAACAGAGTTTATATCAACGAAATAAGAAATTGACGTACCAATCATTAAATATCTACACCATCTACAAAATGCGAGTAGATATTGTGAGTTTGAAAACTTAGACAATAAGAACAGACTATTGAAGAAGATTTAAGGTATGTGCAATGTGCCACACAGGAATAAAATAATGGAACAGCTACAAATAGCTGAATATTACTGTTAACAATAATTGCATACTACTGTTCACAATATTAAGTTGACTAAATATTTCCATTAAATATTCCATCTTGGCCATCCAAAATTAACATCGAAGATATTTACAGAATCTTTCGTTGTTTTTTTTTATTAAAAAATATTATTAATTCCCTCTGTAATTCATGAATGCGAGTTAACACTTTACTTTTGAGAGCCATCGGACGTCGGTATGCATGTTGAGAATCCATTGATTTGCATAATTCTTTGAATAATCCTGATTACTTGACCTGCTTTTAATGTAATTGAAAATTTCAACTACTTGATTTAACACTTGCTTCAAATCCTCTTGTGATACTTTTGAAACTAAAACATTTCTCTGTAAAAAGCAATGAGTATGAACAAGATTTGGATTTTATTTCTGTGCAAAACCTGCAATGCAGCCGTCCATACATGGTGCACCATCAGTACAAATGGCAACACAAAACTTCCACGTCAAATTCATTTTTTAAAGATAGCCTGATATCATATCAAAAATATCTTGATCTCTAGTAGTTGTTGGCATTTCTTTACGACACAAAAACTGATTGATTATTTCATCATCAATGAACTGAACACATACAAGCAATTGAGCACTGTTACTGATATTGGTCGATTCATCGACTATTAAAGCAAATTTAGATCCTTCAAGTTTTTTCTGAACATTTGTTTCAATGTTTTCAGATAAATCTACAATTATCCTGTGTGTTGTATCAATTGAAAGCGGAATTTTACTAATTTCTTTTTCAGCTGTCTCACCTAGGATGGATATCACCATCTTTTTGTAAGCGGGAAGGATAACTGACTCAGCAAAAGTGTGGGATTTGGATTTTATTGCTATTATTTCAGCTACCTCAATTGAAGCGAGTTGAGTTCGTTCAAACACGGTCATTGTTTTCTGAAAAAAATATTGCGTTGCTTTGATTGGTGTTGTAACAGTCTTTGAAAATAATTCAGATCTTCATCTTTTACGTAAGAATGTTTAATCGTGAAATGTCTTTGTAATTTATTTGGTACCATGGATTCATTAGCCATATTTTTGCCACAAACTATACATAAGAGACATGGTTGAGCAACATCTTCTGTCCATGAAAATCAAAACTTCAAATAATCATTGCAATACTGTCTATTATGGCGAACTTTTGTCTTTTTTTTGTGCTGGATTTTGTAGGCTTCATCGTATGTTCTGTTTCAACTTTACACTTGTCACTAACATCCTTTCTTTTAACAAATTCATCCATTGTAAAGGGGTATTTATAACCAATTAACAAGTGTGTACTCTAACCAATGGTCAACCTCCTGTGTTAAACTAGATCATTAAGTAGTGTTCAAATTTTTTTTTACTTAATCCCCTTTTTAAATATATGAAAAAATAATCTTTATTCTACCAATACAATAACAAAACTTGAATAAACTCATTCAATTAATCCACCATATAATTTAACTCGAGTATTGCGAGCAAACAACAATAGTTTGAAAGTGCATAAACAACACTGATTCTAAGCTAAACAAATGGAAAAATAGACAAGCACAGAAAACAGCGTTCAACTCTAGTTATGATTAGTCACAAACTAATTTAGTTTAAAATCATCTGTAATTTAAAGGTTAAGATTGAGTGTTTAGTACGATTAAGTTCGACGTAAACAACTTGTAAACACTTTTGCCACTTCTTTAGTGGAGTTGTGAAGCAGAATTTATTTGTTTTCATTTCTAAAGAGTTACATTCAAGACAGTGGCAGACAATCCAAAAATTAACATATTTTAATATAATATATTTTCTGAAAGAAAAGCATTGTTATGTAAAATATTGTAATTAAATATATTTTCTGAAAGACAAACATTGTAAGAAAGTAATGTTTATTTTCAATAATGCGAACAATAATAACAGTGAACAATGTCTTTTTTTATTTAATAATGTAAAATGTTATAAAACGAACATTCAACAGTGTTTTTTTTTTGTATAATTTAAAACTTTATAAAACGAAAAGTTATCATTTAAAAATAATTTAAAAAATAATTTATCTTTCCAAGTCAGTTTTGGGATGTCTGATTTTTTTTTATCAAAGGAACAGTCAACATTGATTTTTTTTTTTCTGAATTCCTTCCGGTTGATTGTCTGCCACTGTCTTGAATGTAACTTTTCAAAATTGAAAACACATAAATTCTGCTTCACCACTCAACTAAAGAAGTGCCACACTCTTAATTGAACAGATTTGCCGTGACGACAAATTTGCAACGTCTGTTCTAACTAGCATAATTTCTTAATTAAATACACCTAGTTGTCTACATCTAATAAACGAACAGATTTGCCGTAATGACAGATTTGTAAAGTCTGTTATAACTGACATAATTTCTTAACGAAATATACCTCATTGCCTCCATCTCTTTACTAATAATTGTTTAAGAATGGCAGTAATTTAAAACACAGCGAAGTTAATTCAACAACCGACACTACACATGCGCAAACACGACTAAGGTGGAACACCACCACACACACAACACATCACACTGACGCTTCATAGGCAACTGATCGACCTTGAGCGAAAGGTGCAAAGGGTTTTGACCGCCACTGATCGGTGGACTTTGGATGTGTGCATATTCATTAGAGAAAGGAAGTTCTTTCTTTCAGAGCATATTAGTAGAACATGAAACCGAGGTTTGTCTGTGTTTTCAGGTGTTCCTCACAAATTTTCGCAACACACTTTAGGGAGCCTCGCGACACACAAGTGTGTCGTGAGACGACGGTTGAGAATCACTAGATTAAATAAACAGTTCTTTAAAAAATTCTTGGAATCTTACCAACCATGGCAAAAAGCGCCTGAAGACGGCTGAAGCATACAACACGCAAACATTGTGAACATGCCAAAAACAAAGATGAGGACAACAGTCCAAATAATGAAGATAATGTCCATTTTACATGCTGGCATATGTTGGATGGCTTTTAGAAATTGACTTCCAAATTAACTTATCTCTGGCCAGGTCTTTATTTATTCCTCTTTCTCTCAGATCTTTCCTTATCATTTCTTGTCATGTTTTCCTTGATATTCCGCTGACAATTACCCTGCTACCTCAACTGTTCTACATTTACTGACCTGAGAACTCTTGTCCATTCTTTTAATGTGACAAAATCAACAAAGTCTCCTGTTCTGCACACATCTCCCTATACTGTCCAGATTTAATCCAAGTCCGTCTTTAAGACTCACATTTCACATCCATCGTATCATTCGTATTAAAGCCTTGATCTCTGTGCTAATTCTCCTAAAAATAAAAATTAGATTCTACTGTTTTTAGGCAAATACATGTAAACAACCTGAAAAAGTAGGCAGTGAAAAGAAAAATAAAACAATAATATTTTAGACTTTGAGAGATCACTATTGAATATAAATTTCACCTAAAATGATTATCCACTTCCGGGCCAACAGGCGGTAATTATCACCCACTTTCAGACGAGATAGTGTTTAGATGTCTTTAAAAACGCAAGTGGATGATCATTATTACCTTGTGACCGAAAGTGGGTAATAATTTTTTACATTAAATTTATATGCGATAACAGAAGTCTAAAAAATATATATTTTTTAAATTTCTTTTTACCGTTTACTTTTTTAGGCTGTTTATATGTAATCGCCTAAAAAGAGTAGAATCTTATTATTTTTTTTTGGGGGGGGGGGGAGTGAATTAGCCAAAAGGGCAGAGCGATAGTTTTATCAAAACTTGTTTTTTCTTATTACAAAAATGTTGTGCTAACAATTTTGCAGTAAGCAATGGATTCTTTTCCCTCCTGAAGACTCTGAGAATCTATATCCGACAAGAATTCCTTATGAAGAGTCAAGCGTCTACAGTGAAGTGAATATAAAAAATCCTGACTTGGACAAACACCCCAAATTTAAGGTAAGACACATTTTTTGTCCTTGACGTAACAAATGCATTTTGTCAAAAAATATATTTATGTTAAAATGGGAGATAACTTTGATCGGTAGTTATTTCTCTTGTTCTTGATATCTTTCCCAAAAGATTTGGATTTGTTTGATTTCTCTTTTAGTTCATTGCAATCATGCTTAGTGTATTTGTAAATGATTTTAGACAACATTCAAAGCTAGTTTTTTGCTTAAATATCATATATATATATGATATATATATATATATATATATATATGATGGTCGTGATTCTTAAGTGCTATAATACGTACATGTCTGGCACCTGGACACCCGATTGTCATACAATTTCCATCTATGGTCGAGACATGAAGCTCATCTCCCTTCCTGAGATGGTTTCTTGGTTGCATGAACGGAGCAGCCCAAACCCGGTCTTAGTACTGGAAAGCTGCATCGCGATCTGTCGGTCATCGAAAGTAAGGCACCCATTGTGCCTCCTTCTATATTAAGCTGCATTTTTGTTGTTGATCCTATTGCTTGCGCAGATAATATTACTAAACACGTGAGTATTTAGTCTGTGAGTCTGGATATAAGTAAAAAAAATACACAAAGTGAAAAATGAGACTCATACAGGATTCGAACCTGTGTCTCAGAAGAGGGATTGCCTAACATGGGTGTCATCTTGGACCACTTGACTAACGAGCCATACGTCCAGATAAAGCTGAAATTATACAAATAACTCATATCCCAAGCTTGTTCATTTTTTTTTATGTAAACGATTTACAGAGGAGAATATAATGGAATAACCACGATCGTTACTATCTGATTGAGAAGGAAGGTAATTATATTTATGTGCAAATGGTTTAATGATTTACCTATCCATGTTTTTGTTTAGTTTAAATGGTTGTACAGGGAAGAATATAATAGAATAATCACCATCAAGTCTATCTGAATCTAATCGGAAATCTATTTTCAATTGTGAAGAAGGTAACCAATAATATGACAGCGAAACAAACCTATTGGGAGCAATTTAAACCACCATGTTGGAAATTGAACCTGCTGAAACATTTAACAAAATCAATGTTTACTTTATTGTTTTTTTTTTTTTTTTTTAACATAGTTCACCCCAAACAAGGCAGGACGCCACTGTAGACGTAAAGGGCTACTGAGAAAAAAGAAGAGGGGAGAAGGTAGGGGTCAGTCAACCTAGATTGGGATCTGTGCAGCGAGATGTCTGTTTACATTAGTTTTAAACTTCTGCATGTCTGTACTGTCAGGGAAACAGGGGGCAGGAAGGGAGTTCCAGAGGCCAGCAACACGAGGAAAGAAGCTATTTGAGTAGAAGGCTCTCCGACATCTGGGGACCTCCACAGTGAACGAATGAGATTTAGTTGATTGTCGAGTTAGTCTAGTGAATTTACGTCGAGGGGGCACCAGAGTAGCCAGTTCATCGGAGCATAATCCATTGAAGTATTTGTAAAACAAGCACAAGGATGCTACATTGCGGCGATGGGACAGAGGCTGAAGCTTGGTTGACAGTGAGGGACCTATTAGGTTGGCGATTCTTTTTTGGACCTTGTAAAGGAGGGAGAGACTAGTAGATGATGCACCAGCCCAGATGTGACAACAATACTCCATGCATGGGCGGATGATGGCTTTGTAGAGATACAGGATAATGTCAGGTGAGAGGAGTTTACTAGCACGGTAAAGGGAGCCAACCTTCTTTGCGGCAGCCTTGGCAATGTCTTCAATGTATTTGTTCCAATTCATGTTACCTGTGAAGGTTAGGCCGAGGAGTTTGAATGATGAACTCTCAGGTAGGATGTTATTAGCCATGACAATCGGTGGTTGGAGAGGTTCTTTGTAGTTATTGAAGGAAAGGAGCTTTGTCTTAGCGACATTAAAAGTTACCAACCATTTGTGACCCCAATCCACTACAGCCTGGAGGTCATTTTCTAAGGATTCAGCCAATGCCTCGGATATGATTGTGTCGGTTTTGCCAACATGGCGAGAGTAAAGCGTGGTGTCGTCAGCAAATAAACCAATCTCAGACACTGTGTCATCAGGGAGATCGTTTATATAGATCAGGAACAACAGAGGTCCAAGGATAGATCCCTGGGGTACACCAGCATTTATTGTTGCGAAGGAGGTCATTATATTAATATGTAAATGCTTCAAGGCCTATCATCTGTGTTTGTTATTTGTTCGATTGTAGCTGCTGATCAAGTGCGGATGATTTTATTATTAACTAGCAGGACCCGTGTCCCGGCGTTGCCAGGAGAAATATAACAGCCTGATTTTAATTTTCAAGTTAAATAAATAGATTCAGAAATGAAATCATTTCACTGGAAGTAATTTAGGTAATTAAAATAGGATTGATTTTTACCTTCTGGTGCCAATATGTATAGACATTGTGGAGAGCCTACCCTTGAACATCCTACATAAAACTGCCCATGGCTAAAGCGAGGTGGAGTCAAGTTTAGACCAATCACTGTCAATGATTGTCCTTGGGACTTGTTAATTGTCATGGCAAAAGACAATTTAACTGGGAACTGAAGCCTTTTAAATTCTATTTCAGAATCCGATGGAATAATGGGTATTCTGGGAAGGAATGTCAGTTTGCTCCTTGCCACACCAGTTAGTATTACAGCTTCTATCACATGAGGTTTCATGCGTTTAACACACAATCTCGTTCCATTACATAGCCTTGGAGCATCAAGATTCCGGAGTAACATAATTGGGCATCCAGCTTTCAGCTTTAATTTGTGTGTTGGCATACCAGGCAATTCTAATGAATTTAAAATTTGATGATTTTATTATTAATGAGTGTTTTGCTCATTTTGCATAATAACTTCAGATGGTTTCCTTTTTTATATAAAAAAAATCTATTTTTCGTTTTTGCATATTTGAAGAAGGTATTTTATTTACCTCCTCTCCAGGAGATTAGACTCAAGGTAAGGTATGATTTCGAAAAGCCAGTGCACTTGGATAAGCACACTCTGGCCTACAAAAAATGCCTGAGCAGCCCCATCGGCATTTCCCAGTAGGGGCAGCTCAGGTGATTAGTACTAAACTAACCCCTTCTTATTCGGCATAATCGCATTGACACACCGGTTTTCGTTAAATTACCAAAGTTAAGCAACGTTGAGCCTGGCCGGTACAAGATAGGTGACCATTTGGAAATATGAGGCACTGTATGTCATCTCCCCTAACCGGGATATACATGCTAACTGGGGACTGCATTAGAATTTGTATTCCCCATAAACTTCCACTTTCAGTGGAAGGCGGAATGGCCAATGCTGGGCGAATCCCACAAAAAGTGGTATTACTGGTTTTTAAAACCCCTTCTCAAAGAAAGAAAATAAAGCCTGGGAGTGTGAACTTCCTAGGACTAAACAGAACCATACCTCAGCCCGACAGCAACAAAGTCACTGTCAGACTGATTGTCGAGGATGTATCCCTCACTGGTATGAACACCTATTTAAAGAAAGTATATATATACCAAAATAGCATAAAACTGAATAAAGGCATTTTTTTTTAAATAAAAAGATTTTTTAGCTGCGCAACTTTTATTTTCACACAGTTTTCTCTGTATCTCTATGTTTTTGATTTGTCACCATCTTTCTTACTCATTAATTTTTCTTACCCTTTTCTTCTGATTCATGTTCTTTGAATTACTTAAGTACATTTATTTCTCATCTTGATAAAAATAAAAGATGCCATAATTTGAATCCAGTTGTGATTTTCCCAGATACTTAATGTGAACATCAGTAAAATTTGTTCAAACTTATATGCAAACCAAGAAAAACAACATATTTCTTTTTTTTTTATGGGAGCACAGAATTCTCGGCCGCATGTGATCGTTTTAAAAGCAGGACAAGTTCTTTATGTTCCTTGGAAATGGTGGCACTTTGCAGAATGTCTGGAAACTTCTCTCAGTATTAATACTTGGTTGGAGTTAGTAAGTTGAAACATTTGCTTTTTTTCTTCTCACCCTGAAAATCTTTATCTTAGACTTAATTCTTACCATTAGATCTTATCATTTAGTTTTATCCACTATAAATAAGGGACATTTTCTCTGTCTGTCTGTCCGTTTGTCACAATTTTTTAATATAAGAAATACGTTTCGATATTGAAATATCTTAACTTCTTTTAGAAATGGAAAATATTTCCTTAATAGTAAATAATAAATTCCCAGCAAATAAAGCGAATGCAATGACCGGAAATCGAAACCAAAACCTTCATCCTAATATTCTATGAACTGAGCTATTTAGATTTTCTTAGAAATAGATCTTAAAAAATTACCTTAATAAAATAATTATAGCTTTGACATCACATCATAGATTTATGATTTACGTAATGTTTCAAAACATGAATTCAAACATAAACAATAATAAAAGTAAATATATGAATGGTTAAACATTAATAGTGTTAGAAATTCTTTAAATATTCTCGAACAATTTATTTTGGTTTAACTACGTATTGGCGTTAAAAACTATTTTATATATAATATATACTAGAATTTGAACCCGTATTTATATATATATATATATATATATATATATATATATATATATAAATAAAAAGAACATTTTGCTACATTCCATCAAACAAATCATTTTCTTAAAACAAAAACCTTTGGTACAATTACGGATTCGTTTCGTTCATCAAAAGACCAACTGATATTTGTATCTTTCTTCCATAGATTCATCAAAAAGCCAGAAAGTTTTCAACTAGAAAAATACATAGCAATGCGACAAAATAAAAGTCTTTGAAAAACAAACAACTCACATTGGATTTACCTCTGATATATATATATATATATATATATATATATATATATATATATATATATATATATATCGTACATGTATTGTATTAGTTTCTGTAAATGTAAATCCGTAGAAACTCAAGTGTTTATAAAAAGTGCTCAATAACAAGTAGAGCTGTTTATAAGTATAAATTTTTATTTATACAAACATTATTGGTTACATATGTGCATACATGTTTCGGTTGCACTTTTCCCAGAAAGTCAACCTCATCAGACCAAGAATTTTAGTTTGTCTAGTGTATATATATATATATATATATATATATATATATATATATATATACACTAGACAAACTGTCTAGGCCCAGAGAGTCTAGTCTAATGTAAATAAAAGAAACGCCAACTGTATTATACTATAGACCCATGATTAAAGGACAACAGTTTATTCCTAACTATAAGATTTTCCACACAGAAGAGTTACTGTTAGAAGTTCAGTGACAACATAAATCTGCAGAGTGGTCTAAAAGTCTTGTTATAAAATGTAAGCATACGTTTGTCTACTTATTGTAAGATTTATTCAGTCAAATAGTATACAGGTCAGTCTGAAAGTCTTCTTAGCCCGACTAAAAAAGTAACAACAATTGAGAAACAAGATTGTGGTGTTGCATCATTTTGCGCCACAAAAATGATGCTGTTTATACAAACCTTCTCAACAGTGTCAATGAAAGTGAATAAACTGAATTCATTGCATGGTGTTTTCTGTTTTTGAATTTTTTGAGATGAGGATTGATAATTTCGATTATTGGATTATATTTCTTAATTTGGTTGTTTACTTTCACAACTTTTCAGGTAGATGTTAACATAATAATTAACACTTCTATCCGGTCATAGCTGAGTCGGATGAGAATACTCTGGATTAAATGAATTAAATAAACGGTTCAGTTTTAAATTCTTCATAGGTTGCCGAGTTCAACAAAAAGATACCTAAATTATAAAAAATACACCCGAAGAAGGTCGGATGTCATATCAGCTGAAACATTGTGAAAATAACAGCCAAGATGAGAATAGTAATCTGAATAATCCAAATAATAAATGTTCTTTTCTATTGCTGTATTAATTGTTACTCTACTATTTATATAGACATTCTGGCAAATCGGAATATTAGCCGACTCAGTTTAGAAATAAGTCAGCAGTAAACAGTGTTGGCTCAGATGTAGTCCCCGTTATTAAACTTCCTTTGTATTTTCCTAAAAAAAATCAAACCACCTATTTGATTCCATATTTTTGTAAAAGGAACTATTTAAAATAAAAAAGAAAGACATTATATTTTTCTCAAAAAATCAAACCACCTATTTGATTACTTATTTTTGTAAAAGGAACTATTTAAAATAAAAAAAAAAGACATTATATTTTTCTCAAAAAAATCAAACCACCTATTTGATTCCGTATTTTTGTAAAAGGAACTATTTAAAATAAAAAAGAAAGACATTATATTTTTCTCAAAAAAATCAAACCACCTATTTGATTCCATATTTTTGTAAAAGGAACTATTTAAAATAAAAAAGAAAGACATTATATTTTTCTTAAAAAAATCAAACCACCTATTTGATTCCATATTTTTGTAAAAGGAACTATTTAAAATAAAAAAGAAAGACATTATATTTTTCTCAAAAAAATCAAACCACCTATTTGATTACTTATTTTTGTAAAAGAAATTAATTAAAATAAAAATAAGTACAAATCTTTTCCTGATTTTTGTATTTCATTTTTCTTTACCTAAAATACACAGGTGACCATTTTTTTCTAAGACTTCCTGTTTTGGATTGGTTAATATTCTGCTTTGCCAGACATTCTTGATGCGTAACAGTGTTAATGAAAGTAAATAAATTGTATCCATTACATGTTCTTTTCTATTACTGTATTACTTGTTCTTCTATTGTTCTAGTGTTTTTATTTTGTTTTACTGTTCTTAAGGTGAATAATCTGAATCCAGAACATGTGTTTTATATTGCTGTACTACTTGTTTCTCTATTGTTGTTACTTTTTTCTAAAATGTGACAAGACTTTCGAACAACCCATGTTTTACTCTAACCAAGTAATCATTAAATAACATGAAAACTCCAGTGAGCATTTTTAGCTCTGATTTTAATGTGATTTTAACCAACAAAATCTTACACAGTGACCAAGAGTTTGAATTACCTACTAGACACCATCCTCGAGTGTCTTCGGTCTCTCTGTACAAGGTTTGTCAGGACAACCTGACATGAGGATACTTCGCCCTACAAGTAAACCCTGACCAAATATTCAAAATAACATAGTATACGAAGCCCAAATAAGATCCCCCCAGTATAGCTACTCCACATTGGCTAATACGAGAAATGGTGCAGCCTTTTCAAGTGATGTAGCCTATAATAACAGCACTAAGCTGGATACTGCACCAGACCAGATGAATTCTTGTCCTGGAATCCGCTAAGACCAAGAGACCACAAGAAAGATATATCATAACATAGTTAACTGGTCAATTGGGGAGAGGAAAATTAATGATCTTAACTTCTTTACTAACCTAACGTTTGAGACGTAAAGAACTTTAATGGAATATTCAAATATTTATGTATCTCATATAGAGATCAAGTTCCATATTTTGCATATTATATGAATTGTCCAGATGGGTCATCTCAATCAATGCTCAGCATTCATGAACCCGACTGTATATAGATATAAAAAGTCTCAATCCTCTTTTGTTGTATGTCGACCCCGAAAAAAACGAGATGACCACGGCGCTGCCATGTATAATCAAATAAATGGAAGATGGGAACAGCTGATTAAACGCGAGATTTTAAAAAATTCATTAAATTTTGAATATTTTATTAACATTTTGAAATGTCTTAAAAAATTAAATTTATTTTTTGACTTTTGAAAAAAAAATAAAATAAATAAATAGCTGCAAATTGTTCCCACAAAAGATTTCAAAACTGAATGTGATAGCTGTTCTGTTTCATTTTTGTCATTTGCAGCCTGAAGACAAATCTTCTCGAGTTGAAGAATCTATTACCAGAATGATATTCAGCAAATGGATGACCTTTAACAGAAATACTGACCATTGGTTAAACCCAAATGAAGTAAGTTGTATGTGGAGGTGAGACGGGTGAGAATTCTATCAAAGGTTTCAATTTCGCATGCTTTTTCTGTATTGTTGTTGGTAACTGTTAAATACTTTCTCGATATTAATAATACAAGCTGTATTTGTTAAATATCCAGGCCATATGTACAGAAAAGTCGTGTTGATAATAGGAAGATGCATCTAACCATTGTCAAAAGATAAGATAATTATCAGATGACCAAAAGGTCATTTGAATAAAAATAATGTACGTAACATCAACCACCTGCATCGGAAGAAGCGGCATAACATGATCAATTGTCATAATGGAAAGTCATGTTGACAAGAAGAGATGCACCTGGCGATTGTCAAAAGATAAGATAATTATCGGATGAACAAAAGATAACTTGAATAAAAAATAATGCACCTAACATGGGAAGAAGCAACATAAGATCGATTGTCAACAAAAGAAAGAGAAATGTTGGAATTATGAAAGGTCATTAGCAAGAAGTACATGCCAAGTGCAAATGAGTCATACCGAGAAGATAAACAAATCTGTTGGATTGTCAATTGATTGAAATCCTATCGCCGAATAAAATGGCATGGTGGGGTGGGGTGGTCTACAGGACAATGCTGTCCTGTGGGGGCGTTGAGGTGGTAACAAATTGTTATATAATAACAACCTGAAATTGATATCGGCAGTTGGGATGCTTGGGCCGAGAAGAATCGATTGTTAAATTCCTGTGTGGGCATCTTCCTCACCATCACGACAATAAAGATATATTGTTATATTTTCCTATATCAATGTGTTGTGATTTTTATTAAGTGCAACAGTAATACTACATATTTACCTGGTGTTGCTTAGGTTGAGACGTATTGCCAGGTGGAGGGTTTAGAGAAAAATAATTGTTTTACAGTCATGTTTACATGTTTATTTTTGATTTCAATAAATATTCAATAAATAGTAAATAAAAAATAATGCTATGTGTATTTATCAAAGTGATGTATAGGCCAGAAAAACATACACACAGAAGACACAATGAATATTGTCTGATAGTTTTATTGATGCAGAAGTTATATAGTCTTTTTATGTATACTACTATATTATATACTGTCTTGGCACCATCTTGTCTTGAAGAAGAGGCAGACAACAAGTTTAACTTCAACCTAGATTGTATTTACTTAACTAAATGGATCTCCCCTTCCTTAACTAGAAGTTTTTCCTGAATTATCTTCATAAGAGGAACGAGAGGTATTAATATTCCCTACTTCTCAGGACCTACCTTAGCTGAAATTCTGACAGTGATCGAATTTAATTTCAATCTTCAAATCTCTCCCCAATTACATGTTTTTATCTTACCAATCAACTGTCTACTTTTCATATGGTCATCTGTTGTCAATCATCCTTGATAAACAATTGCACTTGCAGAACTATATATATATTTATTTATTTATATATTGTACTAATAAGTTCAGAACAACATGGTACCGTCGGTTTCGAATCAACAAATGATGAACACATGATCGCGTCTTGTTGACTCTTGTCAGCCATTGTCTGAACTTCTGTAATACAATCTATGAATAAATATCATGCTCTTATTTTGAATTTCATTTTTAATAATCGAGCACTCTGCTGGGTTTCTTCCGACTAATCTTACCAATCTTGTTTTAGATGTGTGTATATATATATATATATATATATATATATATATATATATATATATATATATATATATATATATAATCATCCACAGACAGACTGTTTCACTGTATCACAGTGCGGCTAAACTAGCACCTCTCCCTAACCAGGGATCAAACCTTCAACCATCAAGTTAATAGTCGTCAGCTCTATCCATTAGGCTGACGGGAGAAGCGCTTGTAAATCAAATCTACAATGTCTATTTATATAAACATTCACTGCCGCTCCACAGTGCTCAATTTATTTATTTACAAAGAGCCATGGAATATGCAACACTAATGTGTTACTTCTTAGTTTAGTTTAAAGTAAAAACTGAAAAGTGAAAAGACTTGTTAATGGTAGCATTGTTACCAATTTTCATGAACCAGTTCGTAAAATTAAAAAGCTTAATAGGTTGATTGTTAAGTAACTCTCTATTATTAAGTGCTTATAATTACTTAGTGAAAAATAATTCTTACAAGAAATGAATAAGATAAGAAAGTGTATAGCATAGGGTTTTATTTAGAATTCAATATGGGCGCCAGCATTTGCAATCAGCTTCTTTTTTTTTTTTTTTTCTACTAATGACTCATTACTTATCAAGGCAAAAAAACACAAAAGGATAAGGGTTAATAAGATGGATAGATTGCCAGAAACATCACTCATGGAATGTGAGGACTTGCTGTTTTCTGGGTTGGCTGTTATTTTGAGTGAGTATTAAACCTCTCATAATATTCATCATCATTTAACAGCATCATGGGAAAACCGCTTCATTAAAATATATAATATTTTCTATAGATGTATCTTTAAAGTGTTTTAAGGATATTAGTTTTTTAAAAACATTTACACTGAAAAATCAGTATATTTGATATTCTATTTTTATGTTTTATAATAACACACGTCTTGGAGTCTTACTGCTATGTTGTGATTGTTGTGTTTTCTTCAGTACACACAAAGTCGGAATATAAAGAGGAAAAAACAAAAAGAATCGCTGTGGCTAGTAAAGAAGATGATGAGTTGATGTTGGAGTCTTGCCTGACTGTGACTACAATAGAGGCCATCTGATTGGAACTGCGTCAGAGTCATGAAAACCATGTTAAGAGGGGTTATCAGTTGGACAAGTCTGACTGGCTTGAAAGCCAGCCAAGAAAGAGCTGAATCCAATTTTTTAAATCCTCCACATCGGGTGGAATTTAATTTGTTTTTTGAAGTAGAAGAGTGCATTCTCACATTAGCAAGTAATGATTCGGCAGAGATAACTTGGATTATTACTTGCCAATGATAGAATACACTTTTCTACTTCCGGAAAACAACTTAAATTCCACCTCAGTAAAGAAGAAAGAAAAGTCCTTTCCAGTTGTGGTAGAAAACGAGTTATTGCTGTGAATGCCTTACAATGAGGAACCAGGGAGTGGAGTTCAGTTGAGTATTTTCCATGGAAGAAAACGATAGGGTAGAGAAAGACTAGCAACGTCTTTTCTGCGAGAAAGGGGCTGTTGAGAACAGAAGAGATCATCTCCCACTAGATTGTGAAGTTAATTTAGTCTCTTTAATTCCTTTGATTCTTCCACATATTTCCAATAAATCTTTTATGAATTCTATTCATTTTTTACAGGATGTTGAATCAGATGAAATTAACGCTGGCTATTTATCACGGACTTTGTATTCTTTGAGTGAACAATCACAGTCTATAGAGGGTTCTTCCGAGACAGGAAGTGAAAAACCAACAGATGGAAGTGTTTTAATGAAAAGTTCTTTGCCGGATGAATCTTCTACTAGTTCGGAACCGAAACATCTGGAGAATTTCCTAAGATTTGTAGAGAAAATTTTGGAAACGTCTTCACTTCGAATTGCCGGAAGAGAGAGGTAAAAACCGTTCTTTTAGTCTTATTATCAAAGTACAGACTTTGGCAACACAAATGTAAAAAATACCAGGAAACTTCAATTTTCTGCAAATGAGGGTTATTAAGATGTAAATATGCAGTCAAAATCAAAAGCATTTCTTGGATAAGTATTTATTTTTATTTGTTTGTTATATCTTTTCGGACATTTTGTTTTTTAACCAAGTAAAGACTTGAGAAAGCTTTATTCTGCTAAGAATAACTGATACACTTGTAGTGAGATTTTATAGTTTCTCCAAAAGAGACGTACCCATAAAATAAGGGAGGTTACTCTCTATTACTTGTTACAATCATCTTCTACACTGAACCCATCTCTTCTTCTTTTTCTTCTTCTTGTTCATCATCGGATCCTTTTTATATTACTGTGCAGGTTTGAGGGGCATCATCTACACTGGTGGGTCTTCATCCAGGTAGCTGGCTAGCTGCACACATGGAAATATCCATGAAAGTTTTGAGCAACGCTTTATCATGCTTGACACTAAGTATGTCACCAACCAAGGTCAGCAGCCTGCGCTCGACCAAGTGAGTCAGTCAGGTTTTATTGTGTCTGACACCTACCTGCCAAGACTAAACTTTACATTGGTCATCGGTATGCATTTTATGGAGATATACTTGACTAGACCATATCCCACATACACCCTCTGAGTAGACTGTCAGTTAGTCTGGGACTGCTTATTGGGTATTCGCAGCTAATCTCCATATCTGAAGACCATTCCCCTATCCACCACCTGGGGACCCGGTGAATGGGAGATAGCCATTTCACACCACAGAAAAAAATGAATCTTGAATTGGAGTTAATATAAATATAGTGACTGCAGCTCTTAATACATTGTTATTATTGGTCATCTGTTTACAAGGCTGTTGTTCTTTGCATGAAAAATTAATGCGTAATGATATTATTGAATTTCACTAGTCTGAACTGATTTGTGAATTTCAACAATTTATCTGTATAATAAAATTGCCAGTCAATATATTGTCTGTGGTAATTCACATTCAAATATATCTTTTTAAATTAACTTTAAAAAAATGTATGTTATAATTTTAAACAATTTTATTTGATTAATAACCAAACCATAACATAATTCAATTTAACTTCAGAAAATCCAATTTAAAAAAAAAGGAGTCAATGGTTAGCATGCAAATGCTATGCCATTTCTATTTCGTTGTTGAAAGAAAAAAAATCAAATTTCAAACTATTTATGGGATTTAAGTTTCAAGATTTCGATTTTATTGTAATGTTAATGTGCATCTGTGTGCATTCACTGCACAGGCCATGATTGTCCACTTGTTGTCTTTGTCTGAAGTCGGTGCTCGATTCTAACACCAATTGCAGTGTCAACCATGTAGTCTCAGTCAGTGCTGCAACAGAAGGATTCTCCCTCCAAAACAAAACTGTAACTCCAGTTAAAAACAAGTAACAAAATTTTATTTTTTGAGGTCGCAATGATACTTCTTCAGTCTGAGCCCTTATTGAATCAAAACATAAGTCCAACCGAACACAAATAGTCAATCAGCCTAGAGCTAAAAAAACCTTCTGTCTCTGAGAACCACAGAAACCCAACTGGCCCCTCTGCTGGAATAATATATATATATATATATATATATATATATATATATATATATAATCACTTGCACAACACTGAAAAACCACTCGAGGTTATCAGCTGTTAATCTATGAACATAAAAAACTGACTGACTATGAAGTCCACCATTTGGTATGAACATTAATTTTGGAAAATCTCAAGTATGTCATAATAACAGCATGGTCCCTTGTATCTGAAGGAACTTTAATTTTTCAAGGAATTTAAGTGGTTGATTTTTCAACATGCTGTTTAAAGAGTCAATAACTTTTCCAAGTAAAGAAATCAAATTAATATTCCCCCATAAATGGCACGTTGTCAACAGACTTTGCAACTTCACTAAGCATGCATCATTGTGCATTTTTACAGCCAAACTGATTTTTGTAAATAATGGATCTTCCTTAATTGAATAATCTTTCTAAAAATGTAAATATTTTCTCACAAGAAATTGAAATAAAAGGAAAATAAGGGGAGGGGTTCAATGAGCGAAACAAAATTGTAAGTAAAAAGATTCGGGCAACACCGGGTAGATAGAGCGAGTTAATAACAATATTATTTGGTTGTTGTCTTATAGACAGAATGTAAACAAATGAATACAGTTGATTAACATAAGATGAAACCATCCTGGGATTATACTGAAGAAGAACGGGTGAATACTGGGTGAGGGTCAAACACTCACCTCCATACAGCATCACGCTCCTAACACAGCTACTATATAACTTCCCTGATAGTCAGAAGTTTAAAATGGAAAATGTTCTTTGAAAGCATCTTTAAAGAATTTTAATTTGAAAATAGACAAAATGCCATAGAAACCACAAATAAGAAGCAAATATTTTTTTATTAAAAATCATTCTTTCTTTTCTTGACTTTTGTCTCAAATTTTTTGAATAAATTATCCTTCCTCGGAGACATGGAACAACAGATACATCTGTTCTAAGTGACATTCTTCTTGAGGTTCAAGGTTCAATCCTCACCACAGACGATACTCAAAATAAAATAAAATTTACTTACTTAACACTTCTACCATGCCATGGTTGATGGAATAAGAACAATCTACCACATGAAAGTGTTCAGTTTGAAATTCTGTATAGGTTCCCGAGTTCAACATAAAGATTTCTGTGTTTATAAAGAAGCACCTGAAAGTTATATTGGCCGAAAGGTTGAAAGAATTACAACCAAGATGAAAATAGTAGTTTGAATAATCTAACGTTTTCTGAATGTTTACTATTATTGCTTTTCTTTTTCTCGATTGCTTTCTTTTAAAATGTATACACAAAAACTATAAAAGTCTTATTGATAAATAAATGCCCGGAGGGAATTCTTCCAAATCAAAATATACTCACCAGTTTTATATAGGCTTGAGATTAAAAACGTAGTTGTAACAAATAAGGTTGAATGATGTAATCTTTCACATGTATTCTTTAATGTTATTTGACTTTTATTGTTGTCAGAATGAATTGGTCCCAAAATGCAATTTAATTCAATGTATTGGCACAAACTAGAGCCATGTAAATCCTGGTCAAGAGTAATGATTTTGATGACATTAGTTTTTGCAGGGAAGTATCATTGCCTTCTTACATACACTACTTATTATACCCAAATAGTCACCCATCTGGTATTAACCAGACTCTACATTGCTTAACTTTGGTTATCTAACGAGAACCGATTTGCCATATACAATGATGGTAATAAATGAGCTTGAGTATACAACACTTGTATTTTATGCTTGAATAATTTGTAGTTCTTTTTTTCACAGTTCTTGTGCAGTCCCAGGATCTTCTGCTTCAAATTCTAAATTGTCAGCCGAACAACTGATGCAACCACATTGCCGTCTTTCTACATCCGATCACAGTAAAGATTTTGTACAAGAACCGGATGATGACAGTGTAAAGAAACGAAGACTGACAAATGTTTCTGAAAAACATGCTAATACAACAAATGTGTACCCACGTGTTGAACAACTTAGTGTTGTCTCTGCTGTAGACAAACTTTGGGAGCATTTAGGATGTCCAAGGAATGAACGCCAACTAACGTGTTCTCATCATCCCAAGAGAAAAAGCTCTTTCGAAAAACGACCACACCGTACTCCTCTGAATAGTGAGTTTGTTGAAGAGGAATTGTTGAAGATTCTTTTGGAGCCAGATATTGTGGCGATGTCAGCCCAAAAGCTACTGAAACGGTATACACAGAAAGTCTCTGAACATTCTCCAAATAAATGATTTTTGTTTTTGTATTCTTCTTCTTCATTTTCTTCTTATTATTTGTACTCACTAGGAGTTCTCACTTAATGACAATAAGTTTTCCTAGATTTTCAGCATTCTCCACCGCTTTTAATAACCATTGCAAGTCATTTTACGTTATCTCAACAGCCGTTTTTCACTGATAACGACAATTGGCTTTCTCTAGAATTTGAGTACTCTCCACACATTTCCAGTGGAGGTCTGGATGGTGTTCTCCTTTCTTGGTCTTTCCGTCCTCTCTAAATCTTCATGACCATTTTGTGTGATAACAACCAGGGCTTGTACCACTAATTATTATTATTATTATTATTATTATTATTATTATTATTATTATTATTATTATTATTATTATTATAGCAACAACGTTGGAGAGACTTGCTGTCACTCACATTCTAGTAAATATCATCAGACCATCTTCTGCTGATGTGAAAACAATCTATAATATAATAATACACATATCTCTGTTTCAATGTCTACTATCAATAAGTATTCCAGTGGCTGTAACACTATGGGAGGTAATTCAGTATACATGCAAGCAAATGCTAGCATCAATGAGAAGTAACTGATTGAAGTATTTGTATTGTTTGTAAAGAAGACAACAACTTGTTTTTCCAATTGATTTAAATTAGAAAAGTTGTAAGTAAGTTGGGAAGCAATTGAAAGATGAATGCCATTATTTTTAATGGCATGGAGACACTAGAAAAATAATAATAAAAAAGAAATTCTTTGATTTTCACATATATATATTCCATTAGCATATAAATGTCCCCTCCACCTTCATATGTAATAAGATTGGGTGTGGAGGTGTAAAAATAAAGTTTAAAGCAGCGGCATAAGGTTAGGTTAAGCAAAGAAAGTGGAGAATTCTATTAAAAGTTAAAAGATGAGTATTGGGGTGACATGTTTGGATATGACGTCACTGACAGGAAGTCTGAAATAAGATGTGGCGAAGAGGCTCTTCATCTGATAGGATCTGGTCAGCTTTTTCAGAGCTCTGTCTTCATCCACTTCTCCGGGAAGTGGTCAATGGTGCAGTGCTGTAAAAGAATAAAATATCAAAGCGCATGAAAAAGACATTGCGCAAGAATATTGTTAGCCATTATTTTTGTTACCTTATTGCGAAAAGAAAGAAAAGAGGAAAGCATGAGAAACTGCTGCTGCTACTTCTTAAATACGACTAACACAACAGCTTAACAACAATGGGAAAGATGAGAAGGAAAGAGAGAGACGTCATTATTCGATGAGCTAACTACTTACGTGTCAACGAGGGATCAACAGCTGTTTCTGGTGTCAAGAAGATTACAGGCTTTTCTAAACGGAGATGAGGGGGGGGGTGAAAAGGATTCAAACACCCAATGTTACAAATTGCTTATCAGTGTCACGTAACATTACACATACGAATGCACACATGTCCGAAAGGGAGTGTATATGGAGAAGATTGTTAGCAAAAGACATAAAAGAAAATAAATAAATATGCACACATCATCCAGCTACATATGCACACATTTGCCCAAAGTGGAGTGTGCAAGAGTAAGAGTGTTGAGGGCATTTGTCATTTGCTTTCTGTTTAATTCCATCAGACTGCCTTTTGCTCTTGTAAAAGCATAATAATACAGAGTGAGTCTCTGTTTCAATATCCATATGTATAAATATGTATATGTGCATAACACTAAGGGAGGTAATTCCGTATATATTCAAATAAATTCTAAGAGCAACAGCAGCAGCTAACTGAGAATTATTACGTCCTTCGTTATTTTACTGGCTAATTAGAACAAACGATTTATTTCATCATAGTGGTATGATGTCACATCAGTCTGTGTTTTTGTGCTCATTAATATATAAGTGTGATTTGGATTGACTGCGAGCATGAACGAAAGAAAGTTTATACAGATAAAATGTGAATTTTGCAAGAGAATTTTAATGAAGAATCAGAACGAAAAAGGAAGAGAATAGAAAGATGGAGAAAGAGAAATTGAAAACTCTGAAATGGCAAAAGAAAGAAAACAGAAAAAGTGAGACAACAGAGAAAACGTTATGCAGTCGAAAAAGACAGATAAAAATGGAAAGATTTGAAAAATGGGAAAAAATAACGAAAAAAGGAAAAAAAGAAAATAAGAAAGAGGTAGAGTGTTGGATAATGGCCTTATGGGAATGGACGTATCTGTTGGAAATCGTTGGTTTGACTTGCGCGAATTAGCGTGGGTGGACCCGTGCAGCTGAGTGCAGAATACGGCCTGTTCTCACAGTTGGAGCTCACAGACGTGACAGGGTCACCGCGTAACGAGACCCCAGATCAAGGATCAATGTGCACCTGCGAGAGGTTCTGTGACATCACGGGCCTTTGCATGGAAAGCAGATGGATCCGTGACGTCACTCATTCTTCGTGAGAAGCGAGTTTTAGCAGTCTTGGTTTTGGAGGCGAACCTATCAGACGTGATTTTTACCATGTAGCTGCTACATAGTTAAGGGAATTATTTCCCTAAGAAAATACAGGCGAAAGATCTCTTCCCTCCCCTCTACGAATGGTTAATTGATAAGTAATTATGAAAGCAGTAATTTGCTCTCTCTCTCTTTCTCGACGTTGGTGAATATCTCCAAGCCGATAGATAACTAACGCCTGTAATAAAAAGAATTGAAAGTTAAAAGGATTGTTTGTCTTCGGAGTCCGTCATGAAGTTTTTGTTGTAGCGGGATGTTTCGACAGAAAGAAAGAAGAAATAATTCAACCACTAGACGACACCCCCCCCACGCGACGAGGAAAGAAGAGAGGGTACGAGAAATTTAAAGGTATGCAAACTATATGAGTTTTGATGTTTTAAAAATGACAAGTATTAAATCCAGGACGAGTATACGAAACGAGAAAAGCCGCGGTCCTAAGTAGGAGTATGCAACAAGAGAAAGTAAAAGAAAAGAGACAAAAAAGCCAAGCAAATAGAGAAAAAGGCGAAATAAACAATCAAAATATACTTCATGGAAAAAAACAACAAAAAAAGAAAGAAAAAGAGAAAATGGTGAAAGAGAGAATTTGAAGGAATAAAAAACGAGAAAGTGAAAAGAAAAGAGAAATTGAAAGAAAAAAGAGAAAGTAAAAGAAAAAAGTGAAGAGAAAAGAGAAAATGAAATAAAAAACAAAAAGTGAAGAGTGAAAGAGAAAGCAGAGAGATAAAGTGAAAGAAAATGCGAAAAGAGAAAGTAAAATAAAAAATAAAAAGTGAAAAGAGAAAGAGAAAGTGAAATTGGTTGCAATGTAAATATAACAACTGTTTTTTGAAAGTGAATCTATTCAGCATCATGCTAAAGCTGAATTAATCAACGTTTGTTTCCCTAAGTCTTATTTCCCACCTATTTTAATCACACAGAATACATGCCAAAATATTCCAAAGTTCTCAGATGGAGTGATGTTTGAAAAAAATCTATTTTAAAATGTTTACGTCAACCATTATAACAGAGAGATGGGAGATAACCGTGTACAGTGAATGACATCACAAAATTATAACATCATTCATCAAACCAGAGAGAAAGAGAGAGAGGATATCCTTTATGATGCTTTATCTTGAGAACCTGTGATCTGAGGGGTCACGAGTTGTCTACTTAATGAACCATTGAGCTCCTCCCCTACTTATTATAATTGTAGAGATGGTTACTATCACGGTTGTCAATATATATAGATAATTATCAAATATAGAAGTATTATTATTCTTTATTATTATTATATAGAAATAAAGAGACATTATTATATTTAATTTACATATTTGTTTGTGGTATGTACAGGCATACGTATGTAAATTAGATGGCAACACTGAAAAAAAGAGTCACTCTTTCTTTAAATGTTCACAGAGACATTAAAAACTATTAGAGAATGCTTGAATCAACATAGAGTGAGAGAGCGAGATAAATACACATATAGTTAAGAGAGAGATGGGTGACTTATTTAGTTAATTATAAATTACAGATACTTAGAACAATTAAAACCTTTTTTTTTCAAATATAGCTGAATCCTAGAACTACGGTATATTTTAGCATGTATTCTGTGTTATTAAAGTATATAGGAAAAAAAGCTTTAGGGAAACAAACGTTGATTAACTTACATTTAGTATAACTAGTAGAATACCCATCCCAAGACGGGTATAAGCAATAAATATAGCATTAGTTTTAAATTTTAATGTTTTTTTTTCTTGGGGGGGGGGGGGGTGTATAGTACAATGCCCCCTAAATGTTATAGTTTAAAAAGAATAATAATGTGCTCACGTTACATACCCTGTTGCCTCAAATACATATTCTATAATTTATAATGATAAGCTTGGTAAAATCCTAAACTCAATAGTTAAGGATTTTACCAAGCACATACATATTATTGAAGCTCACGCGTGTAGCGATCCTTTTAAAAATGTATTACTTAATATAACTCAAAATTTGATGTATGAGCCATTCTTTTCTCAATTTAATTTTTTGTATCTAACTTATTTTTAAAGTTTTTTGAGGGCGGGTGTCAGTTTAGGTGCCCCCGTTCCCTCGTAAAAGTTTACAAAAAAAAAAAACGTGCCCGTGTTACTGACCGTGTTGCCGAGAATATATATTCCAAAATTCATAATGATCGGGTGATAAAAATAATAAATAAAAATAATTTTTTTTTATATATATGCACCACTAAATGTTAACATTTACAAAAATATTAATGTGCCCATGTTACTCACTGTGTTTTTTTTAGAATATTTCAAGATTCATAATAATCCATTCATTAGTTTAAGAGATGGAGATTACCCTGTACACACACACACACACACACACACATATATATATATATATATATATATATATATATATATATATATATATATATATAACAATATTTACAAATAATATTAAATTATTATACCTACATATGCCAGCGTTGCAAGCTTACACACTCATCAGTGTAGGAAGTGACAATTTCAGACCGTCACAGGGCACGAACCCGGTTCACAAAGTCAACTAAAACTCCACACGCTTTTGCTCTATCTCCACGGCCATCAGAAATTATCACGTAATACAGGAGACATTAAGTTTAATTTATGCCTAAATACAGTAGGCAGTAAACAGCAGATAGTCTAGAAGGTTTGACGAACGTTATCAGAACCTTACTTATAGCTAAGTGACAGTCTGTTTTTAATATTTCTGAACAGTGCTCAATTTTAATTTCTTAAACGGGCTTTATAACAATATTTACAACTAAATCTTAAATTATTTATACCTACATACGCCGGCGTTTCAAGCGTATGCTCTCATATATATATATATATATATATATATATATATATCTGAGATTATCATTCCCTACACTGATGAGAGCGAAAGCTTGAAACGCTGGTGTATGTAGGTAAAAATAATTTAATATTATTTACTTAAAATTAATTTTGTTATAAGCCCCTTTAATAAGATTGAAGTTGATCCCTATTTGAAGAAGTTAAAAATAGACTGACACGTAGCTATAAGGCATAATCCGACAACGTTCATTGCATACTCTAGTCAGTTTTTCTATGTGTGCCTCCCTTCGCATAAATAGATCTTAAATTCCCTACTTGACGTGGTAAAATCTCGTGGTTGTATAGTTAGGGTTCTTGTTTGTGGAGTCTAGGTTGATTATGCAGCAGGGGTTCGAACGTTGCGACCGTCTGAGATTATCATTCCCTACACTGATGAGAGCAAAAGCTTGAAATGCTGGCGTTTGTAGGTAAAAATAATTGAATATTATTCATTTAAAATTAATATTGTTATAAGCCCCTTTAATTTAATATTATTTACTTAAAATTAATATATATATATATATATATATGTATATATATATATATATTATATGTGTGTGTTGCACTGACTGTGTGTTATCAGCAGTTCCAAGAAGTGTGGATGGTGCTACACAAGCCTTCACCACTGAAAACAAATCTTTGTTTGGCAGTCTAACAGCAGTACTCAGTTCGCTCAGTCTCACACACATTTGCAACAAGAGAGAGTGAAAGTGACGGGGACAGTTAAAGGGTATTACTAGCAGTCTCTACCTGGAGCTCTACACAGTGGCGACCACTGGGTGATGTCCGTTCATTCACAAACCAATGAGCAATTGAGTTGTCCGTGTCCTCCAATGGTGACAAAGCAGGTCTTGTTAGATTCAGCACTGCTTTCCCCAATCCTGGGAGGGGGCGAGAAAAGGAGCCTAAAAACTGCTTGCTCATAAAACATACCTGGCAGCCTGCTGCAGCTGTCTGGTTATCCATCATCGCAGTCCAAAAGAAAGAAAAAAAGAAGCAAAAATTCAATCTTGGCATTTGGAATGTCCGCACACTCTAAGACAGAAATACGGCTCTCAAGCAGAAAACAGCACGCGTCGCTCTTTCCCTTAAAAAGCACAATGTATCAATTGCTGCTCTGAATGAAACTCGTCTTGCGGGATTTGTCAAATTGGAGGAGATGGAAGGGGGTTATACTTTTTCTGTTTTGGCAAACGTGAAGAAGAACGCCGTTAATCAGGTATTTGCTTTGCCATCAAATCGAATCTTGTTAGATCCTTGGCTTCTTTTCCGAAAGGTGATTTGGATCGTATCATGACCCTGACACTTGATCTTGGGGTCAAAACCCACGCTACTTTTGTAAGCTGCTATGCTCCAACAATGGCATCCTCAGAGCAGGAAAAGGATGATTTTTACATTTGTCTTCGTGATGTCATTTCTAGAGTCAACCATAAGGACACGCTTGTCCCTATGGGATACTTCAATGCTCGAGTTGGCGCTGACCATGTGGCTTGGGAGGGGGTTTTGGGACATCACGGTGTTGGGTGAAGGAATTCAAACGGTCTTCTCTCTATCTGCAGTGATTTTGAACTATACTCTGTTTCAGCAGAAGAATCACCATAAGACTTCCTGGATGCACCTCAGATCGGGGGATTGGCACGTGATAGACTTCATGATTACTCGGAGGCGATACATGGGGGACATTTTCATCACTCGTTCTTTTCACGGCACCTGCTTTCTGTCGGATCACACACTCCTGTGCAGTAGAGCCAGTTTCTGTCTGGCACGCAGGAGGCTTTGACAGTCAGCAATACCGAAACGCATCAATGTGCTGCCATTGAGGAACTGCAAGAAAAGGGAGGAACTGTGTGACGATCTGGGGGAATCTCTCGATGTAGTCGGAATAACTGATGACATTGAGATGTCTTGGAGGAATTTGAGAGATGTAGTTTATTTTTCCTCATTTGAAATACTTGATCTTCCTGTTCGTAAACACAAGGATTGGTTTGACGATAACAATAAAAAGGTTAAAGAATTCATCAATCAAATGCATGATATGTATAGAACATGGATCAATGATAATAACTCGTCTGTCAAACATCAATCATACAAGAAGTGCAAAAATGATTGTCAAGCTGCTCTCCGCAATATGAAAGATTCTTGGTGGTTGTCTAGAGCCGCCGAACTCGAACAAGCAGTGGACAAGAAAGATACTAAAATCTTCTATGAGGGCTTAAGAAGGTTTTATGGTCCGAGAGAAGGTGGGAGCTCTCCAATTCTCTCTGCTAATGGCGGATTACTCCAGACGGACAAAGGGGATGTCTTATTGCGTTGGAGAGAACATTTTAAATCAGTTCTTAATTCCAACTCTGAGGTGGATGAGGACGTAATAGCTTCAATTCATCAGCGACCGGAAATACCACAGCTTTCTTGCCTTTCGACCTTTAAGGAGATCAATGATGCAATAAAACAAATCTTGTCAGGCAAGGCCACAGGAAGGGACGGAATTCCACCCGAAATCTATAGGTATGTTTGCACAAAACTGATAAAAAAAGCTCTTGCAACTCTTTATTGTCATCTGGAAACATGGGTATGTACCACAGGTTTTCAGGGACGCCTTCATAAAACATCTTTTCAAAAACAAGGGTAGTCGAAACGTCTATGACAACAACCTGGGGATCTCTCTGTTGTCAGTTGCAGGGAAGATCTTAGCTCGATTTATTCTTAACAGAATAATTCAGCATATTGTCATGGAGATTTACCCGGAATTGCAATGTGGCTTTCGAGCTGGCCGTGGTGTTATCAATATAATCTTCTCCCTTCGTCAGGTTGCCGAGAAAGTTAGAGAGAAAAATCAGGAATTGTACATGGTGTTCGTGGACTTAACCAAAGCCTTTGACACCGTGAACAGAGAGGCATTGTGGAAGATGCACAAGAAGCTCGGTATTCCTGACAACATGCTCCATGTCCTTTCACCGGGGTATGAGGAGTTCTGTGGTATCTGACGAAGAGGTTTCTGAGCCGTTTGAGGTTTCCAATGGTACAAAGCAGGGTTGTGTCATGGCTCCGGTTCTCTTTGCATTGTTTTTCTCGGTGATGCTCCAATATGCTTATACTGATTCAACTAGTGGTGTTCAGTTCCAATTTCGTACAACTGGTGGCCTCTTTAACCATCAGCGTTTCAGAGCGAGGATTCGTGTGCGTTCAAATGTCATACGTGATCTCCTGTTTGCAAACGATGCTGCTCTGGTAGCGATATCTCTTGGGAAGGCTCAGGAAATTGTGGATCGCTTCTCAGATGCTTGCAGGGCTTTTGGACTCACCATCAGCATAAGGAAGAATGGGGTTGTGCATCAGCCTCTCCCTACTGCCAGACAGATCAGAGGTGTAAAGCAAAAACCACCCAGTCACAAGTTCCCAAATATCCCAATAACAGTATACGGCAAAAGCCTGAAGTATGTGAAATCTTTCACATCTTTGGAAAATATTGTAAACTCGCATGCATCGCTTGACGATGAAATTATCAACCGTGTAGCCAAAGCATCTAATGCTTTTGGTAAGCTTTATCATCGCCTTTGGTGCCAAAGATGTGTGAGGCTGGACACCAAGATCCAAGTCTATAAGGCTGTCATTCTTTCCGTCATTTTGTATGAGTGAGACGTGGACTCCGTATCGATCACAGATTAATCAACTCGATGTCTTCCACAAACACTGTCTTCGCTCCATATGTGGATACATGCTTGAGAATGAAGTGCAAAATACTGATCTCTTCACGAGATTTGATCTTTCAGCTATTAAAATCCCTGTTGGAAGCTTTGAGAATTTGGCACAGGAAAGACGCGAGTAGACAACCGCCATTCGGAATGGAGTGGGGAGTTTTGAGGTGGATCGCATTGAGAGGTTGAGGAGGGCAAGACTAGGGACAAATGTGCCCTCGACCCAATCACAGTTTTTTTGGTTGCTCCATTTGTGGTATCGTCTGCAGATCACTTGCTGGACTGAAATCGCACAATCGCCATAAGCACTAAAAAGACACAAAAAATACGAACGAACTGATTTTGCTTTTGGACACTCATACGTCGTAATCGACAGGAGAGTCCATCATATATATATATATATATATATATATATATATATATATATATATATATATATATATATATATATATATATATATATATATATCGAAGGGCACAAGTGCATATGCAGGATGGTGTACTCATCTCTCCCTGAGGTTCATACTCAGCGGCAGAGATTGATCAAAGAAAATTGCCTCGAAGGCTTCGTTTCATCAGTTTGGTCTGCACGGCGTCTCGTGATATCTGCATCTCTTTTTTTCAGTAGTAACTGGGTGACTGTTACGTCTTGATGTTTATACGTTTCGGTCCAATTACAACTCAGAAAAATGAAGGAAGTACGAAGTAGAACCTTACAAAGATTCATTAACAAACACACTGAATAAATTAAAATGTAGAAAAACCGCTGAACACGAGATGCTTGTTTGATTATGAGACCGATCTGTTTACTTTTCACTTTTTGGCAGACGACCTTTTTTTAATCCAAGGGCGATAACTCTTACCTTTTATCCAAGGGCAATAATTCGACTTTGTTTTGTTAGGTTGCCCTAACATCTCCCTGTTTAATTCTTTAACTGTACCGAGTGCTTTTAGGGTAACCTTGGGTGTGCTTTACTTGAATGCGACTACGCTTTGGCCAACTCCTGTTAGGTATTTCATAATTCTCATAATTCTCATTTGTATTTGTCTGATTGGGAGGTGATGGAGATGACAGTTCGAATGTGTCCATTAACAGATCAAACGGAATGGTTATGTTGTCAACTAAGTTGCCTCCAGTGTATCTGGGATGTAATTGGTTTTTGTGCCGTGCCCAGAATTGAATCTCGACTTAAACATCATACAGGAATTGTCCATTTATTTTGCGGATGATACCTGGTATCCAGTTTGGATGGCCACGCCTGTAATTCCGAGCAAAGACTGGTGTGTCAACTGAAAATGCTTTTGTTTTGTTGGGGCTTAGTTCTTGCATTTGTCTCTGGGGCCGTAAAGCGTCTAGTGTAGTACAGAGTTTTTGTCCCATGAGTGCCTCTGTTGGTGAAGCACCATTCTTCACAGCACTATTTGGTGTTTTCCGATATTAAAGGAGGAAAGCATGTGATCTGCTGCAATACCCCAAAAGGTAAACGAGTGAATTGGAATAATCAATGGTGTGTGTTAATAGTAAGCAGCTCCCTGGAGGTTTCTGCCACTTCGACTTGCAGATAAGCCTCTGTGAGATCCAATTTTGCAAAGCAGGTGCCACCATTAATTATGGTGAAGAGATCATCTGGGATTGGCAATGGATATTGGTGATCCTCTAGTGTTGCGTTGAGGCCAGTTGAAAAATCATCACACAACCACATTGAACCATCGGCTTTCTTTACTAGCACAATGGGTGCTGCCCACCGTGATCATGTCACCAGTATGATGACCTTAATTTCCTCAAGTTTAAGTTGTTGGTCCACCAATGGAAATGCAGCATATGGCACTGGGCGTTTGGGTCGGAAAACATGCTTAGAAAATGGTTTAAGGACAGTGTAGCCTCTGCCTGAGTGCAGCGTCCCAAGTTGTTTGTGAAGACTAGAGAAATTTATTTCATGACGTCTTTGGTCTGGTCGATAATGCTGTTCTGAGGTGACAATCTGGCTACCACCTCACATATCCGGTTGAGTGGAATGTCGAGAAGACATAATAACTCGATAAAGTCAAGTCCTAGCTAATTATGGCATGAGTTTGCTATGTATACGGTAATCAACACCGTTTTGTCCTTCATTTTAATGGTAGCGTGTAATTGACCCGTGATGTGAACACAGTCAACGGAAGCACTTTGTGCTACCTGACTTGTTCGTGTCAATGAAGCCTGGCCTATGGTTTCTCATAGTTTTTGTGATACAAGTATGATATCGGAAGCAGTATCCACCTGCAGCTGAACAAGATGGCCATACAATTGTACTGCAACATATTTTCGGTTTGATTTTTATTTGCAAGAAAAGTTGCTACCAGATTGTTTGTTTTGTGATGTCGATACATGTTATATGAGGTTTGTCTATTATGGGTTGGGTTTTGTCCTTGAGGAGTGCAAAATCCCTCTTTATGTCCCAATCGATTGCAGCTGCGACAGCGGTGTATCTTGAATGTACAGTTTTGTACAAAATGCCTGCTGCCACAGTTCCAGCAAGTGGTTGGGGGCTTGATAGATGTTGAAGTCGGTGAGGTGGGTCTGCATTGTTTTTAGACTGTGTTAACAGTGGATGCTGTTTGTTGCACCATAGTTGAATCACGCGTTAGATTCACGAGATGCTGACATTCCACGGCGACTTGTTGCAATGTAATTTCTGGATTATTCTCTATTTTTGACAAAATCCATGTGCGAATATCTGCCTTCCCCACGGATCTCAAACCACACACAAAAATTAAACATTTGAATTGGGCGTCCGTGATGGAAGATATTTTAAAACGTTCACATTCTCTTTTCACAATGCCTGCATAAGTGGAGAAATTGATCGAATCAGACTTCGTTATGCTGAGACAATTGAAACGCATATTAAATAATGAAATCTGCTCACCGAAAATCTGCCTCAGAGTCTCCACCGTGTCGTCGAAGTTGTAGTCACGTGGGTGTTTACGTAGTATGTCGTTTGCATACCGATCATGTTCCGACGTCCCAAGCTTTCGTAGCTTGTTCCTTGAATTCCACACGGAAAAGGTCCCCAAAGCGTGAAAACCACGTACAGGACGTCGATTTAGCTATTGGGTCGTAATGGAATTCCGTAATTGTAGTTGCAACCAATTCTGCCGATGTCGTAAGCTTTGTTTCCGAAAACGATGGTGCAAGTGTTGAGAATCTCTCCGAAAATAATGCCATCAAACGTAATTATTGTTGCATTAATTGCTGTAGGGTCGGAATCCATCTTTGAAAGTGTAAATCTATTCCCGTCGCCAAATTGTTACGTCTTGATGTTTATACGTTTTGGTTCAATTACAACTCAGAAAAATGAAGGAAGTACGAAGTAGAACCTTTAACAGATTTATTTAACAAAACACACTGAATAAATTAGAATGTAGAAAAACCGCTGAACGCGAGATGCTTGTTTGATTTGGAGACCGTTCTGTTTACTTTTCACTGTTGGGCAGACGACTCTCTTTAATCCAAGGGCGATAACTCTTACTTTTTATCCAAGGGAAATTATTCGATTTTGTTTTGTTAGGTTGCCCTAACAGTGACTCAAAGATGCTTCTCCTCGGTCTACCGGCAGCTAACGGTGTTTATCTCGGTTGGTCGTCGCTGACTATTTTTGTCATCAAACTCTTCATATCTCCTCGCAGCTGCTACGCCTTGGCGGTGTGTGTGTGTCAGATTCCTTTGGGTTGACGATTTGGTTAGTGAGGAAATCAAGTGCTGGCTACTGCTGATTCTATCTTATCAGGCCATGACGCTCGGCCCTTTTCTGTGGGGTAATCTGCGTTCATATATAGCATAATATAAAATGAAATAATAAAATAAGGTGCCAATCAAATTTTATTAGAATTCAATGTTCAGGCAAAGTACCTTAAAGTCCTTAACTCATGAATTTTCAAAGAAAATTCTTCTCCTCAGAGGACCATTACCGCAATGACATTACTGCAGGTAATAAATTTAACTTTGAAAATATATAAAAATATATATAAAAATACATAAAAGTATATAAAACATCAAATATATACGCCCAAAACTTACGTTTTTGTCAAAGCTATACGGTTCATCCAAGTCATACAATTTAAAACATATTCAGGAAAGATATCCAAGATGTTGATTGAAAAGTGATCCAGGTGGTGAATAGTATTCCAACAACGAAAAACTTATCCAAGCGGGAAATCTGTTTGCAATCGATGCAGTAAATGACAGTGAAAAATGTATCCAAGGTGTATGCAAATTAATAAAACGATAAAGAAACCAAAACATATGAAAAGTTCAGAAAACTCACTTGGTGTTGAATATTATAATGTTCAAAATTCAGTGTTCTTATGAGGTGATCGGAATAGTGTAAACCATAACTCCCTGGTTAAATGAAAGCTCCGGTAAATCCAATTCGAATCAAATTAAACTGACCTGATGTATTCGGCCATTTTTTCTTCCGGGTCCGATAAAAATTATTCCAATGAATAAGATTATATTCGAAGGTAATCACTCTCCCGCAAGCCAAGTAGACAGAACCTCTTCTCCTCAATAAGAAATCCACACAAAAGTCGTTGAATATCTACTTATTCAAACGACGTTATCAGAACGGATGTTGAATGTCTACGTTAACAAGGAAAACGTCATAATATATTGACAGATGTATGAAATCGACTCTATGCGGATGTTACTTGTCTGGGTCAAATCATAAGTCTACGTTACAGAGACAGGATGTGTAAATTTAGGTCAAAGCCTCAAATCACCGTCCCATCCAAAATTGCTATTTGATCAGCCTTAAGCATATAAACCAATTTCAGATATCTAGCCCCCATCAAATAATTTAGAGGATTTATGAAATTAATAATTACGAAGTTGTTAAAATATTTAGAATTGAATAATTTAATAGTTTAATTATAAATTAAATTTTTTCAAATTAAGAAGTTGTTAAAATATTTAGAATTTAAAAATTAAAAAATTTAGACTTTTTCAACTTAAAAAATTTAAAGAGATATTTAGGAATTTTCAAAGTCTAAACGTTTTAGGTGCCGAGGATTTAACAAACACATTTCCAAAACTGGACAACCTCGGTCCCGACACTCACTCAATCAGCTACGGTGGGTTTGGTGGTGGGCTCCATTGTGCATACTTGAATTTCCTCCTATGGCGACATTTTGAAACTAATTCATTTCTAGAGTTGATTAAATTTAAACGTTTAGGTGCAGTGACAATCATCACGGCCTCTGAGTTGCATGGACCGCAAGATCTAGGTGGGACTATCTATATGTTGCTCATTCTCATCAGGTTTGATGGAGTGCCTCTGCTGTCTACGGTTATTTATATTTATATTGGTCCGGCTCCTATTGCTAATTGTCGTATCATGTGTAATAATATTTACACTTGTATGTTCCTGTTTGTTCTGGTTATAAGTTATATTTTTAGAATATCCTGAGTTAAGTAAGGCATTGTTATAAAATTGTGCGTTTTGGTTAAACATATTTTTATTAGCGGAAAGCCTAGAGATTCTATTGGAAACCGAAGGGACTATTGCATTGATTATAGCTTTCGGGTGGTTAAATAGTTTGTGTACATAAAAAGAGTTAGATTAGGTTCATGGAAGGGGCTATATAATCCGTAATTGAGGTTAATAGTGATATCTAGGAAGTTAGAAGTTTTCCTCTCAGGATCAACAGTTATGGATAGGCCGAAATTTCTTAAAAAATCATGCAAGGCTTCAATTGTTTTGCTAAATTACTACTTACATATATGAATCTAACAAACCATGCAGAAGTAGTAATGCCAGCCACTCCTAGATTTTCCCTAAAAGACCATAAGACTAACTTTCAACAAAACCTATCAATACGGTTAATTTGCCCATCAAAATCTGACCTAGGCATAATCAGCAAAAAAATTCTAGATAGGGTCATTTCAGCCATCAGAAATAAAATTTTCTTTTCGTTGTGGCAGTCATCAGATAACGTAATTAAATGGTTCTTGGACCTTAAGGATAAACATAGATTAAGCTTTATAACGTTTGACATATACAACATTTACCAATCTATTTCCCCAATTCTCTTTTAAGCTTTAACTTTAGCGAAACATAATTCAGGCCTTACTGATTTAGAAATTAAACTTATTACTCTGGCCAGAAGATCTATTCTCCAATTCGAGGGCAAGTTATGGACTAGAAAGGACACCCCCAATGATTTCGATATTACTATGGGAGCCTCGGATTCTGCTCAAGTAACTGACCTAGTAGGTATATTCCTCTTAAATGAAATCAAACATAATTTTAAAAATATAAAACGGGACCTATACAGAGACGAAGCCCTATTTGTCTCCGATGAGAGGCCTAGAAGGTATAGCAAAACAATTGAAGCCGTGCATGATTTTTTCAGAAATTAGCAATAGGAGCCGGACCAATAGAAATATAAATAACCGTAGACAGCAGAGGCACTCCATCAAATCTGATGAGAATGAGCAACATATAGATAGTCCCATACCGACTTCACGTAAATGCCTTAGAAGGAAAAACAACATTTAGTTTACCCCACCTTTTAATAACAACGTTAAAACCAATATCCCTAAGGAATTCTTTAAAATATTAGAAAACTCCTTTAAATAACCACATAAATATAGCTCCATACTTAATAAAAACTCAATCAAAATTTCCTACTCTACTATGCCTAACATAGCCCAAACAATAATCTCAGCAAATAGCAAAATAATAAAATCTATCCAATCCAATGATAGTTGTTCCAATCCCATAAATATATGCAATTGCAGGCGTACCAGTGATTGCCCATTGGATAATAGATGCACATACACTGACATTGTGTATGCTTGTACTGTGACTGAACTAAATAATTCTACAATGAACCCTAGAGATCACATAAATGCAGCCCCTAATCAAACTCCACAACTGAGCATTATGACTAATTTGCACCATAATGCTATACCTAATAATTTTTACTATCCATCTTCTACCTCAGCAAGCCGAAAATGATCCTCCAATGGTAGTTAACGATAACGCTAACAATAATATACAATCAATTAACCAACCTAATCCATATCATGAAAATACAGTAAATAGCAGTAGACCCGTGAATAGGAATATAAATGGCTCAGGAACAATAGTAAACCCTAAGATACACACTTATATTAGTGCCACAGCAAATTTAATTAAAACCCGCATATATATGCATAATTACTCCTTCAATAGCGATGTCGGCAACAACAAAACATCACTGACTACTTTAGTTAAAAATTTAAGATAAAAATTTTTCCACACAGTATAAAATGGTTAATCCTAAAAAAATCAAACTCTTATAACCCAGGATCTAGATCTTGCGGTCTATTCAACTCAGAGGCCGTGATGATTGTCACTGCACCTAAACGTTTAAATTTAATAAACCTTAGAAAGTAATTAGTTTCAAAATGTCGCCATAGGAGGAAATTCAAGTATGCACAATGGAGCCCACCACAAAACCCACCGTAGCTGATTGAGTGAGTGTCAGGACCGAGGTTGTCCAGTTTTGGAAATGTGTTTGTTAAATCCTCCGTGCCTAAAAGGTTTAGACTTTGAAAATGCCTAAATATCTCTTTAAATATTTTAAGTTGCAAAAGTATAAATTTTTAAATTGTTAAATTCTAAATATTTTAACAACTTCGTAATTATTAATTTCATAAATCCTCTAAATTATTTGATAGGGCTAGATATCTGAAATTGGTTTATATGCTTACGGCTGATCAAATAGCAATTTTGGATGGGACGGTGATTTGAGGCTTTGACCTAAATTTACACATCCTGTCTCTGTAACGTAGACTTATGATTTGACCCAGACAAGTAACATCCGCATAGAGTCGATTTCATACATCTGTCAATATATTATGACGTTTTCCTTGTTAACGTAGACATTCAACATCCGTTCTGATAACGTCGTTTGAATAAGTAGATATTCAACGACTTTAGTGTGGAGTTCTTATTGAGGAGAAGAAGTTCTGTCTACTTGGCTTGCAGGAGAGTGATTACCTTCGAATATAATCTTATTCATTGGAATAATTTTTATTGGACCCGGAAGAAAAAATGGCCGAATACATCAGGTCAGTTTAATTTGATTCGAATTGGATTTACCGGAGCTTTCATTTAACGAGGGAGTTATCGTTTACACTATTCCGATCACCTCATAAGAACACTGAATTTTGAACATTATAATATTCAACACCAAGTGAGTTTTCTGAACTTTTCATATGTTTTGGTTTCTTTATCGTTTTATTAATTTGCATACATCTTGGATACATTTTTCACTGTCATTTACTGCATCGATTGCAAACAGGTTTCCCGCTTGGATAAGTTTTTCGTTGTTGGAATACCATTCACCACCTGGATCACTTTTCAATCAACATCTTGGATATCTTTCCTGAATATGTTTTGAATTGTATGACTTGGATGAACTGTATAGCTTTAACAGCTTTGGGCTGATATATTTGATGTTTTATATACTTTTATGTATTTTTATATATATTTTTATATATTTTCAAAGTTAAATTTATTACCTGCAGTAATCTCATTGCGGTAATGGTCCTCTGATGAGAAGAATTTTCTTCGGAAACTCATGAGTTAAGGACTTTAAGGTACTTTGCCTGAACATTGAATTCTAAAAACTATTTGATTGGCACCTTATTTTATTATTTCATTTTATATTATGCTATATATATATATATATATATATATATATATATATATATATATATATATATATATATATATATATATATATATATTATAATGCCCACAGATTTAAATAATGAATCTCTAACAATGTTCACCTTCTACTTGTATTGTTTTATCCATTTTGAAAATGGCACAGGCAGGTTCAAAGCTCAAATCTATGAATATAAAATTCGGGTAATATCGTGAAAACTGTTGTGACCCTGTTTAGGGGCCGAAATGAAGACACGGAACATGGGGTTAGGTGAACAATATATATTGAAGAACAGATATGTATAGAGAACAAGAAAAGTGGTATATTAGTCCTGACTGCCAGGGTAGACTGGAGTTCAATCCAATTACGAGAAGCCTAAATGCTTCCAGTATTTTATTAGGAATGGGCGAGTCCATCTGTTCGTCGTATAGGTACGACACCATCACAAAGACCTATCTTGGTGAAGTAAGAGAATTAGTCATTTGTCTAATTTTATGTGATCTGCAGAGATGTACGAGGCGAATCTCATTGCACCAATATTAGAATGATACAGCACATGAGTAGGAATGAGTAGCTGATTCTAAGGATAAGCAATATATCATGAGTGATATATATTTAAAATAAATAAATCCCCTTTTGTTTATAAATGGAAATATAATATTTAAGATGTTTATTAACGCAGATGAGATTATAAGTGCTTTTTATACTAAACAATTACCACTTACCAAAACCAAAAGTTACTCGAGGATAAGGATGAAATAAATTGTCAGTTGGATGATGAGCAATACTATGAGATGATTGAAAGAATGGAATAGACAAAATTTGATTACTTAAGACGACGGTTCAACAAGTATTTGTTTACATTGGACTTGAAGATGACCATATTGTAGTCTGAAGAGAACTTCTTAGAAAGAAATTGTGTTCATCGAAATTCCGTTTGGTTTTAAGCACACATCGGTAGAAAGAAAAGATGTTTGCAATGGTTGTAGCTAGCTGAATTATTTACAGGGGTAAAAAAGTGTTCTGAGCTCAGTCGAGCACCTTCCATGGAAATAATGATAGAGTAGAGAAAGACCAGCAATATCCTTCTGTGAGAAAGGGGCAGTCGGGAAATGAAGAGATCACCCCCTACTAGATTGCAAAGTGGATTTTGTATTCTGTCGAGGTGAGAAAGAGTTCTCTGGATGACACATCTCCAGTATTCTATCTTAGTACGTATCTGACTCTTCCCCAAGTATAGGATTGCATCAGGAGTCACGTACTTTCTAGAGTGGTAGAATAATCCAGCGTTTTCTAACGAACGTGGCAACAGATTGGGCGCAAGGCTTTCATTTCTGGTCTGGAGTAAAAGTCAGTCTTAGGAGCTTATTTCAGCTGAGGCAAAACAAGGATCTGAGCATTGGCAGTGAAAGGAGAGAAGCTTGTTTTTAGAGATGTAGAGAGTGACTAGTCGCTTTGTTTCATCCTACAGCATGTGCTCTTGTTCGGAAGAGAAAGAATCGGAAAGATCTTCATCACCAATGCTCTTTGAAGTGCAGCCATAGACTGTTGCATGGTCTGCATAGATGTTAACAAATGACTTCAGATTATGATTTAGATCATTGATGAAGATCAGGAAGAGTGTTTGGCTCAGAATGGATCCTTTCTACTAAATTCTTATAATTTTTTATGGAAATCGCTCCAGACAAGGCACGAAGCGACTTGATACAAAGAGCTAACACAAACGAAAGATGATTATCGCAAAGACAGGAGATGCCTATTGGCTTTAGTCTTGAAAAGACCAAGGCTATAGGTAGGAGGAAAACAGTCAGCATGAAAACAGTTCCACAAGCCTGCAGTTCTCGGAAAGAAGCTACTGGAATAAGAAACTGTATTACAATGAGGTATCAAAACAGCGAATTGATGGAGACCACTAGACCAATGGGTCAAACAAGCTGGAACAAAGGAAGCAGGAAATAGATTGAACAATTCTGAAGAACACATGCCATAATAGTATTAATAAAAAAACTGAGACTAGCAACATAATGTCTGTGAGAGAGAGTGAGAGAGAGAGTGTGTGTGTGAGAGAGAGAGAGAGAGGGGGTGCAAAGAAGATGAAAGGGTGGGACAATCAAATTACAGATACGTTTCTGTGTTTATTTGTATTTACTAAATAGAGTGATGTTAGGTGGAATATGTAAGAGTTCAGTTGAAATATTTCAACTAGCCCTTCTGAGAAAGTTCCAACCAACCATTGGCACTAATAATATTAAAACAAAATTAAACAGTAAAGGTAAATAATGTACAATTAATTTCTAATAAATAATCAGCAAACAACAATATTCCTTACTTATTTGCAAGGGAGAAATTTAGTTTAAGATGTGAAAAATGCGCATAGATTTGTGTATCATAAGCAACTTTCTGTAGTGAATTGATACTGGTGTGGTAGAAAGATTTTAACAATGTCACTAAACAGATAGCAACAGGATTTGAATCAGTTTTTCTGTTTCTGCTTATCATTCCTTTCCGTGATGTTTTAACTAACCCGCTGCTCCAAATAGCCCACTGGTGATACCAGATCAGGCTGCCCTGTAGCTCCCTGAGACGAAATTCACCTACATTGACGTTTTTTGTTTTCTTTTTTTTTGTAAAACTTAATTATGTTCTACAAAACCAAAAACAAAAACAACAGCCCCTCTCCCTTTCTCCCTCCCCTTTTTTATTTTATTTTTCCTACCCTACTCCCGGTCCTGGATATGACCTTAAACTACATCCGATGGTGAGATCCGGCTTACGGACTTTGGGGAATGTGGATAATCCTATTAATTACCATTGCTCCCAGGTCCACCCTGACCCGGAGTGGTAGTACCTGTTAGGGTCCCAACTATGGGTTAAATAGAAACAGATATTAAAAGGGGAAAGAAACAAAAAAGAGAAGAAAACAAATATACTTTAACAACCAAACCAAACACCATCAATAAATATTTGAACGTGTGAGGAACTTGAAGCATAAAAACTTTCACCAGGATGACTGCATTCGGCATTGAGTGGCCTGAAAGGGGTTGATGTGCCGTAGAGCGGGACAACCAAACTAGGCACCATGAATAAATATTTGAAGATATAAACAACTTGAAGCATAAAAACTTTCACCAAAATGACTGCATTCGGCATTAAATAACCTGAAAAGGGTTGATATGCCGTAAAACAAAACAACCAAACTAAACACCATGAATAAATACTTGAAGATATAAACAACTTGAAGCATAAAAACTTTCACCAAAATGACTGCATTCGGCATTTAATAACCCGAAAAGGGTTGATATGCCGTAAAACAAAACAACCAAACCAAACACCATCAATAAATACTTGAAGATATAAAGAACTTGAAGCATAAACACTTTCACCAAAATGACTGCATTCGGCATTAAATAACCTGAAAAGGATTGATATGCCGTAAAACAAAACAACCAAACTAAACACCATGAATAAATATTTGAAGATATAAACAACTTGAAGCATAAAAACTTTCACCAAAATGACTGCATTCGGCATTTAATAACCCGAAAAGGGTTGACATGCCGTAAAACAAAACAACCAAACCAAACACCATCAATAAATACTTGAAGATATAAAGAACTTGAAGCATAAAAACTTTCACCAAAATGACTGCATTCAGCATTAAATAACCTGAAAAGGGTTGATATGCCGTAAAACAAAACAACCAAACTAAACACCATGAATAAATATTTGAAGATATAAACAACTTGAAGCATAAAAACTTTCGCCAAAATGACTGCATTCGGCATTAAATAACCCGAAAAGGGTTGATATGCCGTAAAACAAAACAACCAAACAAAACAACCAAATAGCCCATCTTCTATATTATCAGTGATCTTCTAAGTGTTATATGATTGGCATGGCCGTGATCTATAGAAAACGTTATACCTTCATATCTTCGTCCTTATGATGACCATTACGTGATCGTCCAGTGAGTTCTGGAAACGTTGTGAGGCTGAACTGCTGTAGAAGCTGAGATATCAAATTCATTTGAAGAAAGATTTTTCTGACTGAATGAAATTCAGCCGTACTTCGAGATTAATAAAATTAACTTCAAGATGATTTTTAATTGGAAAGTTAGTCCTTTATTTGGGTCTCACAGCAGACGACACATCGAGGGGAGAAAAAAAGAAACATTTACTTATTCTTGTCTAAGAGCATATCGTCATTCATCTAACTCACTTTTCAACTCACTTCCTAATCATTTACTAATAACTTAGAAATTCTATTCTCTCTTCCCCGATGACGTAATTTCTTATCTGGTTCCATTTTCGTTTCTTCTGTTCCTACGTTTTGCTAATCTAACATTTTAATCATGCCAGACAGCTTGATCTTTCTAATTATACCTGTATGAAAATAACCATTATTTAAAACTAGTTGACATACCAACATTTAATATGTAACATATGCTAGTAAGTACAATTTTCAAAATTATAATTATTTACTAACTAAGAGTTCTCACACAGGACATCATCAGATATTACTATGTGATAATAACCTCTGGTGTTCACTGGAGTCTGAGTTACAACAAGTCTCCCCAAATTTCCAGTACTCTCCACCTCTTTTGAAAACCATTGCAAATGACTTGGTGTTATACAAAAAGCCGCTTTCCATTGATTTCCGCTCGCAACGATCATTGGTCTTCTTTAGGATTTCGGTGGCTATGAGCCTCTCTGCACTCTTCCAGTGGGTGTCTGGTTAGTGCTCTCTCTCCTCGCTCTTTCCACCCTGCTTGACCCTGCACGACTATTTTATATGGAGTGAGGGCAGTTTATAAGCTTTATTGTAGTTTCTCTATTTGTATTTTTAAAATTATTATTTACTACTTTTTTCAAGTGTCTTTTCCGTAGTCATGTCCATGTTTTCCTTTGTGCACAATGTATTTTGTCTGCATTATATATAGTAAATGTTATTACTTCTCTTTACTTTTTTCTTTTCTCACTCTTTCCCCATTTCGCTGTTCTTTGAATGGTTCATCTCGGCGCTGCCTTTGGCGGCTGTAATCAGCCTCTCTGTATTTTGTCAGATGTACTTTTCTATTCCTTTCATTACATTGTTTACGCAATCTTCAATACTTACGATCCTCTTTCCATTTTCACATAGTCGGTCAGCAGCATCTTTCGGGTGTAATGCCTTGTGTATAGTCATTAGTTTCCTGGTTCATTGATCCAGATTCCAGAGTCCTTCTTTCGTTTAGTCTATGAAGGGTCCAGGGTATCTGGTGCCATCACACTGAGTGTGTGTGTGTGTTTTAGAAGGACAGTTTATGAAATGTCTTTCAGTTTCAGTTCCCTTGGGTTCATGTGTTCGGTGTTCTTTCTATGTTTTATTTCTGTTACAACTTCCATGTGGCCATTGTATAGTTTCAGTCTTTCCTTTGATTCCAATTTCTACCCGTCTTTTTGCCTGTTTTTTTCGGGGCTGTTCCATAGTGCTCCTACAATTATTGGTATTATATTGACTTTCTTCATGTTCCATATCCATTTCAGTTCTCTGGAAAGTTCCACGTATTTGCTTGTTCTCTGGCAAATTCCGTACATGATGATGATGATGATGATCATCATCATCTTCATCATCATCATCATCATCACCATCACCATCAGTGATGTTTTTAACTTTTACGCTTGTTGACATCAATTATCTGAAAAGTTATAGAGCGTAGAGACAATTGGTCATGTTATATTTGTCCAACTCCAATTGCTTGCGTCACAAAATGTCCCCATTCAGATCGGGCAGGGAGTAATGTGGGAAAGGGTGCAGGTAGCAGGTTGCGGAAGGACAGTCACATGTGTGGGTTTGGTTGGTCAGTCAGTCGGTCACAAGGGTCTTCAGCCTGTCCGCTTGGTTACCAACCGAAAACCCATTAGATAAAAAGCCGGCACTTTCTAAAACGAGAACAAGCAGCAACAGCAATGCCGTGATGACGTCAAAGCTTTCTTTCAGGCAGGATTATTATTCAGACCACCCCCCGCCGTTTTCTCTTTCTTAACTGCCGGATTATGAAACGCAGTCAATCAATGGATTTGATTGAATGCCGCCATTATTGTATTATAGCCTCGTTTTCATCTCCCCCTCCCTCCAAAAAGCAAAAAAACAAACGATGTAGACAACCTCTCCTGCTAGAGAAATGGCTCTCTTGTGACTAGTAGAAAAAAGAAACATACTTCTGAAATGGTAGATTAAATACCTATCGCTATTTGAACTGCGTTGATTTGCACTTATGAAAAGGGAAATAAATATTCGGTTGAGTGGGGTGCATGGCAGGGCAGAACAAATTGGGAGGAGCGTTTTATTCAGAAACGTTTCTTTTTGTAACCATTCAAGCAACTCGACACTGGAAATCAGTTGAGAACAAAAAACAGACACTCACATTTGGCATGTAAAAAGTTAAAGCAACTACAACTTTTTACGCTCAAATCAAAACAAATGAATTTCAGATTAAAAAAACCAAACCCTGAATCATAGAGCTTAAATTTTAACAGAATTTAAAATTCAAATACCGTATTTCAAATTAAGACAAATGAATCACAAATTCAAATAACTACATTTCAAATGAAAACATCTGAAGTTCAAATAAAAATAACTGTATTTCAGATGATAACACACAGATCTCAAGTTTAAACAACTGAATCTCATATTAAAGTACTGTATTTCAAATTAAAACAAATGAATCACAAATTAACATCACTGAATTTCAAATTAAAACAAATTAATAAAAAATAAAATAACTGAACTATGATTTAAATTATATGAAAGTCATATCAAACTAAAGCATCTGAAGTTAAAAGTATAATAATAATACTTTTGCAGGGGCCAGTCATCTGGGTAATAGGTCTTACAGCTAAGTAAGAGACACGGGCAAAAATACAGCAATGACAAAGAAGAAATGG